>JAZKJV010005230.1:0-318768 GCA_037367405.1 Ottelia alismoides
CAAGCGTGGGTCCTCCAAAACTCCTGTAGGCTGCTTGCAAACTGCAGAATCATCCTAGTCGACTTTCGCGGTCCCAACCCAAATTCTTTCAGTAGCGAACTGGGCATCATATTTATTGACAATCCACTATCAAGATGATTTCAGTTGAATTCTTGATCAAACATCATGCGGCGAATGAGAGGTTCTCCCATGTCTTTCTTCTTGCTTGGGAGATTGTTGATCACAATTACTATTGCCGCCATCGGGATATGCTTTACGTTCCTTTGTTTGGCACGACGTTGTTTTCTCTTCAAAGTGCATACCTCTTTAATTTTCTTCTTCATATTCAACATGTATTTAATGGTCGGTAGCAAATGCTTCTCAAGAACAAGATTATGAATGCTTTTCACAACATCAAGATATGACAAGGTTGTTTTCAAATTTTTTATTTTTTTTGGATTTTTCTAAAGCATCTGGAAAAGGTAGCAAATGTATATCAAGAACAAGATTCTGAATGCTTTTCACAACATCGAGATATGAAAAGGTTGTTTTCAAATTTTTTATTTTTTTGGATTTTTCTAAAGCATCTGGAAAAGGAATATTTACAGACCCAAAATCAGCAGAAATATTATTCTTGTTTACAACAAAGTATATGCCTGATGAATACCCATTCATCACTCTTTATTCTTTTATTTTAGCTACAAAACTTTGCAAAACACCATGTAGATACTTGTCAATATAATAAATTACCAAAATGCATGATTTTGTTAAATATTAATAATTAGCATGTTTTTTTGCAAAATTAAAAGAATAAAGAGGAAAGAAAAAGAAGGAGATATTTAGAATAAATATCGAGTGACCCGAACCCAAGGGAGTGCCTAGCATTGGCCTGACTGCAAAATAAAACAAGTAGAGAGAGATAGGGCCATTCATCCTTGTAAATACTCCTTCTTATGTATATATTTTTATTTTCCTAAAAAAAATAAAAATCGATTTTTATTAATTTGTATATATTTCTTAAAATAAAATAAAAAATAGAGAAATAAAAATAAAACAAAAAGAAAATAAATTCTCTCTCGCCACATTGTATATACCTTGTACATATGTATCTATATTGATTTATTTCACTTTTGTAAATATTCAATAAAAAAATCAAATAAAAATTACTTTATATCCTAAATTTTATGTTGTAAATACATAAAATAAAAAATTAGAGTATTTGTACAAAAATAAAATAATAAAAATAAAAGTATAAAATACATAGGTATTTTATACATGTATATAATATTATATTATGTATATACATTAATTTATTTTTCAAAAAATTAATTAAAAATCACTAAAACTACTTTGAAAATAAATAAACACTTTTCATTTTGTAAATACTTTTAAATAACATCATTTTCTATTTTTAATTTAAATTATAAATATTTTTGACTATCTTTATTCAGATTGGTACACGGGGGATTGTTGACCCCTGGTCAACTCCCCCCTTGGACCACTTACGCCCGGATCCGCGTTTCGACCTGTCTTCCTTGATTTATCCCGCATCAATCCATACACCATTTTCATTGATCTGAGGGTCCGATTGACGAGGACAGACCTGGGATTCACGCCTGACATTCTCCTTAGGGTCTACTCCTCGATTCGCGTGCGTCACTCCAATCTTCTCAGACCTCAACTCGTATAAAGCGTAGCCTGGAGCCGCATTTTCACGCATCTTCGACCATCGTCTTCGACCCCCGTGACCTCCATTCTTCTCCTCGAGTGACAGCGGGCGTAGGAGGGTGTAGTAGTGAGAGCTTGAAGCCCTTAGCCCTAGGTCCGACGAGCCCCCTCACCGTGCTCCGTCATCCGGTGAGCCTGAGCTTCTGGTAGCATCATTTTATTGAGGCGATGATCCCAGGAGGTAGCTGACCTCCAACATAGATGCCTTCGACCATCAGGTAGCGTAGCTAGCATCTAGATAGCGTTAGATTTTGATTTTTCGATTTCCGGCCGTCGGACTATCGATCATCCTGTACTCTCCGATCATCCATTCATCCTTTCGATGCGACGTTCACCTTCGTCGGACTTCTCTCCACGTTCTTCACCCATCTGTTCACCCTAGTTCGCACAGGAATAGGGATATCAGCTCTTCTCCACCGTCGCCTCACCGGAGAGCGCCGCTCCACCCCACACGTTCACCTCCTTGCCCGCTAACGGGTCGAGGCAATTTGCCCTCAACCTAGTGTGCTTTCTATGCAGGTTTGAAGGCCAATGGGCCTCATCTTGAGGTCCTACCGTCGAAGAACAAGAGCTTCAGGTCTTCCTCGTCGACAGAGCACTCCAGTTGCTCCCGGCCTCATCAGACACTGATGAATCTCCATTTCATCTCCTTTATTCTATCATTTTGGCCTTAAAAACCCCAGCAAATGCATGTAAATAGCATTAATTTGCCCATAAAAGCATTCATTATTTGTTACATTCATTGTACATAAAATAAGGTTTTTAATGCCAAAATATAGAATAAAGAGAAGAAAAGAAAAATGAATAAAATATTGCAAATATTTTATGACCCGAGCCCCGAGACCAAGGCCAGCATGGAATTGGTCGACAAGGAATAAAGTAGGGGGAGATAAGGGCCAACAGTACAATAAATACCTCATTTATTTATTCATTTATTTATGCATTTTTGACACCTATTTTGTATATAATTATTCATTCATCAAATAAAGAAATTTTGTACATGAAAGTTGTAGATAATAATGTAAATGAAAATACAAAATTGAGTTAGTGTAAAAATAATACCCAGTGTACATTTTATACACAGAATAAAAAGTCAGAATCTCAACTTCACAGACCCTTATCTTGCAAATAAAAACTGAAAATCCACCAAACTCACCTTTAATTGTATATAGCTTTCCAAGAACTATTTAATAAAATTGGTTTCATAATTTTTGGAGTTTATCTACGAAAGTTAGGTTTTTGGCCCCTATTGTGCAACCTGCCTGATTAAAATATTCAATTTATTCATTGTTCATTATT
Source organism: Ottelia alismoides (assembly GCA_037367405.1). NCBI lineage: Eukaryota > Viridiplantae > Streptophyta > Magnoliopsida > Alismatales > Hydrocharitaceae > Ottelia > Ottelia alismoides. Next base: position 3,007 of record JAZKJV010005230.1, read on the forward strand.
TTCACAAAATTATAATTTTAGAATTTTGTAAATAATGTATACAATACATGTACATATTGAAATTAAAAGAAAACCAAAAAATTTTTGTAAAATAAAATAAGTCTATAAGATACATAGACAAAATACATATGCTATCCATATGTATATAAAATAAAAGGGGATTTCATTATTCATCTATATTTTTATAATAATGTAAATATTACATATAACTCATTAAAAATACAAATCCAAAATAAAAACCAAGAAAATACATTAAATAAATAAAGTGTACATAATATATAGGTAAAATACCTATAAGTATACCTACATAAACATATACCTATTTATTTAAATATGTAAATCAACTCAGAAAAATTAAACAAAAATACCCTCACACTGAAAAAAATAATTTATAAATTTATAAAATAAAACAATAAAATAATAAAATAAAATAAACAACATAATAAAAAATATACAAAATACTTGTAAATACATGCATGCATACATTATTAAAATAAAACCATAATAAAATAGACCAAAAAATTAAATAAAAATCATAAATAAATACTACATGAATTAATACACATTTTTCCATTTTATACGAAAATTCTAATAAAATCATTTATTATGATAAATAATTCATTTTAGAATAAGGTCCCCTATTTTATCCTCTAGCGTCCGAGGTGGACCAATGGGGCGCCAGCCTTTGTTGACCTCTGATCAACTGTCCCATCGGGACCTGGTGCCTCTGAACCTTGCTGATCCCTTGACTTCCGCCATTTTTCCCAGGCGTCCCATCCCTTATTCTCGCTCGCCGCCTTCACGAGATCTGTAGAGGGGTCATCCATCTATCACACATGCTTGTTGGATCGAGAAAACGATCATTGTACTCGCCGGAATACGCGGGCCAAGAAGGGCGGCCAGTATGTCTATAAATAAGAGCCCTCGACCTCCTCCTCAAATTTGGCCAATTTCCATCCACCCAAAAGCCTCGATTCAGTTCCTAGGAGGTTCCTCGTGACAGGGGGAGCATTTCAGCAACGCGACGCGGCCGGAGGAGGGATCAATTTTGACGCGCGGAACTCCAACGTCCGTCCTGCTCCCTGGTGGCCCCCAGGTATAAGAGATGTTCTTTATTGCGTTTTAGGTAGATTTAAGTTCCAATATTTCATTGCAGTTCTTAGTGTAGCTTTTAGATCAGTAGAATAACTTAAAATCGTCAACTCGAAGTTCGCCGGAGCTCCGCTCCGGCGACTTCTTCACTGTGATCCCCCACTAGTTCCGACCACCATACACCCCTCACTTCGTTCCCCATCGCATTCTCCGTCCATCGATCACTTTTGTTCAACCAAGGACCTCCAGTCCTTGCGAATCGGAGCTCCACCTCCGCCTATGCCGGAGCTCCTCCGTCTCACCTCATCTTGCGCCCAAGCTTCAAAATCCAGGGTCGAGGAGATAGCCCTCGTCCCCCTGGTTCTTCCTCTGTAGGTCAAACGACGCAACGAGCCCCTTTCGACTCGATTCGATCTAGGAAGAGGCTCCTGGAGGTCCCGACCTTCATCGACCTCGCCTGATCTCCTCGGACCTCCGGGAGCCATGGCAAGACCATCAGCAGATGCGGGACGCTTCCAGCTACGATCCGAATACCTCAGACGCGAGGGAGAAGCCCGGAGGAGCCCAAGCTTCAAGATCGAAGCTCGCCTCGCGCGAGCTTCTTCCCTGTTTTTCCAGGAGGCTCCATCGCCGTCCGATCAGGGTGGCGCCCCCAGATAACACCAGAGCCGTCAGATGAAGCCATGCACCAACCTTCAGATCAGCTCGGCCGATCTAATCTCAGCCCTTCATCGGTGAAGCGGTACGAGTCGTTGGATGCGCGACGCATGTCCAAGTGAAATGATCAACGACGTCCACCAGCGTGCACTTAGGGGTAAATTTCTTATTTAGCCCCAGCCTTTTTGTATTTATCATTCACCCCTGTAAATAAAAGTTCAAGTTCATTTTATTGTGTAAATTTTGCATGGACCTCCTTGTACCTTTATTATATTACTTTTAGGTCCAGTCCATGTCACCTCACGTGTCATCCCACGTGAGGTGGCTAAATTGCACAAGACCCCCTATACGTTTGTGTATTTCTATTTAGTCCATAAAATAAAATTACAAGTGTATTATTGCTGTGAAAATTGCAACCAGGACCCCGAGCTTTTCTGAAATTACTTTTTGGTCCCTGTGGGTGCGGATCACGTGTAGTCCCACGTGATGGTCATTTTGTGCGAGGGTCCCTGGCGGGTTTTGTATTTCATTTTAGCCCTTAAATTTGTAGATCACGTGTTATATTTTTGGTATTTTTGCACTACAACCCTTGTCTTTATTTTTATTTAAAAATGCCCCTGCTAGGCCATATATTTGTGCTTACTTGTTCCATTTATTTTATGCATCGTACGGATGTGAAAAATTCCACAAAAATTAATATAAGCTCCTGTTAGCTTGCTCTTGCATGCCATATTTTTAGTTTTCATTTTTGTTGCATTTTTGCATTTATTAAAAATCAAAAACATGCATTTTGTATACTGTCTATCTTAGAAAATACCAAAAAAATAGTAAACACCTCGAAAAATTCCAAAAAAATTACTTATGGACTATTTTATCATGTTTTAGTGTTAGTCCAAAAATCACTAAAAATCTCAAAAGAAAAACCTTAAAAATTCGAAAAGACTCAAAAACTTCTTAAAAAATATAAAAAATTCTAGAAAACTTCAAAAATTGCAAACTCAAGTTTTGTAGTTTCTATATTTTATCCTCTTTATTTTAAAAATAGTTTGGAAATATTTTGTGGTTGTTTGATATTTTTAATTCCCATTTTACCCCCAGCCAGTAGCTAATTCCCTGTTTTCCTTTATTTTGAAATTTAAAAATACCAAAAACATTCTGAAAAATACCCAAAAATCATAAAAACAGTAAAAAATTATAAAAAAACCAAAAATAGGTTATTTCTGCATTTTTTTATACTTTTATAAATATTATATCACCCATCTCACTACTTTGTATATACATCCCAATATTGAAAAAATAAATTTAAATATATATATATGTATAAAAATCTGAAAATAAAAAAATCAAATAAAAAAGAAAATTAATATATATATATGTATATATATATAATCTATCTATATATGTATGTATTATATGCTCTATACATACCCTTTATGGGTGTATATCTTTATATATCTATATTCTATAAAATATATATATATGAATGTATATAAATATATAATATTAAACATCATGTATATATTAATAAAAAATACATAAAAAAATAATAAAAAAAGAAAAAAAGAAAAACCCACAAAAAAATAGGATTCATACAAGGATGACTCTGTTGTACATGAACATCATAGGCTGTTTCATTTTTGTATTGCTCTCTGTGGTTCGACCTCTACATGCTTATTCACTATGCATTTTGTGGTAGAGTTAAATGTTAATTCACAAATTTTGGGACTTATTGATTTATTCTTTCATGTGGGTTAATTGCTGATCAACTGGTGTTCTGTGAGCGGTCGCTTCAGCGACAAGATATTTTGACCATCGCAAAATACGAGTTATAAGATGGCGCCGTTGCCGGGGAAATGAGAGTAGCCTATTAATTTTGTCATTCTTGTTTAAAAATTGATGTATCATTAATTTTGTGAGCAGCTATTTATTTTGCAATTGATCACTATGCTTTATTGATTTATTTATTTATTGAGATTAATTCCTTCCTGCTTTATTTTATTGATTGAGCTATACTAATTCAATCTCTTTGTTACTTTGATGCGAGGGCCTGCCACGCGGGGATGGTTTCTTAGGGAGCCAAGGCAGCCGAGCTTGGAGGAGGGAGCAATTAGGATTATTTTTGTAATTTATTGTGAGAGAGACATTTTTGGCATGTAATAATTAACAGAACTCTACTCTTCACAATGAGGTCCAGTGCCTGGGTGATTGTTCACCTGGGGGCCTCATCGCGGTTTTTCGAGTTTTCCATCGCTTTCTTTTCTTTGTTTCCCGAAGTTTTGAGCTTTCTACCTTTATTTTACTTTGTTTTGTGTGCTTGGAGCCCCTAGATATAGGTTGCTTGATTCGGTAGCTATGTCCAAACATTAATAAGAATGCATGTTCCTATAGTCTACTTCATATGGATCTAGTCAAACTTAAACAAGCCGTTCATTTGTCTCTTAGCCCTTGTGCCACAGCGAGCCCCATAAAGCGCTATCTCCTAAACTCAAGTGTGTTGAGCAGAGGAGGGGTGAGCCAAGACCGGACTTTTGAGGCTAAAGACAAATGAGCGACTTATGGTTCTTCACGCTAAAAGCAGCTAATGTTTAGGGCGATTTTGTGCCTTGCATACCAACATGTAGATAGGTTTAAAAATTCAGTTTTGCATACCGCATGAAGAGAGCTGGGATGCACTGTAAGTATTCTAACTCAGCATGCATCATTCGGTTCAATGATGAGATTTACATCATGGAACCACTTGCACGGCTTTTCCGCTATCTCCCTCTGATTTTGAGCACCTAGGACTTAAATGAAAATCTACAAAAACGTTAGGCGCTGGTATGAAAACAGACTCAAAAAAAGTGAAAAGCCAAAAAAATAAAACAAGGGGACTGCTAAATAAACTTTGATCATAATTAAAATCTGTAATGGACAATCATTGTACCGGGTTCATAAAGCCCTCATTGTTTTCAGGTACCTTGGAGGGGGGACAAAACCCTACTCCCTTGAGCAAGTGTGACCCCCTAAGGATTAAAGCCAAAAACCCAGTCTGCAACTGCCTTGTGTATCGCCTGGATTTCCGAATTAATGGCGCTTCTATCGTACGTAGGCGAGTAGGACTTGGTCACCAGTGATGACTCTCTGTTGTGTAGAGCATCGACCCTGTCCGAAGTATTGATCATAGGCCACGCCTTCACGGGGGTGTCTGTCTCATTGTCCTGCGTCCGAGTAGGTTCTTGCACGCTCACGGGTGATTCTGTTGCGAGCGAGAACCGAAGTATTGGTTTCGCCTATCGGCTTCCTCTCTCTATTTCTTTGGCTGAGTAGGGATCCAAGAAGGGTTACAAGGACCTCAAAAAGTACAGACTACAGGTTACACAGGAGGAGGACAAGTACGGGATACTCTTCTGGCAGTACTCTCTCTCCTATTGGGTAGCGTACTAAGGACTTGTTAAAAGATTTGCCTGAAATCACAACTCTAAAAATGAAAAGATAACAAATAGCCGAACCTTCACGGCTTCACATGGTGTGAGTTGGTGAACCCAATTTTGTATTGTGTTTGCATGGATCTAGATTAAGGTTCAAAGATCGAGTCCCGTGCCTTTGCGCACATTTTGTTGTGTCATTCTCCTTTTTGACCACCCCGCTCACCCGAGCCTTTCTATTGTTTTGCAGTCCTTTTTATTCCTCGTTGACCATCGTATCCTTCTTCCAACATCCAACCTGCTTTTGTGCTTCGCGAAGTTGATCCATGGATGGTTTCCGTCGGGACCTCGCCGACACCCACATCGATTCCATGAACTTAACTCCGCCAATAAATTCGAGGCGATTCCCGAGAACCCGATCCGGACTTTGCGGGTCGATCTCCAGACTCCTCGTCTTCTACCTTTCTCTTGGCCACCCAATAAACTGGGATCACTATTGTCCCGCCGTCGCCGTTGTGAATGAAAGTCGAATACAGTCCACATCCTTTTTCGTTCACAACATGCTGGGGTTGACCTGAATTCCAGCTTCATCATGACAGCTGAACAATATTGCAAGTGGGCTGATTTGGACTATCTCATTCTGCAGGTAGAAGACAGAGCAAGCCCTGGAGACTACTCCGGAGTTCATTTCGTCCGACTTAGACCCAGATATGGCTCCCCAAGGAAAGGGCAAGGGTCAGCAGCCACCCCAACCAGAAGGACAGGTGCCAGACCAGAATCAAGTCAATTCCCAACTGCTGGCATCTATCCAGGCCATCCAACAGCAGCTGACCGAGCAGGCCCTCACGCAGACAGCATTTCAGGATATGTTGAACGATATGATGAACCGAGACGAGGGAGGAGGAGGCAGAGGCAGAGGAGGTGGAGGTGGAGGAGGTGGTGGGCCTAACAATGACGATCTAGAATTCCCACCACCACCCAAGCCTACACTTAAAGAGACGTACAATCCGGGAGACAGCCAGATGACCGAGTGGATCCTCATTCCCCCGGTACATGCTCACTTTGAGATGAAACCCCAGTTCATTGCCCTTCTCCCTGCATTCCATGGAAATACCAGTGAAGAGCCGTACATTCACCTGCAGCAATTCTCACACATTTGCCGCACTACTCACTATCCCAATGCCCCTCTGGACGTTGTCAATATGTTGGCGTTCCCCTTCAGCTTACAAGACAAGGCCCTTTATTGGGTCAACCATCTGGGGAAGGTTGTGACGACCTGGGAGGAGCTGAAGTCAGCTTTTCTGCATAAGTATTACCCTCTCGGTCGGCTCAACCAGATGCGAGCCCGAATCAGTAATTTCTCCCAAGGACCCCATGAGTCAGTACACGAAGCATGGGAGAGATTCACCGATCTGCAGGAGAAATGTCCCCATCATGAGATTCCAAAGACCATCTTAGTACATCACTTCTTTGGGGGACTAAACATCAAGAGCCAAAGGCTCCTTAACGCAGCATGTGGGGGTTCGCACTTCAACAAGGATGAAGACGTAGTCTGGCAGATATTCGAAGAAATGGTCGAAGGAGAGGCCGCCCTCTCTTCATCCAAGGCATATCAGAAGAAGCCCCAGATCCTCCAGAAACAAGTACACATGGCAGCGTCCAAAGAGGTAGAGAGAGATGAGAGCTCCAACCTCAGTATCATCGGGGGCTATCTCTCGAAAGTTGACATCATTGAGAAGCGATCACAGGACCTCGAAAAACTTGCTGTGATCGAGAAGAGGACTCAGAATTTAGACAAGCTTGATCAGATCAATAAGTACCTTGAACTGTTGGTGGGCACCATCAACTCTGTTCAGGCGGCGACACCATCAGAAGCTCCAGCTGAGAAGAAGGACGAGCAGCAACCGCAGCTTCAGCCTCAGCCGAGCCAGCAGCCACCGGCAGTCCAGCACGTGTACTACGTGTAGGCGCCCAACCAGGGCCAGCTGCAGCAGCAGATGGTTGTGTACAAACCAGAGTTTCTTTTAGGACCTGATCCAATTTTCCCACCACCACCCCTGATTCAGGAAGTGAATGGGGTATGGACCAACGATGCACAGCCGACCCGTCCTATGGGACAACCCCAGGGTTAGCCACTTGCCAACCAGCAATACCACCAACCTCAGGGTGGTCGTTTTGGACAGTACTCTCAGCCTCATCAGCAGTATCATCAGCCTCCCCAGTATGCAAATCAATGGAGGCAGAATCAACCATACCAGTGATGAAACTCGATTTCAACATCTTTATTTCCTATTATTAACCCCCTTGCTTAAGCTGAGTGTCAATAAAACCCAGTTAATGTCCTGTAATTAACAGAGTCCTTAATAAATTAAAAATCACAAAAAAAGGACAAAACAAAAATTCATGGTATTTTTAGACTTAAAAATACCTTCAAAAATATTTTGTGGCTCCAGTTAATCTCATCTTCAGTTTTGGCAACATGAAACTTGTAGATTTCATCAAGATCTACAACTTTCATGTTTTGAGTTTTCTCAAATTCGGCCATCTTGACCTCCGTATTTCAACTTGAAGATCTGAATAAAGTGATTGGGCCACGTGGCCCTCTCTGGGTGCGCCACGTGGCCCCACCCTCCTTGTTTCAGCCGCCTGCATCCTCAGCTGTTGGATCCTCCTCTTGATCCAACGGCTCAGTCTTCTCCACGCGTGCCATTGTCCTCAACCGTCCGATCATCCTTGCCCTTAATCCGCACCGCACTTAAGCGCTTGCACCAGAACTTGCCACGTGGCGCGACTGATGGCGTCTGATCGTGCCCCCGTCCCTCTATCTCGGCCGATCGCGTCACTTATATTTCTCTGCCGTTCGATCACTCCCCACTTCTCATCACGTCCGTTGAATCGCGCTTAAGAGAGAGATCAATTGGGGTGATCTTGCGAGTAATAAAAGTTAAATGAATCGTGCATGCTATAGACAAATACAAAGAAAGAAAGTAGAGGATGCTTTGAAGGTTATGAGACCTACGAAAGGTGTAGGACCAGATGACATCCCTGTAGAAGTATGGAGAGTTTTAGGTGAGAACAATTTGACTTCAATGTTATTTGGCAAAGAAAGAAAATGCATAAAGATTGGAGGAGTATCGGGGTGCCTCCGTATAAAAATAAAGGAGACATTCAGACTTCATAGTTCTAGATATGGACACCTCAACTCCTCTTCTGCACACCCCTATTATACTTGGATGGCCATTCCTTGGAATAGCCAAAGCAGTGGTGAACTATGGTAGTGGATAGAATACCTTTCACTAGAACAACGACAAGGTACCCATTCAGACGATTCAAGTGACAAAAGCATCAAAATCTACGGTAGATGAGAGTGTGCATACAGAGCCGACAAAATATTGTGATTTTCTAGCAGAGATTAGAGACACCAACCTGTTCAAGAATATCATTGAGACCCGTGAATTCCTTTATGTAGAGGAAGGAGTGGAGCGCACAATCGACTTTCCGATTGTCTTAGATGATGAGATATTTGTTGATATACTAGATGAAATAATTGATGGCCACCTATCCGTAGCATAAGAAGAAGGAATTATTGCAGACTTCATAGAAGAAGATTCATATATTGAGAACTTTTACGCATCTATTGATTCAGAGCTCACAGAGTCAAGGGTGGATAATGTACAGACTACTGATTTGACACTACTGATTCCCTGTACAGTTCATGAGATTACTAATGAGATAACTCTTTAGATGTTCATCCAAGCACCAGCCTCTATGATTCAATATTCTAATCAACAGATGTATGATCATCAAGATGGCCATGGTACGTAACCCTAATTGTACTAAGGGACCTATTATGCAAATTGGTTATTCTTTATTTCAGATCAGGGAATGATATTCGCAATAACATTTATTGCATAATGGCTCGCCGTGGGTTCACATGTCCAACAAGAGGTTCCTATCCACTTTAGCCAACCTGCATTTATTCTATTTGTATTATCTCTATCAATTTCCCCATCATGTTGCAAAATAGATCCCAGATATCTAAAAGAATCTCTCTTCCGAATGTTATCATACAATCTTCACCTCGATTCCTTCACCATTGCTTCCATCAATGGTGCACTTCATATATTCCATCTTAGCCCTACTTATACGAAATCCTTTTGTCTCCAATGCATTTCTCCAGACCTCAAGCTTATCAATTACTCCATCTCTAGTCTCGTCAATCAACACAATATCATTGGCAAACAACATATACCTAGGTAACTCATCCCGAATGTAACTTGTCAACTCGTCCCTAATCAAAGTAAAAAGAAATGGACTCAAAGCTGAACCTTGATGTAAACCATTGTTGATGTCAAAATAGTCAGTATTCCCAGACAGGGTCCTCACACAAGATAAAGCCCTATCATACATATACTTTATGAGGTTAATGTATAGGATAAGTACTTGTATCTTCTCCAAAACTCTCCACAATATCTCTCGTGGGACAGAATCATAAACCTTCTCCAAATCAATAAAGATCATATGGAGGTTCTTCCTTTTAGCTCTATAAATCTCCATTCCTCTCCTCAGCAAATGGATGGCTTCAATAGTTGAGCGACCTGACATGAATCCGAATTGGTTTTCTTTTACTTTGAAAACATGCCTCAACCTTCTTTCGATCACACATTCCCAAATTTTCATAGTGTGACTCATCGGATTGATACCTCTGTAATTTGAAGAACTCAGTTCAGAACCCAAGGGTTGCTCACAAATGCAAATGCATGTAATTCTGGATGAAGAGAAGGTGCGTGAAATGCAGACACTTTATTTAGAGATTTTTTTAATGCAAGGATTAATTTTTTTGCAAAAATGAATAAGAAGCCATTTTTTTCAAATTTTTTGGTTGGATATAGTCATTATTAGTTGCAAAACTTCCTTTTATTTGTTTTTTTATTTATTTTTTCAAGTTAGTTACCCACCACGTAAATACATATAGACTTATGCGAAAGTACAAGATACGCGTAAAATATATACATAGTATGTGTACACCCCCCTATACTTAGCGAGTGTTGTGTCCTCAAAGCACAAGAAGCGTAGAGAAGACATGGCTCGGGGTAAGCATAAGAGAGTGAAAAATGAAAAATAACAGAAGTCGGCATGCCCTCCTTTACTGAGACTGTGAACAGTCTGAGTATAGAAGAAGAGAAAAACTGAGGATGTTGGGAGATGTGACTGAGGAGAGTATATACAAATGGACATCAGTTCCCCCTATACTTTGGCTCTGGTCACCCTAAGTACGGAAAAAGGGTGGAAATGGGGCGTTTGTGAGAAGGGGTTGATGAGGAGAATGGTATATACATATGGCATCGATCCCCCCTATACTTAGGCCTTGGCGTAATTAGAGGAAGAAGATGTACAAGGAGACTGATGGGGTCGAGAGGGACGAAGGGTAGCCGATGATTAAGGCAGTTTTCGACCTATCTTTTTGTGAGCTTGTGGTGGGAGATCATAATGATACGAAGAAGATGTAGTATATGATTCCCAACCATTATCAGTGTTATGTTCAGAAAAATCATGCTGGAGATTAGATGAAGCGTTTGAATCAGATGATATCCAGTCATCGTCGGAGTTATCCTAAGAAGAATACTTGAATGTGGAGGCACTCCATATATTCTTGTTCTTAAGATTCTTTAGTTGTTTTCTCAAAATGTGTTCCTTCTTGGGATCAAGCGATTCGCCCTCAGATGAATATTCAGAAGCACCAGTCTCAGAAGCACCAGTCTCTGTATATTTAGAACTAGAACATACCTCACTCATGTAGATTACCCTTTTTGAACCTGATGAGGAATCATCAGACGATTCCTCTTCCAAAAGGTCGAAGGCGGCATTCTTTTTAGATGAAGTGGCAATCATTTTGATTCCTGTTGTCTGTGAAGGTGTTGGTTCTAAGAATGAGGTGTTGATAATAGAGTCTCTAGCTGAATAACCACTGAAATATTCCTCCTTGGTCAGTGCACGTCCCGCGTATTTGTTCTTAGTTTTCTTATTGTTGGTGCACTCCTGAGTTGGATTGAATTGGTCAAGGTGGTCAGAGAAGATTTTGGCCGACTCAAGATGCATTCATGCATATGTCTCAGGATCATATATGAAGTCAGTTCCCACGGTGAGAGCAGCGGGAAATGGAACAATGGGACGGGGCTCTAAACTACAGGTTAATGCACTTCCCACATATTTGTTCTCAATTGACTTGATTTTGGTGCATTCCTGTGTCAGGTTGATTTGATAAAAGTGGTTAGAGGAGATTTCAACCGACTCAGGATGCATCCAAGCATATGTCTCAGTATCATATAAGAAGTCAGTTCCCATGATGAGAGCAGCAGGAAATGGAACAATGGGATGAGGCTCTAAACCAATAGTCTCTTCAACAACCATTATCTCAGGTGTAGCAGTTGGGTAAGGCTCATCTACCGCTTGATAGTTACAGTTGTTGACTGCTTCGTGGGTTGCCTCATAATATCGTGTTTCCTGAATGACTGGGTGAGATCGAAGTGATCCTAATGCTGTAAAATTGATTTCCCCAGTCTCACATTCAATAATTACCTTAGCTAATGCTAAGAATGGCTTTTCGAGAATGATCAGAGATTGGGTGACTTCTCCTTGATGCTCAATATCGATGATCGTGAAGTCCACTTTGAGAGGAGCACCTTGGAATGTAACGATGACTGACATGTTTCATCTCGACCGCTTTATCGATCGGTCAACGAGTTGAACGATCTCTTTTATCTTTCTGATAGGTTCGAATTTGAGCTTTTCAAATACAAAGGTCGGGAGGATATTGATTGGTGAGTCGTCATCGATTCGAGCATGGGTAAATGTTGTGTCTTTGATTCCACAGTCAAATTTGGGCAACCGCTTCACTATGCGGCTCTTGGTCTTTCTCCTCAACACCAAGGAGGTGGCCATTGACAAGATATTTCTTTCAGTCTTTGTTCTTGTCCTACCCAACTTTTTCATCATTAATTTGTTCATTACAAATCCTTCGGGAAAGTGTTCAATGGCATGTATCAAGGGAAGTTCAAAAATCAATCTTTTTTCCAATGCTTCCCCTTTAATAGGATCCAAATTCTTTAAATCCTCCTTACTTTCAATTTTTATGAATTTTCTGGTTTTTTCGAATTTTTGAGTGTTTTTTAATTTTTCAATTTTTTTGGTATTTTCGATATGGTGCAGTGATGTGGTGCTTTCCATAGATGAGAAGGGGCTTTGATGTGCTCATTTAGAATCAGAGTCAGAGTCATTCCTAGGGGAGTAATATGTAGAAGTGTCACTGTCAGAGTCATCCCTAGAGTGAACATAGTCTATGGGTTTCTGAATATCCTCAAGGTTCTCAACATTAGATCCAATTATTTTATCCTCCACATTCATACCCAATCTACCATAAAATGAAATTAGTCAGTCAGTGAAATTTCTGACTTTTTCCTCCATTAATTCATATCTCTTACTTATCCTCGAAATGTCATCCTCCAACGAATTTTCAGGATCAATCATGTAAGTATTCTGTGTGGTTTCTCATTTTTGAATATGAGATCCAATCATTTTATCTTCCATTTCCATGTATGAGATGGGAGAAGATCCTCAAAATATGTCTTGATTTGTTGTCCTCTAATATTTTCTCTTAAAAAATCATGGAAGGAGTCTGCTCAGGTGGAGGATTCATGGGGAATCTATAGGTCACATACTCAAAATGTTGTGACTCAAGCATGTATTGTTGATTTGAATAGAGTTTGTTCCTTTGGTCATGATTGGTCGGACCTTTATACTGTGGAGTCAACATACAGCATTTATGTGTGTCATTATCATCAGTCTAGTCCTATATATGAGTGTCATACCTGAAGATGGGATTGTCATGGTTAATCCAAGATGGAGGATTATTAGGTGTGGGCCAGTCCTTTTGATATGTTCAGTCAAATCGAATTGTGGATTTGTGAAGTATTAACCTATCCCAACAATATGGTGAGGAGAGATTGAAGTCATTTGGATTTGTTGTCTCGACCGATCATTTGTCTCAAAAGTGATTTGATGTTCAAATGATTCATGAGTTCCGACGTGGAATGGGCCAATCCAAAATGGTAGTTGTTCATTTGTGTTCAAGGGTGGAGAGGTGGAAGATGTGAAGAACTGTTAAATTCGATCTGATTCATCATGTAGTTAGATTCTCCCACGAATGAAGGATTGACATTACATAGTATAAAGTATTGATCGTATGATTAGAATATAAAGGATTGTCATTCATGGAGTAGATTAGATTTGTAGAGAGGGTTGGATATATTTGTGGATGAGATTCTACTGTGAAAGTTGGATGATGTCTGTCAGAAGAGGTTTTAGATAATTTTTGTTTAACGAGATGAATTCATTTTCATAGTATAGATCTGATAAGTGCTAGGACAAATGTCTGGTCATCTTTGAAGAAGGTGAATGAGTTGTCATGATAGATCTTGGTTGAAAATATTCAAGTTTACGGAGTACTCAATAGTAGAACCCGAACTTTTAAATCAAAGAGAGTGATGGCACAAGTGTGCAATTTGTTGAATATTTGAGATCGATTCACGCACACCAATATAAATAAAAATCAAACTCCACGTTCACCAACTCACACAATGAAGCCACAAGAGTTCGGAAATTTATCTTTTCAATTTTAGTTGGTGACAAATTCAATCATGAAAAAAATTTAGCGAGATGTTAGGTGTCGAAAAATTTCTTGAAGACTAGCCCGAATTCTTACTACTAGTTGCATCCACTTTTATCCAGTATGGGTGTAAGTATGGACAGTAAAACGGCTACCCATGTTACTTAAGGATGAAGAATTACATAGTGTCCTTTAAACTGCCTACTCTGCTAAGGAAATCCGGACCGTTTACCGGCTACCCGTATTCCTTACTGAGAAGTAGCTAATCATTTTTATAAAATCATGTGTCAATATGAAGATTCTGGAGATGGGCTCTAACCTTAAGTGTTGTCTCTTGCTTTCTCAAACAGATTAATGAATCCACAATCGAGGTTACTCTCCTGCAAAAATTCTTGATTTTATGAGTTAATATATTCGATTTTGTTTAGCAGTCCCAATTTTAATTAACTGATCAATGAAAAATTAAGTGAGCACAAATACACGTCTACCGTGTAGTCCTAATTTCCTTTAATATTATGTGAAAAAACAAGAGGGAAAAATTTGTGAAAAGCCGATGCATGTTAAACAATGATGTATGCTCAGATAGAAGACTTACAGTGATTCCTCACAATGTCCATGTGGGATTGATGAATCCATGATTCATTAACTTTTCTGTCGCATTTTGTCTTAAAACCCTTAACAAATACATGTAAATACTCACTAATTCTCATATTTTAACAAAACCACATTCATGTGTAAATATTCACTTTTAACCACTAACTTCATGTAAATAAACAAAGAACCAGAAAAAGAAAGAAAAAGGAATATGGAATATATGTATATATATGTAATATTACTTAAACTATAAATATAACTGAAAGATATATTTATAGCCTAATCCCCGAGACCAAGTCAGCATGGATTGGTCGACAAACCAAAAAGTAGGGGGAGATAAGGAAAGAAAACCAATAAAAATAATCTATCTCATGTATATACACCTTCCATTATTTATTAAATAAATACAAAACTTCAAAGAATTTTAATTATTTCATCTTAACTTATTCTTCACCAAATCTTTCTCCTAATTATTCATAAAAATGTAAATAAAAATATAAAAATAAGTTAAAAATATTACCCTGTAAATATGCCAAGAAATCCTGATTACAAATTATCAAAATCTCAACTTCCGAACATCATAACTTCCTCATACGAACTCCAATTTCACTCTACTCACCTTTAAAGTTCATAAAATAATATTATCTAATTAATAAAGGTGGTTTCACTGAATTCGGAGTCCGTTTGCAAAAAGTCGGTTTTGGGATCAAAAGACAAAGGGGTTTCTGGGCTATTTATTTTATGTAACACACGTTATTTATTATTTTCTTAATTTTATAATTTTTAAATTATTTCATGATCCTCTAGTTTCACCATAAATTATTTCATAATTTTTGGAGACTTTTTATTATTTTTATAAAATCAAATACCTCAAAATATAGGTATAATTGACCTATAGAGATACTTCCTCTATTTATTAAAATATACAAATTAATTCATAAAAATCTATAAAAATTTATATAAGTCTTATTTAATGTCCTAATAATTAAGAAAATATAAAATTAATTTTTACTTAATTATTTATTAAATTAAAAATTCAAAACCTCTTTATTTATACATATTTATTAATAAAATATTTATATTTTAAATAATAATTATTATTTATTAAAAATACTTATACCATAATTTAGGAAATTAATTTATCTAACTTTCTTGTATTTATACCTATTTAATATAACATCATTTACTAATTTATATTTAATTTATAAGTAATTATAGGATCTGGGCCAACCAGGTGCTGACACGTGTCAGCACCTGGAGCCTTCTTCCCCAAGAAGGTCTGTCGACCTTCTGTTCCAACTGCCCGACTTCATGGATTTTTCCCGCCTAACCTCTAACCTCTCCAGCCCATCTAAACCCTCCATCCTATTTTCCTAACAACCCTCTACACCGCCAGCCCTTCGATTAACCTTGGGGAGCACGAAATCTCTATATAAAAGACCCCCAAGTCGGCCCATCACCATTATCTTCTTCCACCTTCAGCTACCAAGCTCCAGGTTGTTCGACCACCCCAACTTCCTAGCCTCGTTCCAAACCACTCGAGCGGTGACAGTGCCGGAGGAGGAGCTCGCGAGGAAGAGGAGTCGAAGGAGAAGGGATCCAAGGTGTTCAACCACCTTGAATCGCAGCCACGCGCCGCGTAGAGCTCCGGCGAGGTCGCCCGTCGAGCAGCCATTTCCAGGTCATATACTTGGATTCTCCCAGACCATTTCCTCCATTTTGATAATTTCTTTCTCGATAATAGAGCCACGATTAGCGTGGCTAATTACGTTTTTAAGTAGACTAATGATCAAGCTTTAACGCCATATCAAAACCTCCCTTCGATTCGATTTCATTTGATTCAAATCCATTCACGAAGTATCGTCTTCTTCGCATCTGGAGTTTTTAGCTGGATTTTTGTGCATTTTTCCTTAACTTTGAAGCTTTATATCTTAACATAATTGGCCGATTCATTCCGAATCGAGCACATGAATACATTCATTGTAGGTCCAGGATTCACGCAAGGCAATTTCATCGGAATTTGGACTTTCGACATTACCGATTTTGGATCTTGAAGATCGGGCTACAGATCAGTATTCAAGCAATCAAGTGCCGACCCGTCATCTTCATCGAGCCATTACCGCCGCTCGGAGCGGCGCCACCACCAACTCCACCGCGGGCGAGCTCGAGGGGTGGAGGAGCCACCCCTCTGGCCCCGCAGGCGAGCCCAAGACGCTGGAGGACGGCCGGGAAAAGTCGGAGAAGAAGCGCCATTAGTCAGAGCTCCAACGAACTTCAAGAACAGCAGGCTTACAGTTTGGCGACACGTGTCAAAGCCAGAAGCGTCCGATCGCGCCAGAAATGTTTTAATCGCGGCCGTTGAGTGCGAAACGGTAGGAAAATTGCATATTCAGCCCAGCTAATTTCCAGAATTCATTCCCGCCGCAATAGTTTTGTAAAATTACAATTAGGTCCCTCCACAGGGACCTAAGTGTAATAATTGTTAGTTTTTCTTGCAGAACCATCCATTTTGAACCCATTTGAGAACAAATTTTAATTAGTTTCTTTACGCTTATGCCCCTAGGCTGTAGGGGCCATATCTTGTCTGTTTGACCTCGGATTCCGACGATTCTTGGAGGGTAGTTACACAACTACCCTAGATACCTAGTATAAAGTTTCCGCGGCTTTTCGACGAGTTTTTAACGTGATTTGATTTTCTTGAAAACCGCATCGTTTTGATTTGTTTTCTTGTGCAGTTCGAGTACGCGGCTCGAACCTCGATCACCTAGTTTATATTGTATCACCTATATTCTATCCACCTACCATATAATAAATAAATCTTTTGCAAAATATCCCTTTTTGAAAATTAAATAAAAATTTGAAAAGAATAAAATTAAATAAAAATTACAAAAATAAAAACCACTGAAAAAGACCCTTCTGACTTAGAGAAGAATTAAAATAAAATTACGGAGAAGAAAAATTAGGGAATATATTCTGCCTCCTTGAGTTCGACCCAGGAACACTTGCCTGGTTAAATATTAGTGAAACGGTTTTCCGACGGGAAACCGTAAAATTTGTTTGATAGGTTTAAGAATCAAATTTGTTTCGCGGCTTTCTGCTACAACCGATACTTCTTTAAATAAAAAAAGTGA
The DNA here is from genome assembly GCA_037367405.1 of Ottelia alismoides. Taxonomy (NCBI): domain Eukaryota; kingdom Viridiplantae; phylum Streptophyta; class Magnoliopsida; order Alismatales; family Hydrocharitaceae; genus Ottelia; species Ottelia alismoides. The sequence goes on from JAZKJV010005230.1 coordinate 20,550, forward strand.
AAGCCGCGAAACTCGATTTTTAAGCACTTATCAGGGATGCAATACAAGAATTGAAAATTATTCTAGATGAATGCAAACCGACAAAACAACACCTATTATAATGTTCTTTTAGCCGGGAAGAAATGACTTAAATTTTTGACTATGTGGAAAGGTCTAATGTGTGTTTCGATTAATGTGAAGTGTGGTACTAGGTTCTACGAGCACAATCATAAAAATCCTAAAATATCTAATAGATGTATGTGCATGTCTAACCTACAAGCCACTCAAATCAGACCCTACCCTCACCGAAGAGTGAAACAGGCCATTACACACCACAGAAAAAGTTTGAGGTTTTTTTACACTTGCGAGAGTCCAAACGGACACCATTGTAAATGAGCAATTAATTACAAACATTAAAATTGCAGAAAAAAAACTTAGACTCTACGCTCTCTCACGACTCTACTTAATCTTAACTTTAATGTCGTTTGGTGGTCGTCGTTGAAGATGCGTTGGCTTCAAGAGAAGTGCTTCATTGGAGTGTACCTCATACAAAAGTAAGAGAGAGTGCAGAAGAGTGACACAAAAATTAATCAAAAATAAAATAAAATAATAAATGTTGAAAATAAAATAAAAGTAAATACAGGAAAAGATGGAAAATATACAGTGGCACGTTCGGGGTTCAGACTACCTGTTTGTGTTGAAAACAGAGCACGAATTTTTGACACAAAATCTAAGTCGTTTGCCTCCCCGACAATGGCGCCATATGATGAGACCAAAGATACCCTCTTTAATTTGCGTGACTTATCGTTTAAGTTTGTTGTTTCATTATAGGCAGGTATTCAAAATCAATCAATAAATAACCACAATTAATTAATCAATTTTTAATCACCGTGGTTTATGTTTATTTTACTTGGTAAGTCCCAAGGTCGAACTTAAGGAGGCAAAGGAACAACCTAGAATTATGTCTATCAAATTTCGTGCACGGTTTTCAAGGAGGATTGTTTTGGTAGTTTTGTATGCAATTTTTGGAGGCAAAATGATAATATGGAAGATTTAAATGACTATAAAAATAAATATCAATCAAACAATGTCCAAAAAATATGAAACTTGGATGATATGTGAATAATGAAGAAACGAGTACAGTTTATTTTATTTTTGATTTTTTGATGAAAAATTGATATATTATGAATTTATAAATGAAGATAGTGAGATTTTCAATGATAAATTATAATAAATATTAAATCTAATTATTTTCAGGAAATAAATTTATCTGTGATATATCACCAGGTGAAATATCTTAAAAAATCCTAAATCCTAAAAACACTAAAATTAATACCTAAAAAAATTAATTGATAAAATGCACAAATTGATTTTTACCGAGCAACATATGCGTGTAAATGCAATTCTTTTTGGGCACAATATAAAATAGAAATAATCCTCTAATACATGATTTTTCAGTATTTTTGGAATGGTTAATTAATTATGATTTTGTTATTACAGATTGGGTAAAATATGCTAATTTCGCAAGAACAATAATTATTAATTAACTACAGAAAAGAAAAAATTACAAGCATGCCATAATGTAGAGAATTAATTGTAGAACAAAATGCCAATTTTTGAATAACTAAGTAATGCAATAAATAGACTCAAAATAATATGAGAAGTTAAGATTCTGTCTACAATGTTTACAATAATGAATTAAAATAACTAGGGACTGCAGAAGGAGGTCTAAAAGAAAACACCAGCCATGCTAAGGGGCATGATTCAAAATTCCAAGTGATCACGTGCCAAGCACGTGACCCTTAGTCTGCGGTGTGGCTTCTACAACTTGGTGGAGCTCCAGGGGACTTCCTAAAAAAAATCCAAGAGGTCACATGCTATGCGCGTGACCCTTTGGTGGCTAAGGGTGGACTTAAGAATAGGAGGAGCTTCCAGGGTCGGTTGTGCAAATTGCCCCCACTACACGTGGGGTTCATGTGAATAGCTCTGGAAACTATGCTCGACAGAGAGGAAGGTGGAGCTCAGTCGATAGGGGCGGAGCAGGAGATAACAAAGTTCGAAGCTCTTTGTGTTGACACACAACCGACATATGTCCGGGAAGCGAGGGCAGCGTAGTTGTGGAGGTGGGGTCATCGTTAGAGCTCCAGGGAATTATGGTGGTCATTGGTCAGTGGAGTAGCTATGGAGGCAAAGGTTGGTAGAGCAGATGAAGATGGTGGTGCGGGAGTGGTTGAGGGTGGAAAAACTCTTGGAGAAGTAGCGGAGCCTGCCTGAAGTCGATGAAGCTTGAGTTGGAGAGATGAATTCGTGGTAGTGGAAACGGTCTGACGGAGTTCTGGCAATGTTTTCCTAGAAGGGGGGTGATTGCGAGCTGAAAACGGAGCGCCTAGGGGTGGTTGTCATGGATGTTGTGAAGTATGGTGGTGGCGAGTAAGTAGGAGGTCAGAGGAGGTAACACAAGAGTGAGGCGCGATGTGGTTCTGAATGGTGGAGTCGAAGTGGGGTGTTGGGTGGTGCGACTCGATGACGTGAAGAGGCCAGAGCAGAGTAGGGCCTGGGGAGGAGGCTCTACGACCGTTTCACGAGCGACAGTAGACCTCGCCAAGCAAACAAAGACTGGGTTGTCACCACCTGGTTCCACTAGTGTGTACGGTAGATGAGGGAAACAATGCGGTAGTGGTGGTTTCTACAAATATGGAAGGGGGTCACGGATGGTTGACAAACTGATTGACGAGGGTATGATCGGAGATTGGATTGCGAAATCGAGGGAGAATCGATTGGTGACGGTTGATGGAAATTTGTGTCAAGGCGGTGCACGTCCATATATGGCATGCGTGCTTTTTGGCCGGGGATGGAAGGTTGGGTGGCGGTCGGCGCTAGAGGGCGGAGGCGACCATATGTAGAAGGGTGAAAGGTCGGAAGAAGGGACACATAGGCGCCATCCAATTTGCTAAGATCGGATTGCCCTAGTCCGGCCATGTGGCAGTTTTATTTTATTAATTTTTTATTTTTTTAATTATTTTTTAATATTTTTTAAAATTAATTATAAATTCATCTAAAATGGGTGACACATGGCAGCCCTAAGAGCTGGAACGTGTTGGCCATAGAAAAATCGAAAAATAAAAATACAAAGAACAATAAGAAATAATTAACAAATGACCTCAGATAGAAAAGTTTTCTTCATGAAAGTTTCTCATCTCTATGAGATCTACAACTTTCATGAAGAGAGCAAAATCAAAATCAGTCATTTGCAGAAAGTGATATTTTTGGGGTATCTCAAGCACATAAAATATCTTTATTTTTAGGTTTTATAGTATTTGTTGTTGATTTTTTGTTATTTTTAAACCAGATAAAAATCCATAAATAATATGATAAAATCAAAGATAAATATTTACACATTAATCTATTTTGTTATTATTATTAATTAAGAAAAATAAGGAATAAAATAAAATACGAAAACTACAACTTTGTACAAACAGTCAGTAAAGATTCGGACTCAATTAATTTCGTTGATTTCAAGCTCTTGGATTTTTGTGCATTTGAATAGAACTTTTTTCAATTAAAATCAATGAAAAAAAAATAAAATGAGTTAATTATATACATAAAATATTAGGTCAAAAACCGCTAAAGTACAAAATGTACAAAAGAGGCCCAAAACCCAAGTTTCCCATATGGGCTCCGATCTACTTGAGCTTGGTCTTGTTTTGAAGGTAATTAACTGTTTATAGTTCAAAGGTGAGTATGATTAAATCGAACACTAGATGAGGAAGATATCGTGGTTTTAGTCCGAGAATCCTGCAATTAATGTTTGGGTTTTCCGTCCACTAATTTTAGTCATTGATTTTTTTTGTATTTTTTATTTATTCTTGTTAGTAATATGTACAAAATAGAGGTGGTTTCAGATCATTTGGAGCTAGCATGAATTTGTTAAAATAGGGAAGTTAGGCTATTTTACATGTCAATTTGGATGGGAGTTTTGGCTTCTTATTTTATGCAATAATGAGTGATAAAATACAATTATTATTAATACATGCATGGATTTTAATTATGCAGAATAAATGAAGAAATGCTGATGAATTTTGGGGATTAGATCTTAATTAGTCATTTTTAGAGTAATGAATCTGAGATCCATCACCCGGTGAGGTCAATTTGATTTCAATATATTCGTTACGATCTCACTTGAATCCTCTCTTTGATGAAGGTTTAGAAGAATCAGATAAGCTGCCTTCAAAGAGACAATATGGGGAGGAAGAAGAGTGTAAAGACCCATTGCAGATGGTCTTAGCTAGGTTAGCGACCTCGGAGAGGAATGCATACTTATTGAGATCCCAGATAGTCCAACGTAACCTAGGGGTTGATGCACCTATGGATGTGGCATATAATCATGTACAATATTAGATGAACAATTTGTTGAGTCCAGTAGAACCTGATGTTGAATATGAATTAAAGACCCAATTTTTGAACATGTTGTCGCACTTTAACGGGAATGCACACGAGGAGTTGTGCACATTTCTTAGAGACTTTGAGTTAATTTTTACTTACCTTAAACATCCTAGGGTTAGTCAGCACTATATTAGACTCAAAGCTCTACCTTTTATCTTGAAAGATAAGGAAGATTATTGGATGAAGAACTTGGGGGAAGTTGTAACTACATACATGTAGTTCACCAACCTTTTCCTGAAGAAGTTCTACCCTTTGAGCTTAACTAACTTGATGCATTCTCGCATCACGAGTTTCGCACAATTATTAAATGAACCTTTCTGTGATACATGGGATCGATTCAAGGATTTATTGTAGAAGTATCCTTGTCATGTACTAGAGCCTGCATCCTTGTTCAGTCAGTATTTAGTTATCTTAACTCCGGGTGCATGGTTTAGTCAGTACTACTAGTGATGGCAGTTATGCTTCACATTGCGCAGACACTGTCTGAAAGGTGTTCGAGAGGATGGCCAGATGAGTAGAGTGTAGACCACTAGTAGAGCTCAAATAGATACCCCATATCATTATTATTAAAAGGGGGTAAGAAGGTAGTTGATCTTTCAGAGGATCTGATTCCCAGCATGGGAATCATAGTAGATAAGTTGGCAGTTGTAGAGAAGATCGACAAGAGGACGGATGAGTTAGACAACAACTTATCGAAATTGCCGAAGTAGATGGTAGAGTGATGAATCTCCATTTCATCACCTTTATTCTTTCATTTTGGCCTTTAAACCCAAGTTAAATGCATGAAAATAGCATTACTTTGCTTAAAATAACATACATTATTTATTGTGTAAATATTATATAAAATAATATATTTAAAGCCAAAATAGAAGAATAAAGAAAAGTAAAGAAAACAAAATGAAATTCCAAAGGTATTGAATGAGCCTAAACCATGAGACTTTGGCGTTATGATGACTAGGTTGTCAAGGAATAAAGTAGGGGGATATAAGTGCCCAAACTATAATAAAACCCCCAATTTATTTTTCCCAATAATACAATTTTACGACCTATTTTATTCTTTATTATTCAAAAATCAAATAAATAAACTTGTACATGAAACTTGTATATAAAAATATATAGAAAAAAATAAAATTTATTTCACACAAAAACAATGCATATGGTGCTTTCTATACTCAGAATAAAAATCCAAAATCCCAACTTTCCAGACCTGTATCTCCTCCATATAAACTCAAAATTCATCAAAATTAATTTATTTGTATATAACATTTTTAGTGAAGGTATTTCATTCAATTAGGAGTTAAGATGCAAAACTTACGTTTTGTACCCCTATGTACATTATACCTGAATATAATATTCATTTTATTTATTCTTTATAATATTTACAAATTTATATTTTTATAATTTTGTAAATATTATTTATAACATATGTACATAATTAGAATAAAATAAAACCATTTAAAATATACTAAAATAAATAAGTGAACAAAATACATAGTTGAATTGTATATATATGTATACTGATATGAGAAAAAACTATGATTAATTAAAGGTACATATAATATTAGAAAAATAAAATAAAAAGATATCTGTTTACATTTAAATTAGTTAAAATTATATAAATTATGTAGACAAAATAATAAAATCTCAAATTCTAAAAAAATAAACTACAAACAATGTAGATGAATATACCTAGAGTTATACTTGTAAAAAGCAGTCTATAATAAATTAACTGTAAAAAAATAAATAAAATTGTGATTAAATACTACATAAAATTGCAAATATTTACAAGTTTTAACCTAAAATTAATAAAATAACTTATTATTTTAATTTGAATTAATAATGTTTTTTATTTCTGGTTTGTCTCCCATCATCCTACGTGGACCAATGGGCGAATGGCCTAGTTTGATCTCAATCAACTCCCTGATCTTCCTAGGACTACCATGTTAGAACGCTAGGTCCTTGACTTCGTGATTTTTGAAGCTTGATTCTTGAATTCTTTTTTATCGATCCTTTCTACACTTTCGTTCCTCAATTAACGATGTATCACATAGCATTGTCACCTCGATTGATGGATCATTGGAGTGGCCAGGAGCTTCAGCCAAAGATCCCCATGTATAAAAATAAGTCACAGCCTACCTTTTGAATTTGATCACTCTTCAACCCTTAAAACCTTAAACCTATCCATCCTTGAGATACCTAGTGATAGTGGGAGCTTCGCCAAGGGTTCAACGAGAAGGGGAGGGGTTTAATCGAGGTAGATCTAGGTGTCCCCGGACCTCTGCAGTGTCACTTCAGCTCCTAGACTCCTAGGTCAGGTGAGCTTTTATTTCTTACATTTTTTATTACTAGCATTAGGATTAGAGTAATTTAGCTTTTATTTTCAGTTGATTTCACATCTTGTCTCGTTAAAATAAAAAATCGTAGTTCGTTTGAGCTGAGCTCCAACGAAACTCTTCGTTGTTCCTGCCAACAACCTCCATATCTCCCCCCATCGCTAATTCTACACCCCATGCACTTCCACCCATCTCGATCTTACTTAGAACGAGCAATCCAGCCTCCAGCTCTGCTGCATTACCGGGGGTCGCCGCCACACCCCCCCCCATCTCGCTCCATTTCCCCCAAATAAATCCACTGGCCCCGTCACCTTCTCATGTTTGAGCTCATTGACAGAACCATCTCCAACCCTCCATTGCTCCACCGATGAGCTCCTAAGCTTACTCAGACCACCTTCAGACACAGAATGCTTCCAGGAAACTTTCAAGCCTCTAGCGAGACTCCTAAGGGCTCAGAGTTGGCTAGGAGGGCTGATCGAAGCTCGTAGGAGGAGAGCTCCTTCCCAGTTCTTTCAGACCATCTTCGAGTCGTTTGATCAAGATCTGTTCATCGCGAGCAGCAGCAACCGTCTGATGTGTGGCCCCTCAGCCATCATATCGGATGCCTACATCTAATATTGGTCCTCTAGAGCGAACTGTCCTCACGTGCTCTCAGGCTACCTCGTATTCAAGTCAAAGATGCCAGTAATTTGATTGCACCGAGGGGGTAATTTTGCCATATTTGGCCCACCATTTTTGTAATTTCTTTTTAATATTTAAACATAAATCTGTAGTGTAAAAGATTTTTTATATTTTGCATTTATCCCCTGTACTTCACATATCTACGTTTAGGTTAAATCCACATCACCTCACAGACCTGTGCGCAAGAGGGAATTGGGTATTTTGCATTCGAACTCTCATATTTTTATATTCCATTTTAGACCAAGTTCTTGCATTACTGGTGTAATATTTTTATGAAATTTGCATATAGCCTCCTCAACTTTGTATTAATTGCAAAAACACCCCTCGGGTATATATTATTGGGAATATTTGAGAAAATTGCATTTTGAGCCCCTAACTTTTCTAGGGTATTCAGAATGAGTATTGGAACTTCAAAATTTTGCGAAAATACCCCTACCAGGCTACATTTTTCTTTTATAGATTTTATTTTTGTTCACACTAGCTCCCATGCCTTAAAAATTCGTATAAAATTATGATAAATACTTATTTAATTATCTATAACATATTTTTATTAAGGTTTTTTATCTTATATTTATATTTACTAAAAATAGAAAAAAGCTATTTTTCTAAATCTAATTTTGAAAAATACAAAAAAAATAAAAATATCTTGAAAATTTCCAATAAATTATTAGTTGTTTGTTGTTGTATTTTCTACCTCTAGACCAAAAATCACTAAAAACAGAAAAAAGAAATCACTTGAAATTAAAAAGCTCCAAAATCCTTATAAAAATCATAAAATATTTGTTTTTGTTCCTAATTTTTTATTATATTTATTTCCTATTAAAAATATTTTTGAAAATTTTTATACGTTAAGCTATTTTTTAAATACAAAAAATTCAACTATTATTATTAGTCACTATTTTGAAATTTAAATTCAATTAACAATCCAAAAATCTTCATAAAAATCATAAGAAAATACCAAAACTAGAACAAATATAAAAAAACAAAATTGTTTTATTTTACAATGTTATGAGTGTTTATATCTACATTTATACATATAAAAGCCCTATTATATATATATCTCTATTTACTACTCTTATTATCAACAATTACTAAAATTACAAAAAAAATACCAAAAATATTTTCTGGAACTTAAAAAATTAAAAGGGAAATACCTTGAGGGTATTTTCCTAATTTTTTCTTCATTTCATATTTATGTTACCTATATTATCTACTAATATTATATACATACTCATATTATAACTAATTATAAAGAAAAGGAAAATGTATATTTAAAAAAGAAAAAATATAAAAATTGTAAAATTTAAAATCTATAAAAAATACTAAAAAATCCAAAAAATATATAACTAAAAAACCACAAAAATTCAAATATCCTGAGAAGACTAAAAACATTTCTTATCTTTTTAGTTATATTTTGTTGCCTATCCCCCATTCTCCATGTGTTTGACACCCTATACATTTTTGCACTATACATTATATATAAGTTTATAATAAATTTTGACCTCTCATTTTGATTGTTTTTTATTGCTTGTGTGGGTTGATTGTTGATCGACCTCGGATTTCTAGTGGTCGTCTCAACGATTTTCTATCTTCACTCTTCAGTGAGGATATTTTAGACCCTCGCAAGATACGTGTCATCACAGAGCTGATAGATAGGGTATCTAAGATGCTGATATATGTCCTAACTGATCTGTTGCTCATGTTTATCTAGTACATCATGTACAGGAACAACTAATGTTAGGGCAATGAGAACCGTAGGTAGAGGACCAGACTCTTACTCATTCATACTAACAGCAGACACCATCAACGGAGATAGTTACTGAGGATCCTTCGCAGGTGTGCGAGGTTTAAGATGTGTGGTACACACACGACCCTGCCATGTAGTGAAGTTCGAGGGACCATCCACTTTACCAGTGTCCCCTACTTTTTACAAAACATCATATACACCAACACCACTTCCAGCACAACAGAGCTTTAGTGCCTCCCACTCCCAGCCATCGAGGTAGCAGTAGTTGTAGTTGTCAACAGACGTACCACTCAAGCCAGCAAGGCCCACATGTTTGGCATCTCCCACAACAACAACAACAATACCAAAGCCATATGTGGCAGTCTTTATGTTTTTCCACTTCTTCTTCATAACAGTAGTTACCTTCATCAGGACACAGAGATTTTCAACGGTAGATTCTCGAGGAGTTGCATTCCTACGAGAACAGAATATACGATTTGCATGTTTACCTCAATCTCTTATCCCACCGACATGATGAGTAGTCTGCACCATCTACATCCATTCCCACCCTAGTTCAAGTTAATCCCAACAACCCAAACCAACCTCAATTGGAACATAAGTATGGTCAGGTATATTACTCAGACTCCCCTTAATCTGAGCATGAGATTCTTTCATTTGATTGTTTTAACCATATGTCATTCAGGAGCGTAAGGACCGTGGTGGTACCTGACTATGCAAGGGACATGGATGAGGCCATTTATGAGTCTCTACCTGGGGAGACATCAGAATATGAGGATGACAGGCATCAACAGTATCGCCTTCAGTCGAGGGGGAGGATAATTGATAGAGAGGGAAGAAGGCATATGAGAGAACACCAACAACATGGAGCATATTAAAAATCTATGGAGGACCTTACACCTTCGGTTGAGGAGGGCATACCTACAACATTCATTACCCAACCTTTAGTAGATAGTTCTATTTTAAATTTATGTTAAATATAATGATTCATGTATGAAGAACCTTGATTCTAGTAATAAAAAGAAGCATGTTTCATTTAATGATTCAAGTTCTTCATCTTCATCTTTTGCTTGTTAAATACCTTTCCTACGTGTTCTAACGACAGGAAAGCATATCGTTAAAAAGATTCAAAAAGACGATCCTGATATGGCATGATTTTATAGAGATAATATCATGGTTAAAGTGCCATTTCATTATTATGTGGCAAACCATCTTGCTTTTCATATGTACCTTAAGGTGTAATGAACACCTACTAGGGTTTGTAGGAAGAAGCCAAATAGTTATGTGAAGACACATGTCTTATCAGTTGCACAACTTATTGCCTCAAAAACCAACAATTACCTAGAAAGAAGAGATATTTGGGTGTGCATTATGTGGTGAGTCATTTAGATGACACAGAGTTCACATGCACTATCCTTGATAACTGATCTTTAATCAATATGCTACCCCTAGACTTATATGAGAAGCTGGAGTTCGCTCCACTTCTCAAATTCAAAGCGTTACTCCAGTTTGCTGATAAGTCTATGAAGAAGGCTAAGGGTGAGCTCAAGGAAGTTGTCATATTGATTGAAGGACAAGACTACATAGTGGATTTGATTGTCCTTGAGATGGATATCCCTAATCATTGGAGAGATTCACAGATCATCCTTGGATGGCCTTTCCTTAGGACTGTTGGAGCTTCTTTTAATTATCGGAATGGGATGATGAAGTATCACTCTCAAAAAGGATAAGTGGAACTCAAGATGAAGTAAAGGAAATGGCAGTGACATGACTCCGAGTCCAACACAATTTTCTCTTCTACATCAGAGGAAGATTGTGGAGTGGTTTGCATAGTTGGGATATGGAATCAGAACCCGACAAATTTGAGTGAGACCTTCTCATCTATAGAAGATAGTGTTCACGATGCAGTTTGTGAGATGCTGCCATTATTATGGAGTTATGCATCTTCCTAGTCCATTGACGACTTAGTGTTTTCTATGGACCTATTGGTTCCACTTCCTTTGGAACAATCAATGGAGATATATGATGAGTCGGACGCATATTTAGCTGAATTACCATGTTTCTTTAGTGATACATCTCTATGTTCAACATAGTTGGTTGCTAATACTATAGAGTTAGCATCACCTTAAAGCAACACGGATCCAGATTCAGTGATAGTTCAACTTGTTTTGATTGACGATACTTCCTTCCCAGAGCTGAAGTCGCTGCCTCCGACATTAAAGTACACCTTTCTTGCAGGACCAAAGTATAAATTTCATGTCATCATTTATTCTATGATGATTGTCGAACAAGAGTTTAGGTTGTTCAAATTGTTAGAGAAGAATGACACAGCTGTAGGTTGGACTGTATTGGATCTTGTGGGTATAAACCCCTCACTCTGTTCACACCATATTTATGTTGAGGATAATTCGAGACATTCCCATGAGTTTTAGAGGAGATTGAATGCAAATCTATGGGAAGTAGTTCAGTAAGAGATTGATAAATTGTCTGGAGCTGGTTTTATTTATCCCATCTAAGATCCCAAGTGGGTGCCCCCCCTACATATAGTCTCGATAAATCGGGCATCAAAATGGTCACCAATGAGGTAGGCATTGAGATTGCTACACGAGTACCCATGTCGTTGCACATCTATGTCGATTACAGATGCATGAATACTGTGACCAAGAAAGATCACTTTCCCTTACATTTTATTGATCAGATCTTGGAGAATCTATCACGGAAAGAGTCTTCTATTTTCTTGATGGTACTCGGGATACAATAAGGTGTCCATCGCCCTTGAAGATTCAGGAAAAGACCACTTTTACATGTCCTTTAGGCACTTATGCATTCTGACGCATGCATTTTTGGCTTTGCAATGCCCCAGGCACTTTTCAACTTTGTATGATCATCATACTTAACACAATCGTGGGGAATTTCATGGAGGTCTTCATGGATGATTTCTCAATACATGGTGATTCATTTGATTCTTGATTATCACACTTGAATCGAGTACTTCAAATGAGTAGGAAGGTGAATCTGGTACTCTTTTGGGAAAAATGCCATTTCATTATTAAGGAGGGTATCATGTTGGGGCACGTCATCTCTAAGAAGGGAATCATGGTTGACCCTACCAAGGTGGATGTGATAAAGAAACTTGATCCACCAACAAACGTTAAGTCAATAAGGTAATTTTTTAGGCATCTTGGATTCTATAGATGATTTGTTCAGGATTTTTCTAAGATTGTCCAACCTCTAACTAAGCTCTTAGGAAAAGACACAGAGTTCATTCTGGATCACAGGTGTTTTGAGGCCTTTGAGCTCTTAAAGAGAAAATTTTGCGAATCGTCGATTTTGCATGCCCATGATTGGTCTCAGCCCTTCGAGATCATGATTGATGCTTCGAATTTTGTTATAGGAGCTATATTAGGGTAACAACAAGGAGAGATTTCATTTGCAATTCACAAAGAGATAAAAGTTTTATATCAAATATAAAAACTATACAATGCTGAAAAGGAAATGCTCACGGTAGTTTAGGCCCTTGAGAAGTCTCGGTTATATATTTTGTCCTCTAAAGTGACAATCTACAAAAATCATACTACAATGAATTATCTCATGGAAAAGAAGTATGTGAAGGTGATGAATTGTGATGAATCTCCATTTCATCACCTTTATTCTTTCATTTTGACCTTTAAACCCTAGCTAAAAGCAAGTAAATATCATTATTTTATGCAATTTAACATTCATTATTGTATAATTATTGTACAAATTACATTATTCAAGCCAAAATAAAAGAATAAGAAAAGAAAGAAAAAGAAATAAAATGTCAAAGGTGTTTTATGACCCTAAACCCAGAGACCTAGGCATCTTGATCACTGGATTGACAAGGAATAAAGTAGGGGGGAGTAATGGTCAAACACCAAATAAAAACCTTAATTTATATTCTTCAATATTACATTTTTGGACCTATTTTATTTTTTTATTTATACCTCAAATAAATAAACTTTATACATGAAAGTCGTAGATAAAAATATATGGAAAATACAAAATTAGGTTTACCCAAAAATAATAAACAATGTACTCTTTACAATCACAATAAAAAGTCAAAACATAAACTTCCCAGACCCATATCTTCTCGATAACACTCAAAACTATCAAAGTCGCCTTTAATTATATATGCTTTTAATTAGCTATTTAATGAAGGCGGTTTCACGTAATTTGGAGTTAAAATGTGAAAGTTAGGTTTTAGACCCGTATTGTATAGTATACCTTAATAATGTATTCATTTTATTTATTCACTATAATTTTTATAATTTTATATTTTTATAATTTTTGAATATTACTTATAGTTTTTGTATATATTTTCAATAGAATAAAATGATAAAGAAAATACTAATGTATAATAGCCTATATAAATACATAGATGAATAAATAATACTTACACCTATAAAACAAGTATACATATTTATATTGGTGCAAAAAATACATTAGAAAATTACAATAAAAATATATTTATGTATATTTAAATAAGTTTTAAATATATAGATTTTATAGAAAAAATAATAAAATACAAAATAAAAATAAAAATAAAATATACAAAACAGTTCAATATACATATAAATAAACCCCTAATGTAACTTATAATAAATTAATCTATAAAATAAATAAAAATCGTATAAAATACTACAAAGATTAATAAACATTTTTATTTTATAACATAAATTTGAATAATTCATTTATTATTTTGTTTATAATTATTTCTTATTCTCTAGGTTGTGTTGTCCTGTAGCGGCTTATATGGACCAATCACAGCGCGCCAACCGCTGACTCCAGGTCAACTAACCCTCCTCCCTCTCCCTCGATTGTATACATGTTAGACCCAGGGTTTCTTCCTTTTTTTGCATGAATTCACTCACAATCTGGCTTAGCTCCCTGAAAGAAAATCATTGATCCGATCCTCATAATTTCCATCCATGTTTTGGATTTGATCAATCTGCTTCAGGCTAACCAAAAACACTAGATCCTTGAACCTCCTTCATCTTGTCCAAAAAGTAAGACCCTCCATCCAGTCCATGATTTTCTGGTCCTTCTTCAAGCCCTTGAACCCATGTCCCTGTGTATCCCTCGGAGTCCAAGCAGAGCGAGGAGGTGAGGAGTTGATCCAAGGCGACTCTCCGGCAACCTCTGCTCCTTGGCATAACAACTAGATATGAGTTGCATCATTTTATCATTTCTAGGAGCTTTCTTTCTTAGGTTTAGTTTTATTCATTTTAATCCTTGTTTTAATTATTGTACTAGCTTCGATTAGGCTAATTAGTTCATCGGAGCTCTAGAGATCTAGACACTGTGATTCATCATTCTACTATGTATCTAACATCCATGATCATCTTATCACCTAGCCCCTTCAGTTCTCTGCATCCCTGACCATGCAGCCACTTTCGACTCCTTTGGGATCGAAGGATCCGTGCTCCCTCCATCGCCACCTCGCCGGAGCACATCACTTTGCCCCTTTTCACCTCGTATCCACCTCAATAAAGGTTGATCTCCTTCGGCTTATCTTTACTATGTTTTTGCACACTTCTATAGGACTCAAAGAGCTCATATGCGGATTGAAGACACTCTACGAGCACCTCCAGGAACATCAAGCTCTAGAGTTCTATCGATGAGCCCCAGACTCATTTGAGGGTACCTCTAGTAGCGTAACACCTCCAATAAGCTATTGGTCTATTTTGCAGCGTCTGAGGTGCTCAGAGGAGGAAGAATCAAAGCTCAGGGGAGGCGACCTTCTTCCATGTTCTTCATGTGAAGCAGCGACCGTCTGATCGAACTCCATCTTCAGTTTTCATGCCAACAGTTGGATCAAGGCCTTGTTCAACCTTCGGATGAGATCCAAGATTCAATCTTGTCCTTCGATCAACAAACTGTCATCGCGTCAAAAGGGAATGACACGTGGATAAGTAAGCGCCTACGAATTAGTGGATCAACACCTCTTGTGGGGTAATTGCATTTTTATCCCTATTTTTGTATTTTTGCTTGAGTCCTGTAATTTAATTTATTAGTTTAAAACTTTTATGTATTTTACAATGGAACCCCTAAGCTTTCATCGAATTACATTTGGGTCCATTCCACATCACCTCACGTGTGGCCCCATGTGAGGTGGTGATTTAGCATGTGAGCCCTCACAGCTTCTTGTATTTCATTTTAGTATTAGAACTTTTAATATTAGCATAAATATTTCGAGTAATTTGCAAAAAGAACCTTTCACTGAATTTTAATTGCAAATATACCTCTGCAAGTTTCTTAATTTTTGTGCTTGTTTTTCACTTATTAAAATATCATCCAAGCTCGAAAAATTATGAAAAATTAGGGTTAAGTGCCTGCTATAATACACATTCATGTCATAATTTTCTTTGTGCATTTTAGGCTTTTTAATTCTTTATTAAAAATCACAAGAGCATGTTTTTATCCCTATTGAATGGAAAATTATCAAAAAATATTAAACCTTTTTGAAAAATAAAAAAATGTATTTTTTTAGAGTTTTGTAACTCCATACCAAAAATCCTAAAATAGAAAAAGAAAATGAGAAAAAAAAATTAAAAAGCTCCAAAATACTTTATAAAAATATAAAAAATCTCAAAAACATAAAAAAACCATTTCTATTTGTAATTTTCTTTATATTATTTATTATATATTAAAATTATTTGGAAAATTTTGGACACTATTTCAATTTTTAATCTCCAAATCAATTCGACCTATTTATTTAATCCCTGTTTTGGGATATTTTTTTACTCTAAAAATTATAAAACTAGCAAAAATTCCCCAAAAATCACAAAAAAGAATAAAAAATATAAAACCAAAAAACATCTTATTTCTTATATTTTTATTATTTATAGTAGTATTGATAAATATATTACCCTATATTGTATATTAAGTTATATATATATTCTTATGTAATATATTACAAAGAAAAAGAAAGAAAAATCAGAAAATAAAAAATTGAAAATATATAATATAAAATATAAAATAAAAGTTAAACTATAAAACAGAAAAGCCACATAAAAATACTTAAAGATAATTATGTACATAGTTCACATTGATTAGTCATAATCATTAGGCTACCTGGCTTGCTCTCTATGGTTCAATCTCTACATGCTTACATGTTATACATCTTTGTTTGTTGAGTATAATGAAGTGTGATTCATACTTTTGGCTAGTCAGTGCTTATTAATCCATTAGTGGGTATTTGTTTATTGAACATGTGGTCTCATGAGCGGTCGCCTCAACGTTAATCATCTATGCTTATTTAGTGAGGATAATTTTTTGACCCTCGAGAATCGTGTTCATCAAATGGCACCGTTATTGGTGAGAAATATTGTGTACCCTAATTTGTGCTTATTTTATTTATTTTATTATTTTTTTATTTCATGCACATATTCTTATCTCTTCCTTATTTAACTTGTGTATATCCATAGCATCCATTTATTTCCACATATTATTTGATTAATTGTGCTAATACACCTTTTTTGTTGTGTTTGTTGCGAGGGCCTGTTACATGAGGACAACTTTTTAGGAGGATGATGCAGACAAGCAAGATGGAGACTGGTCTTCGTAACATGACTAGTTGGAGAGGCAACAAGCATAGCAAGGATA
Source organism: Ottelia alismoides (assembly GCA_037367405.1). Classification (NCBI taxonomy): domain Eukaryota; kingdom Viridiplantae; phylum Streptophyta; class Magnoliopsida; order Alismatales; family Hydrocharitaceae; genus Ottelia; species Ottelia alismoides. Next base: position 37,356 of record JAZKJV010005230.1, read on the forward strand.
CCTACAAGAATATATTTTTAGCTTAGGGTTTTATTTTATTTTGGTGAGAGAGTGATTCATTTATTCATAATTATTAGCAATATTTTATGGACCTAGACTTTAATCTACTTAATGAGGTCAATTTGCCGGGTGATTGTTCTCCTCGTGGCCTCGTCATGGTTTTCTCGAGTTTCATCACTTTGTTTTATTTATTTCCTGATGTTTTGAATTTTTCGCCTTTCTTTTTATTTGTTTTGTGTGCATGGAGCCCCTAGACTTTCGGATTGCTTGTATCTATCATTAGTTTCAAACCCTAAAAGGAATTATGTGCATATAGTCTCTAACATTTGGATCTATTAAAATTAATAATTGTTAGTTACTTGGACTTAAACCCATGTACTGAGAGAGCCATCATACAACACTGGCAATACCCGTTGTGGCACGTGCTGAGATCTCTCGAAGACCACGCCCTTGGGTTCATTTCTGAATAACTAACTCACAGCTCTTCACGACTAATAGTAGATATCGCTTAGGGCGATTTTGTTGATTGCACACCACCATGTAGATAGGTTTAAAAATTCTGTTTTGCACACGACATGGAGAGAGCTGGGATGCACTGTAAGTCCTCTAACTCTACATTCATCATTAGATTCTATGGTGAGATTTCCATCATTGAATCAACTTGCATGGCTTCTTCGTTATCTACCTCTGATTTTGAGCACCTAGGACTTAAATGAGAATTTACAAAATCTTTAGGCACTTGTATGCAAAATATCCAAAAAAGTGAAAATAAAAAATCTAAAACAAGGGGATTGCTAAATAAACTTTGACCTTAATTAAAATATGTAATGGATCTCACTACTTTGGGTTCATAAAGCCATCATTGTTCATTGTACCTTAGGAGGGGATCAAAACCCCTCCCATGAGCAAGGCGCGACACCCTAAGAATTAGAGCCCAAAGATAGTTTGTTACTGGCTTGTGTATCGCCTGTATTTCCAATGTATTGGAGCTTCTATCGTACGTTATCGAGTGGGACCCTATCATCGATGGTGTTCTAGACTTGTGTGGAACATCGACTTGGTTTAAGTACTGAGCTCAGGCCACGCCCTCAAGGGTGTGTCTATCTCATCAGTTTGCATCTGAGTAGGTCCTTGCATGCTCACGGGTGATTCCGTTACGAACGAGGTTCGACGTAGTGGTCTTGCCTATCAACTAGCTCCCTCATATTCTTTGGCTAAGTAGGGATCCAGGAAGGGTTTCAAGGACCTCAAAAAGTGCTTACTACATTTTACAAAGGAGGAGGACAAATACAAGATACTTTTCAGAAAGTACTCTCGCACCAATAGGGTTAGCGTCTAAGGAGTTGTTAAAAGATATGCATGAAATAACAATCCAAATATTGAAAGATAAAAATAGCCTATCCTTTATGGTCTCAAATTTTGTCATGTTGGTCAACCCAATTTTGTATTGTGTTTGTATGGATTTATATTAAGGTTCAAAGATCATGTCCCGCATACCTGCGTAAAATGTTGTCATAAATGTTTCCTTTTTGACCCACTGCTCAATTCGAGCCTTCCTCCTATTTTACACTCCTTTTGTTCCTCATTGACCATCGTACCATTCTTCCTACATTGATACTCTTTTGATCCAAAATGTTTATCCATGAATGGTTTAGTATTGACTCTGTCGACACTTACGTCAATTCCATGGACTCGACATCGTCAATAATTCGAGGCAATTCCTGAGAACCCGGTTCGAACCTTGCAAATCGACCTCCAGACTCCTTGTTTTCTTTCCATTCTCCTTTATCTACTAATAAACTGAGTCCAATCTTGTCCCACTTCTGTCCGTTGCAAATGGAGGTCGATTTCAATTTACATCTTTTACTCCATTGACAACCATCTGGGATTGATCCTTATCTCAGATTCTTCATTGCAGCTGGTATTCAAATTCACAGTGGTCTGATTGGGATTCTTTTACATTGCAGATAGAATCTAGTGCTAGTCCTAGATCCCAACCTGGAATTCATCTCCTCATATTCAAACCTTGACATGGCTCCTCCTGCAGAACAGAAAATGGCTCAGCATAGCCACTGCCCCAGATAGAGTAGGGCCCATTACCCAATCAAAACTAGGTGAAGGCGCAATTATAGCCTCCATCTAGGCCATCCAACAGCAACTGATAGAACAAGCTCTCGCACAGACTGTATTTCAATATATTTTGAATTATTTACGGAATAGACCCAAAGGAGTAGGAGGAGGAAGAACTAAGGATCCACCCCATGGTGATCCAGAAGAAGAAGAAGAAGAGCCAAGGAATGAGAACCCTAAACCAACATAGAATGAGACATATAATCCTAGAGGCATCCAGATGATCGAGTTGATTCGCATCCCAATGGTGCATGCTCACTTTGAGCTAAAGCCTCAGTTCCTTGAGCTTCTCCACTCATTCCACGAAATACAAAAATCTCGTATTTCGTACTGCTATTTTATTTCCCAATTTTCTTATTTACTAAAAATCCAAAAAACAGATTAGTGTGTAATCTGTTTTCTCATATTTTATCTTATTTTTTCTATAATCTTTATCCTCTTTTAAACCACAAAAAAAATCAAAATTCCCAAATGGCGGTTTCCTACACACATGGAGACCAACAAAAATATCACTTGTACAAATGACGTCTTTTGCTCTTAGGCCCTTCATGAAAGTTGTATATCTCATCTAAAAGAACAAATTTTGTGAAGGAAGTTTTTCGATCTGAGGTTTCCTTTTATTCCTTTTCTATTTTTCTTATCATTTTAATTTTGAATTTTTTTGGGGTGACACATGGCAATCCCTGGGCGTGCCACGTGGCACCCCTACCTCACCCACTATCTCCAGGTCACGTGCCTAGCACGTGACCCCGACCCTCTACCACAGGTCACATGCGAGTCACGTGACCCAACTCTTCTCCTTCGTCTCTGCACCATCCCTCCCTCGTGTAACCGCCAGCGACGCATCTCCTCCCTCCAGCCGTTATCTTCGCTCGCGTAACCCCCGATGGCATTCAATCCACCATAGTCGTTACCCACCGCCAAACCCCCCCAACGTTACACCCTCCCTCTTATAAAGCATCTTCACTCGACAACTTTCAACACATCTACCATCATGAGTAGACCGTCCAACTCCTCGATGGTGACAACGTCAATTTGGTCGCATCTTTCTACAACGAGATCCGAGGCCTTGCTGCCTTGTTGCAGCCTCCTCCATTGTGGTTAGATCCAACTTCAGTCGAGCGGTCGTTGAGCACCGTGTCCTTCCAAGGTATTTCCTCCGCTTCTCTCTCTCTCTCACCTCTGCATCGCACGCCTCCACCTCCGGCCTCACACAGGTTGGATCCCCGCTCCTTTCCCTTACCTCCGTAGGAGCCCCTACGTACCCACATTTCCCATTCACCATCTTCTCCATTCACTACCCGAGACCCGTCATGCACTCTGTAGCTTTGCCACCCGTTCGTGCCACCTTCTCCTCCGCGTACAGCTATGCTTCTGCGCCCATCCTCCACCGCGAGCTCCATCAACCCCCGCCCTCGATGCGTCGTTCTCCACAGCTCACTATGAAGTCCACCATCATCGTAAGAGACCTCCCTCGATGCACGTCGCTCCTCCATCTTGCCTCTCCACCTCCCGTTGTGTGTCAACGGAGGTAGGTGCCCTTGACCACCGTCGATCATGGCCGCCTCGTGCATCCAACGTCGGCATCTTTGCTCCTCTGCCTCGCTGCTCACGCTACAACTCCTTTGCCACCAGCCGGCCTTCCTCCACCACGTCCGATCATCACCTGCCATTGGATCAGGGGATCCAAAGACTAGAAAGTTCGCACATGTCTACCGCCCTCCAGCTCTTGCCTCCTTACGAGCCCTCGATCATTGTTGCCTTCCGCATCCTCCGTGTAAGGAGCAACCCTCCGCGTCCTTGCGCGGCCGCCAACCACCCAGAAGTTCGTCAACTCTATTGCCCTATAGCAGCCCGCCATCCACCCGGCCATGTGGCCTCCTCGAAGCGTTGCAGTAGCCCCGTGTTGCCTCGCCCGACGCCCTAGCTGCCACGAACGATCGCTCTGCTTGCTACCACCACAACTATCACTCCCTCTCCCTGCCTTTTACCACGTTCTTCACCAGCCGTTAAATCGTGGGATCCAACGACTAGAAAACTGTCACATCATCTCCCCCAAAGCTCACATCCAAGCATGGAGGTTTGTCACCCCGAAGCTCATGCAACTTCCACATGGAGGCTCGGTATCCAAGCCTCAAGGCTCGTTTGGAACAGAGCGCTAGACATTGCCACGTCACCTCGGGCATCCAAGCCTCTAGCCTTGTTGACCGAGCCTCCAGTTTTGACACCCGAACCTCCAGGAGCATGTGCAACGTACGTGCATGAGTGTAAACATCATAGAAGCCCTGCGAAGTTCCAGAATGTACAGAAAGGACCCCGCCGACCCAGGTCACGTAGCACGTGATGCATTGGGAAAATTGCAGGGAGACCCCACCATGTTTTGTTATTTGTAGATAAGTCCTCCAGGGACTCGTTTGAAGGAAAAATAATTATTTTATTTACATTTTAGTCCCTGCAATTTCTATTCAACATATCTTGCTCATTCAAGCACCGATGTTTACACATAATATGTCATTTTGAAGTATTTTCATGCTCTTTCATATTATATACTTTTCAGACTAATAAGAGAATAATTACTGATTATGGTTGTTTGAGATTCAATATGATCATTGCAGGTTAAATTATGAGTTATTTACACCATATTTCAATGATAAAATTCTTGATTCCATAGGATCTTGATTGATGATATTGACTAATTCTCTTACAATTCGTGATTATTGATATTTTGGGGAAACTGTTCTTTTCAGGGGAAAAATAAAGGAGGAACTATTGAATTGCATAGATATTTTCTAGGACATTTTCCTTCATTCCTCATCTAATTATTGATCATATAAATTGAGGATTTAATCTGTGCAGGGGATTCAATTTAGCTAAAATGAATTTAATTCACAATATTTTATGTGATTAAAAGTTGATTTACTTGTGAATTAAATTGGAGAGCATTTGGAGATAAAATCATTGTACAATTTCACTAATTGTATGATTATGCATAGATCTATTTGGACTCTGGCCTGCACATCTGGATCTAAAATATTTCTGGATCTGATATCTATTGATCTGTGATTTAATATAGAGGATATTGATTATTATTATACGGATTAAAAATTATAATCTCAGATCTTGAGCCTAATTATTTTCTCTATTTATTTCATTTGCATTGCATTCTAGTTCATCACATATTCTCTTTATTTTCTGATAAAGAAATAAATTAGCAAATTAATTTAATTTAAAACCTTGCAACTAGAAATCATCGTTCTCTGTGTTCGACCTTGGTAGACTTGCCAAGTATAAATATTCCACAACATTCAAATATTGTGGTTTTTGTTGAATCGTTCCTCACCTCCTATGCTACAATTCTCTATAATTAGAGAGGTGAAATCCACATTCTTCAAATGTCATAGTTAGGAGGCAAATTTGGTGGGGCAAAAACACAAACTTTGAATGTTGTAGAAAATTTTTCTTGGCAAGTCTACCAAGGTCTAACATAGGGAACAATAATTTCTAGTTGCATGATTTTAAATTAAGTTAAAAAATTATTTAAATTGCTACATTAATTTCTGTGTCGAATGGAAAATAAATGAAAAGAAATATGATGCAATGATGAGGATGCGATGCAAATAAAGTAAACATAAGTGAAGCTCAATATTTGTGACTAGAATTTTTAATCCCAACAATAATTATCAATATCCTCAAGATGAATGCACATATCACAAGAACATAATTTATGGAAATATTTAGTAAAATAAAACCCCAGATGTAGGCTATAAAATGAATCGATCAATTCACTCATGCGAAATAGATTATTAATAGACATTATGATTCAATCCTCAAAGAATGACCAATAACTCTTTTTCCTTGGACAGGACCCTGCACAGATTAAATTATTCAAATAATGATTTCTAGACTCTGAAAAAATAGTAATCTTGTAAAATAATTTCAATTGAGTCCCTGTAGAAATATTAACGATTTTCCTAATAAAAGAGCACAGATAAGTCAATTTTCAGCCTACAAAAAGATCAAATTAATCCTTGAATAACAATCGATGATGAATGTCTTCAGATTTGTCCACAACTTATATAATATGAAAGAGCATGAAAGGAGCTTCCAAGTGACATATTATGCTCTAGAAACGGAGCTCAGATGAAAAATCTAAGCTAAAATTAATATTAAGGGACTAAAATGCAATAAAAGTGTGAGTTTTCTTCTCAAATTGTGCCTTGGGGACTTATTCGCAAAACTCGCAAAGTCAAAGGGGTGATTCTGTAATTTGACCTTGGAGGGGTTATATCTGTAATTTCTTTAAAAGCTAAGGGTTGTTCTGTGAATTCTCCAAAGAGGCACGTGTGTCGTACGTGCCTCCTGGCTCGTGTAGATGTACGCATTAACAGTGGAAATCAAGGGACTGGTTTGCAATTTACCCCCAACACACGTGTGCTCCACATGCCATAGAGGCTCGGAGGGAGTCATAGGCACGGGCGAGGCTCGGTATGTCCAAGATAGAGGCTCGAAGTGTCCAAGCCAGATGCTCGGAGCTCTGAGGCGGTGGCATGGACCGAGTCGAAGGCTCAGTTGTCCGAGCCTATCTGGCGGTGATGGAGTGCTTCGGAGGCCTCGAGCCTCGTGGATGGGTCGAGGCTCAGGAGTAGGCGCAGGCACATGCGAGGAACGATGGGGGGGGGAGGCATGGCAGATCACAGACTGTTGGATCCCCCGATCAAATGGCTGTTGAAGCAGGTGACAATATGATAGGGAGAGAGAGTGAGGGTTGTGGCCATGGCAATCAGAGCGGTTGTGCATGGTGACTTGGGCGTCGAGTGGGCTAGTGTGGGTCTGCTACAGTGCTCCGAGGAGGCTACGTGGTCTGGTTGACGGCGAGCTGCTGCAGGGTAATAGAGATGACGACCTTCTGGGTGGTTGGCTGTCACGTAAGGCCACAGCGGGCTGCTCCTTACGCGGCAGACGCGGAAGGCAGCAAGGGCCGAGGGCTTGTAAGACAACAAGAGTTGGAGGGTGGTAGACATGTGTGATGTGAAAAGAAGCTAAAACAAGAGCAGAGGAGGGGGAGTTTGCTGGAGATTGAAGGAGCATAAGGCTCGCTTCAAGGTGGTTACTCGATCCACACGACGATGTGGCGAGCTTCGCAGCTCTATGAGTCCCAACAAGGGAAGAGGAGCCCCATAGATCGCGTTGATGTTGAGAATCTCCAGTTGTTGTCACAAGTTGAATAAGAAGAAGGGCGGATAGGCAAGATGGAAGAAGGAGCAGGGACTTTATAGGAGCAGGGGGCGGCATGCGGAGGTGGTCGGTCTCGTAACGGCCGGAGAGAGGCGGGACGGTGGCAGCCATTATGAGGGAGGAGGACACTGGGGGAGGAGGGTGGGACGGCTGAGCGAGGGTTGCATAAGGGGAGAAGAGAGGGGTCACATGCTAGGAACGTGACCTGGGGAGTAGAGAGAGATCGAGTGTAGGGGTGCCACCTGGTATGCCAAGGGGCTGTCACGTGTCACCCCCATAAAAGATTCAAAATTAAAAGGATAAGAAAGATAGAAAATAAATAGAAGGAGACCTCTGATCAAAAAATTTCCTTCACGAAAGTTGTTCGTCTCGACAAGATCTTAAACTTTTATAAAGGACTATAGAGCAAATGAGGTCATCTGTACAAAGGATATTTTTGGTGGTTTCTATGTGTAGGAAACCAGCTTTTTAGGATTTTATAATTTTTTGGTAGTTTAAGGAGGACAAAAATTTTCGAAAAAATACAATAAAATATGAGAAATTTATTTACACACCAATCTAGTTTTTTTATTTTTAGTAAATAAGAAAATAGGGAAATAAAATAGGAGTACGAAATACGAGATTTTTGTACAGACTCACAACAGACAATCAGACACAGTCAGTTTCTTTGATTTCAGTCTTGGTATAGATTTGGATTTTATGTTATTTCATAAAACTTTCATCAAAGTACACAAATGACAAAAAAATAAAATTAAAAGGTTTTTTATGTACATACAAATTTAGGTAAAAATAGCAAAAATATAAAATACGCAAAAGAGGCCCAAAATCAAAATTTAACTTATGAGATCTGAATTTTATTACATTGGTCTTGCTTTGAAGGTATTTGAAAATGGAGTACTTTAAAAGTGAGTAGACCAAAATAGAACATTATATGAGGAGGATATGTGCGTTTTAGTCCGTAAGATGTGGAAATTGGTTTTGGGATTATTTGACACTTATTTAAGTTAGCAATTTTTTGTATTTTTTATTTAATCTTGTTGGTAATATCTACACAATAGAGATGGTTTTGGGTCAATCGAAATTAGGATGAAATAATAAAAAATATGGAAATTTAGCAGCTTTTTAGGCCAATTTAAATATTATGCAATCATGCATGATGAATGCAAATATTATTTACACATGTATGAATGCTAATGATGCTCTATTAATTATAAAATGCATATGAATTTTGGGGAATGGAGCCTAATTGACCAATTTTAGCATGATGAATACGAGATTCATCATACTCCTATACTTAAACCATGCTCGTGCCCGAGCATCAATGAATGAATGACTTGGTTGGATAAATCTCTGACAGTGCATGTGATTTTTCAAGGCTCAATTCATAGAAGACCATCAATTTAAGTGATCCTAAAATTCTGGACTCAACCATTCTTTAATCACAAGGAATCCAACTTCTTTATTTATCAGACTCTCTATTTGTATGTATAATATAAGGATATGACTTTTAGTATGCTACATTCATGAGAGTTGAGTTGAGATATCACCCAAAGTTCCAGTACTAGAGACTCTCCTCTAGACCTAATCCTCAACAGTAGGGAATAAGTCTATTCTTGCTTCAGTCAACCGTCTCATTAGTTTGTCAAACTTCAAAGTGTAGATGGTCGGCCATATGATGGAGGGCATAGGATTGTGTCTATTTTTCATTCCCTCACATTAGAACAAGGGGCCACTAGAGTGCCTTATTACTCAACACAAGTATGTTTAGTTTTGTTGATCAATGTGTCTGTGAAGAGAATTCGGAGTCGTCTGCACTTGTTTTTCTGGGAGTACACTGGGGCGTGTCTCTTTTGAGTATTTAAGATACCTTAGACTCCCATACTTGTATCACTATATGATGCAAAGCCCTTTTATGGTGTTAGACCTACTCCTTGGTCCTATAAGCGTGTGGTCCAAGTGGACACTTTGAAAAATGTTTGGGAGCGCTCGCCATTGGTGGAAGCTCTTTTGAAATTTGACTTTGAGGAATAGAGCTTTTCTTTGAATAGTTTATTCTTTTCTTTCTTTTCTTTTCTTTTATCTTCGTTTCTTTTCTTTGGCTATACTACTTTTACCAAAATTTGGCGCATACTGATCAACAATTACTTATGTTTAATCACACCTTGGCACATAGGTAAATATCAAAGAGATAGCACATGAACTTGTTCACATACTGGCAAGGGTTTTGCTGACACTCAAGTTTCTTGAAGCCTTCATTAACTTTATCCCATCCTCGAGCATCATTAGATCGGGTCTAAACTCAAATCTCTAGTCCTAGTTCCTCATGTGATAACTCATCTCATCAACATGTGTTGCGCTAATCATATTCTTTTAGAAGGTAGAGACGAAGAGTGAAATATAGCTCTCAAATATTTCAAACTAGGGCAGTGTTGATTATTAAGTTCAAAGACCCTAACGACTAAGGCTGGCTAACTCACACTATCAAGATCTCAAAAATCTAGTGCCTTCAAAATCTTCAAGCCTTGAGTGATAGTGAATGTGTTAGAAGCATAACAACCACAGAATGTATGGATGCATGATGAAATGCAAGACCATGAGTTGAAAAAAATTATGCAAATTTTTTCTTCTTTTTTAGTTTTTTGTTATAATTTTTGTTTTTTGTTTTGTTTTTGAAAACCAGATATTATTATTGGAAGAATTTAGTATAATATACATAATGTGCACTACTTGTACCCATCCCCAATGTTAGATGAAAATAATTAAAGTAAGAGCTATGGATAAATTAAGTAGAATATACAAACACCACCCACCCATACTTAGCTTGAGAGGTTAATGTTGGTTCTTTGACCAGCTGGTTGGTAATCCGGGGAGCATGTCCTCATTACACAAAGTGAAATGTATAAATAACTAGTACTAAGTATAGTTGAGCAAAAAAGAAAAAAGTTGACATGCGCACTATACATAGATTTTTAAGGGACTAAGCATAGCACAAAAGCATGAAATGAGGCAGCCGAGGGTGAGCGGAAAGAATAGAAGTGATGCATACACAATGGTACTAGTCCCCCTATACTTAGGCTCATGTCAGCCTAAGTATTATCGGATAATTACACATAAGGAACCAAGTAGATTTACGGATGTACAAGGTCAAGGTTGTTTGCGACGTACCTTCTTACAGGATTGATGTAAAAGATAATATAGAGATGTGGAGGGTGGTGAAGAGGGGGCGGATGAAGAAGACCAACCATCGTCAAAGTAGTCCTCGGAAGAATAGTAGTTGTACGTAGAGGATCTCCAACTATTGTCAATCAGAGGTAAGTGCCCATGGATAAGAGTTCTACTTATTGCACTTACCTGATGAACCACTTCCGGAGAGGATGAGGACTCTTCGGAAATCACCTGGTGTATAAGGTCAAAGGTGACTTTCTTAGTCAGTTTGTTTCTGTGAGAAGCATTGGGAGGAAGATGTACAGTCTTCATCTCCCTATCTTGAGTAACCGGTGTGGAGTTTATGAGTTCCTCGTCAAATGAATCCCAGTAAAAGTCGACCAATTCTTGTAGGGTCATACATGACTTTGGTTGAGGGAGCATGTTCCTAGTGGATTTTTGATTGATGGCTGGTGTTGTTGATGTCACCTCCTGATAAGTGTGAATGTTAGTGACATCAGTGATTTCTTGAGTCGGTTCCTTGTACGGTTCAAGTATCTCATGAATTAATGCTGACTCAAAGATTGGACCACTTAAATATTTGTGACGATCCTCAGAAATATGGTCCAATTCTTCATAAGCTCCAAAATCTTGATTCCTCAAAGGAGCTCTATTAGGGTGAGAATCAGAGGTTTGTACGATAGTTAGTCTTTCAAGTGATTCTACTAGTGTTTTATCTGTGTGTCGTAAGGAGATGTTTGATCATGTGAATCGTTTGTCTCCTGATCACAACTGTCGATTTCCTGTTAGTTTTCCTCATAGCAGGTCGTGTCACTGAGGCTTTGTGCGTTGTGGTCAGAGTTCGGTAACTTGATTTCTTGAGTCACACAATCGACAATTGCCTTAGCAGAGGCTAAGAACAGCTTTTATAAAATGATACGAGACTAAGTGAATCCTCTACGGTGCTTGATGTCAAGGACAATAAAGTCCACTTTGTATTTGTTACCACGGAAGTTTACGATGAGCAAAACAATCCTCAGTGGTCTTTTGGTGGATCGATCAGGCAATTGAACGATTACCCTAGTCTTTTTGAGTTGTACGAGATTGAGTTGGTCAAGAAATACTTGAGGAGGATGTTTAATGTATAATCGTCATCTAACCAAACATGAGTAAATAAAGTATCATCAATTTCTCATGTGATCCGAGTCAATCGCTTGACTTGACAGCTTTTGGTTTTCTAATTCATCACCAAAGAACTAGCCATAGATATGACAAGATATTTAGTCCTTGATTATTTCTTTCCCGTCTTTTTGGGGTTTAGTCGACTCTTCATAAATCTCTTAAGATCGGGCACATATTCTATGGCCTTGATCAACAAAAGTTCTAAGATCAGGATCTTGCGAAATGCTTCCATCTCAAAATTGTTCAATTTTTTTAAATTTAATATTTTTTTTATTTTTTTCGTATTTTCTGTGATATGGTCAGTAGGGGGATCAGAGATCAGTGGTGGTTGTGCCTGATTGTGAGTCACGTGTTGATTCAGTGGTTCGCTTGGTGGTGGCCTCACTTCTTCTGGATTTTGCCTAGACTGGATGAGATCATATATTTTATCAGTCAAAACATTTGCTCTATGATTGATCCAAGCAATCGCATCCTCAAACAACTCATGACTAGTGATTGAATAATCATTCTTGGGATATCGTGATTCCAACATGTAATGTTGAGTAGAGCATTGATTATCCATAGTCATTATCGTATGGTCATGAGTCATATTTCCTTGACTCTGATTTTCTCGTAAATTGTTGAAGGAAAATTGGGCGTACTAAGGAAGAGAGTCAACCTCAGTAAGGGATGGTTCAAGAGATTGGGAGGCCATAGTAACCATAAATCGTGTTTCTCTGTCAATATTGGTTACTCTATTTTCCATCCTCAATTCCGCTCGTTCTCTCATGTCCATAAGATTTTCAAAATGTCAGAGAGGTATTTTCCATGCAGAAGTGTGTTCATAGGGTGGAACGTATGGGAGGGAAGAGAATGATGGCTGAGGAAGACCAGGTTTGAAGAGCATGCTCCACTAGAAAGTGTGAGAAGAAGGATATCAGGACATGGTCATGGAGATCAGGTAGGAAGACCCATGTGCTCACATCTTCTAAAGAGAGGGATTGAATGATTTTTTAACCACGATTTGCTTACAATTGCAAGGTCTTTGACGCCACAAATCAAACATAAAACAAATACGTAGATTCACCCACTCAACACTAGTGAAGGCACGTTATTGTTCGACCGCTTATCTTTTCAATTTTAATTTAATGAAAAAATAATCTTGAAAATTTAAATAGAGCTGTTAGGTGTCGAAGTAATTCATAAAGATTTTCACGAGTTCATACAACTAGTTGTATCCACTTTTAGCCAGTATGGGTGTAAGTAAACGACTACTTGTGTTACTTGAGGACGGATCCATAGACAGTTTCCTCTAAACCACTCACTCTGCTAAGGGAAGTCAGACAGTAAAATGGCTACCCGAAACCCTCACTGAGAAGTAGCTAGCTTTTTTTAAAAAAAACTGTCTGAATGAAAATTTCAGAGTTTGTCTTTGTCCTAATTGTGTAATCTAGTCCTTACAAACAATGAGTGGGTTCCTCTCCACCAGACACAAAATTTTATGTTAATTTTATTTGCAGTCACCTTGCTTACCAGTCCTTATTTTAAAATAAGGTTATCACTTAAGTTTTTAAGTGAGCACAGAAATTCACGCTTAACGAGTAGTCCCAATTCCTTTAATTCCTAAGTTGTAAAACTGAGGGAGAATTGAAATAGTCAATGCACACATAAATCAATGATGCATGTTTAAGAAGAAGACTTACATTGATTCCTTGCATTCTTCATATGGGATGCAATACAAGGAATTTAAATTTAAACTAAATGATATGCACAAGGAGAAAACACCCTAGGCATATAGTTCTATTTGTGGGAAAGATCTGATTTAAATTTTTTTGGCTAAGTAAAATGATCTATAGTGTGTCTGGTTAGGGAATAAATGTAACCTAAAAATTAGGAGCACAATAAAGGATAAAAATCTATGCTAGTGTATGTGCTCCTATGTTCTACACCACTCATGTCGGGTCCTAACCACACAGAATGGATTGAAACAGACCCGACACACCACAAAGAAGTTCAGTCCTGATTTTTTACAAGGGTTCAAAGAGAGGGACCTTGAGAATAATGCCGAAAATTAAACTAAACTAACACTCTCAAACAAAAATAAAAATTCATTCTTTACAGATCCTTGCATTATATCCAAAAATTCTCTCTGAGAAATCTGCAAAGAGAGAAGATACAATTAGTATCAGAAGTAAGAGAAAATGTAAAATAAAATAAAGTGCAAATAAAAGAGAGCGAGAAAGAGAGAAAAAAATAACACAGAAATTAATTTCACATATAATAATTACAGAAAATAATTTCAAACCCTAAGAATACGTCATTCCCCGGCAACGACGCCATTTGATGAACATCAAATTGTCCTCTTTTATAATCGATAATTGTCATAGTATATGAGGCAAATTTGGTTTAGCAGCCAGCCATGGGGAAGCAAGCCACACCAACTGACTCATAGCTAGTCAATGAAGTGGAGTCCTTTATTTTGAATGTCCACCAATAGTAGCACCATCATTTCCAGAATGTACACCTTTTTGCAATCCGGATGTAAAAGATATTGTGAACAGGAATTCTGTTGTAAATATGAACAATGTTTTTGGTTTCAATTCTATAAATATTCCATTTCCTGATGCAATAGAAAAATCCAAAAAATTGCAAAAAGAAAAAGTGCATTGTCTGATCCAGGTGTTGTGGATATTCTCAAAAATTTAGAGGTTGATTATCGTTGATGCAATCCATGGAATATATTCCTGTTGTAAAGAAGGGATTGAAGGAAGCGTGTACAAACAAGCATTGGTTGAACTGCAACAATAGACACCAGCAACTTGAGAAGCACATCATTAACATGGCTACAGTTGCAGCAATCAACAATCTCCCAGAGAAGAAACATGACAAAGAAGCACCTTTGATCACATGCAAGATCTTTGACCAAGTCTTCATACGAACACTACTTGAAAGCATCTCTTCCATCAACATCATGCTTCATCACTGCTTCAAGAACTTGGTTTCGGTCCACTCAAGCAGACACATACGTTCCTTTAGTTCGCTGATCGATCCATCAAGCGACCCTGAGGTCTATTGGAGGACATTATCATAATGGTGCAGGACATGTTGTTTCTTGTCAATTTTATAGTCCTTGATATGGACTCTCCTGCACCCTTACTCCTGACCCCAATTATTCTTGGTCGTCCATTCCAGCGCACCATAGAGGCTGTGGTTGACTACGGGTCGGGGAAGATCATGTTCTGCTCAAGTTGCGACAGATTTACCATAGACATGGTTAGTGAGTCAAAAGTTGTACCTGATGAAAGCCATGCAACACTGCCTGAAGAAGACTATGACTTTATTGCAGAAATCAAAGATACAAAACTCTCTTTAATGACACGTGGACCCTAGAAATCCTCTCTCTTGGGGAGGATTTGTAAAGCACAGTCGACAAAAAGACCGATATCACTTGGGGGACATATTCCAATTGGTCGATGCATTTATTTAATTCAGAAGACTCATGCCATCCCAAACATGATGAATTCATTGCAAACTTGTTCAACATGTTATCAGATGAACAAGCCACTATGGTAAGTAGCACCTCAAAAATCATGACAGATCATCTGCCTACTAGCATAGTTTTTGAAGTGACCGAGAAGCGAGCCAAATTAGAACCATAATTAAAGCCACTTCTGAGAGACCTCAAGTATGCCTTCCTTGAGGGTGTGGAGAATATGTATCTGGTCATCATCAACAATAGGCTGGCCCCAGATCAAGAATCTCGACTTCACAAGGTTTTATAGAAAAACTGCAAGGTACTTGGTTGGCACGTATCAGACCTCCGCAGGATAAATCCTGCTCTATGCTCACACTACATTTACTTGGACGAATATTCCAAGCCGTCCCAAGAGTTTTAAAGAAGATTGAACCAAAAATTTGCAAGATGTAGCAATGAAAGAAGCCATGAAATGGTGTGACATGAGATTCATTTACCCATCTCTGATTCAAAATGTGTGAACCAACTGCATGTAGTTCCCAAGAATCAGGCCTTACTATAATTACAAATGAAAGAGGATAGGAGATTTCTACTCGAGTACTGACATCATGGAGTGTATGTGTTGATTACCTCTGCCATAATGCCACAACAATAAAGGACCACTTTACCTTGCCATTTATTTATCAAGTACTAGAAAGATTGGCCGACAAGAAGTTCATCTGCTTTCTGGATGGGCACTCCAGGTACAACCAAGTGGCAGTTGCCTCAGAAGACCAAGAAAAAAATACCTTCAGTTGCCCATTCGGTACCTATGCTTTCAGGAGAATGCCATTCAATCTGTGGAAATCACCTACCATATTCCAAAGATGCATGCTCATAGTTTTTGTCGATATGGTTGGCAACTTTCTTGAGGTGTTCATGGATGACTTCTCCATCTATGGTGACAACTTTGATTCTTGTCTTTTTGCACCTAGATAGAGTACTTCAGAAATGCCAAGAAATCAATCTCATACTCTCTTGGGAAAAGAACCATATCATGGTGACAGAAGGCATTGTGTTGGGTCACATCATTTCCAAATGTGGCATGGAAGTCGACCTGGAAAAGGTGGATGCGATTGTCAATCTAGAGCCACCTCAGAATGTCAAAAATGTGAGGTCATTCCTGGGTACGTGGGTTTCTACATGAGATTCATCAGAGATTTCAGCCACATCGCCCGACCTTTCACTAAATTGATGTGCAAGGATATCGGGTTTCATGTTTATTAGCCGGTTCAATCAATTGATGGAGCTAATCACTCGATATCCAATCCTAATATCGCCTAATTGGTATCTACCCTTTGAAATCATGATGAATGCGTTAGATTTTGCAATTAGGGCCGTGTTAGGGCAGAGAAAAGATAAAGCACCCTACATCATTCACTACTCCAACAAGAATTTAGGCGAAGCTCTGCGCAACTACACTGTTACAGAAAAAGAGTTGTTGGTCGTGGTTTTTTCCCTTGAGAAGTTTTGAACCTACATGCTTGGATCTAAAGTCACCATCTATACTAACCACTCTCATATTCATTACTTACAACAGAAGAAGGATGCCAAGCCCAGACTAATCAGGTGGATCCTTCTCCTCCAAGAGTTTGATCAGGAAATCGAAGACAAGCCTAGAGTTCATAATGTGGTAGCAGATAACCTCTCTAGGATTGAACAGCAAGAGCCTCCACTTAGCGGTGCACCCATCACATACACCTTTCTGGATGAGTCGATTCTAGTCGTGGATTCACTCCATTGGTTTGCCAATATTGTGAACTCCTCATTTCTATGATAGTGCCACAAGATTGGACGAAGATCAATAAGGACAAATTCTTGTACCAAATCCATTCCTACCAACAGAAAATCCACTACTATTCAGAGAAGGAGCAGAATGCATTTAGCATTGGTGTATCCCTCAAGAGGAGCATCAAAGTGTCCTCGAGCATTGTCACTCGCTAGAATATGGTGGACACCACGCTGGAGATAGAACGGCTGCAAAAGTTGTTCGGTGTGGCCTCTGGTGGCTGACACTATTTAAAGATGCAGCAACATATGTGAAGTAATATACTGTCTATAAGAGATTAGGAGGCACCATTTAAGCAAAGAACTCAATGCCCCCCTGAAATTTATTTAGATTTCAGATGTGATCGATGCGCGGGGCAATGATTTCATGGGATCATTTCCCAACAGTCATGGATTTGAGCACATCCTTCTTAGTGTTTACTATGTGAGTTGTTGGGTTGAAGTAATTCTCGCCTGATCCGTTGACAGCCACATTGTGTTCCTCTTTTGAAAGAGAACATCATCTCATGGTTTGGGGATTTCGAAGATGTTGAAATCAGACAAGGGTAGTCACTTCATTAACAGAGGTTAGAAAATTAATGAAGGAGTATTGCATAGAGCACTGAGACACGTCTCCTTCTCATCCCCAGATCAATGGAATGGTTGAATTGTCAAACAGAGAAATCAAGACAATCAAGCAGAAGCTTGTGATGTAGGACAAAAGGAATTGGTCCCAACTCTTGGACTTTGTCCTTTAGGTAAACAAAACTGCTTACAAGTCTCCCTTGGGCATGTCGCCCTATCGTCTTGTGTATGGAAAGACATGCCATATGCCCATAGAACATATCCATAAATCATTATGGGCAATCAATATCTCCAACTTGGACTCATGTAAAGGTGGTCAGCAAAGAAAAGAGGATATGAACAAGCTCCTGGAAGTCTGAGACTATGCTTATGATAACACCTTGATGTACAAGGAGCAGGTCAAACGCTGGTATGGCCAGCACATCAGACGAAAAACCTTTGAGACTGGACATAAAGTGTGGTTATTGGACACAAGGTTGAAGATATTCCCGAGAAAATTAAATAGTAAATGAAAGGGGCCATTTAAGGGAAAGAAGTGCATGACAATGGAAGCATCGTGATATCAGACTTGTAACCTGATGCACAACCATTTGTCGTCGATGGTCAGTTACTGAAGCCGTACCTTGAGCATGATTCTTTCCTTACTGTGGTTGATGAAGTTCAAATAATCATTGATGAAGCCTCCACAACCAATGCAATAGCAGAAGATTCAGATAATGTCCCTCAAAAACTCTTCCTTTAGTTTTCTTCTTTTCTTCTTTTCTTATTTTCTTCATTTTTTTTGTATTTTCTATTTTCTATTTTCCATTTTATTCTACTGATTCATTACTTCTATCCTTAGGACATGCCTCATCCTAAGTATAGGGGTGAGTGACTTCATATGTCACTCTTTATCCCATCACATGTCTCCTCTCTTATTTTCCTATCTATACTTAGGGGATATTTAAGCCTACGTATGGGGGAGACAGAATGAATCATTGAGTAGTTCATTCCTACCCTCGACCCTCCGTGCATGTAGATACGTATGCTATACTTGGGATTAAATGATCCTATGTATAGGGGGGACAGTCGGCTTCTTATTGCTTCATTATTTATACATCAGTCATTATAGTATAAGATTTTCTATACTCAGCACGAGTTATGTCCATTGTTTTCTCTCGGATCTATGAGGACATAGATCAAGCTAAGTATAGGGGGTCGTATATACTTTGTATATGCTTTAGCCATAACTCGTACTTGGTATTTTCAATAGTATGGCTTAAATAAATTAAATAAGTATAAAGAACATACATGTATAAAATTCTTTCAAATTCTTTGTATACATATTCTGATTAATAAATCAGGTAAAATTGTAATTTAAAATGTTTGAAAAATAGTTTGGAAATGCATTGAAAAATCTTTTGAAAACTATTTGGATTTTTTTGTAAAATATTTCCAACCTTTGTAAAAATTGTTTTGTTTGTAAAAATTTCTTTTCTTTGTGTGAAATAAATTGTTTTCAAAATCTCTTTGCAAAAATTTGAAAAATAGTTGCAAAAAAAATTGAAAAATTTATATATACTATTTGAAAAATCTTTGCAAAAAGATTTTCAAATTTTGTAAAATATTTATAAAAAATTATTTATCATGTTAGTTTGCAAAATAAAATTTTCAAAATACTAGCGAAAATCTTTTCAAATTATTTTGAGAACTATTTACATAGTTAAAACAAATAAATATTATTTACAAACCTTGTATATACAATCATGTAAATTCCTATAACTCAACTTCTGCAAATAGAAAGATGCATGCCGATGTAAATAGCTACAAATACTACCTCTTTGATCCAAAAAGCTTTTGTTTTTTCAAAAATCCCTAAAAATTTGCAAACATGAAAATCTCATAAACATTTGCAAAATCTTTCTGAAAATATGCATAAAATTTTGCAATTCTTTTCCTAAAATCCATAAAATGTTCAAAACTAGAAAATTGCATTATACATAGCATTTGCATTTTTCGGATTGAGTTTGATAATAGAACAAGTCTAAGTAAAATTCGAAGATTGGAGCTTGGTTGGACCATAAGCCTACTTAATCACAGGAATCTCATAGGAATTGGAATTGAGATACTTCAGGTCTACTAGACTTAATTTTTTGAGATCACGAGACTTGGTTCAGTGATATCTCAACGACCTAAGTAGAATATTTTGAAGCACATGCACGACTCTTGTTGATAATGACCTAGCTTGTATACCAGCACCTTGCACGTTGATCACCTCAGTTGAAGTGGTAGAGGGTTGGATTTGCGACATGAGACACAAGCTAATGGAACCATCGAAAGTCACACATTTGTGGCCATTGTACCCCAACCCGATCCATTGGCGACGAGGTATAAAGATAGAAGTTGTGGGTTGCAACAATGCTTAAAAAGAGGGATAGTCTACTAGATAAAAATGAAAAAGTCCATAAGTAAATTCTATTCTATATAGTATTCAAAAAAATTAGAAATATCAAAAACTCCAAAAAAATTGAATAGGACTATTTGAAAATAAAATGCATGGCAGGATGTATATATTTGTATAGTCAATAAGCAAGCTTGAGATCCAAAGTCAGATTTGTGAGCCTACAATAGGATGACTTGGCTACATTGGTCAAGCATCCTAAGATAGGTAGCTACACTGGCTACAGTCCATTCTTCTCCCCATCTCCTCGTATTGAGCTGGTTGCAATTGAACAGAGAAGGGAATACCCCGCTTCTTGAGGAAAGTGTCGTTGGATTGGGGAATTAGGGTCACCATGTTGGAGAAGACTGACTTTTACTTCTTTAGACGAGGAGAGCTATATATCACATACATTGTCTAAGATAGATTCATGTCATAAGGGTTTACGTATGAATTGACTTATTCTGGCGTGGCTATTGAGATGACTTGAGCAGAGTTTTGTGATCCTCAATGGTTGTTGTGTTTCAAATTCGTATCTCAATAAAATCCCGACCACACCTAAAATCCATTTTCTATTTTCTACGCTCATTGCATAAGTGTTTGCTAGGGACTAGCAAAGGCAAGTATAGGGGGGTGATGAATCTCCATTCCATCACCTTTATTCTTTCATTTTGCCTTTTAAACCCTAGCTAAATGCCTATAAAAATCATTATTTTATAATAACTAACATTCATTATTTTATAATTATTGTACAAATTACATTATTTAAAGTCAAAATAAAAGAAAAAGAAATGAAAAGAAAAATAATTAAAATTTCAAAGGTATTTTATGACACTAAACCCTGAGACCTAGGCATCTTGATAATTGGGTTGAC
Source organism: Ottelia alismoides (assembly GCA_037367405.1). Taxonomy (NCBI): domain Eukaryota; kingdom Viridiplantae; phylum Streptophyta; class Magnoliopsida; order Alismatales; family Hydrocharitaceae; genus Ottelia; species Ottelia alismoides. The sequence continues at coordinate 58,185 of JAZKJV010005230.1, forward strand.
AAGAAATAAAGTAGGGGGAGATAAAAGTCAAATACACAATAAAAACATTGAAGTATATTGTTCAATATTGTCTTTTTTGGGACCTATTTATTCTATATTATTTATAAATGAAATAAAGAAAATTCTACGTGAATGCTATATATAAAAATATTTGAAAAAAATTACAAAATTGAGTTTACACAAAAATAATATGCAGTCTATTATTTATACTAAGAATAAAAAGCCAAAACCCTAATTTCCCAGACCCGTATCTTCTCAATAAAACTCAAAATGTATCAAAATCACCTTTAATTGGATATAACAATTAATTAGCTATTTAATGAAGGTGGATTCACTTAATTTGGATTTAAATGTGAAAGTTAGGTTTTAGACCCCTATTGTACAATATAATTGAATCAACTATTCATTTTATTTATTCATTATAACTTTTATATTTTTATAATTTTGTGAATATTATTTATAGTATAAGCATATATTTAGAATACAATAAAACCATAAATAAAACATATAATAAAATAGCCTATATAAATACGTAGATGAATATACAATGCTTGCACCTATATAATAAGTATACATATTTATTTAAGTGTAGAAATTACATCAGAAAAATACAATAGAATATATTTATGTATATTTTAATAATTTTTAAAAATATAAAATATGTAGATAAAATATTAAAATCAAAAATACAAAATAAAAAATATACAAAACACAGGCCAACATACCTATAAATAAACCCCAAAATAGTAACTTGTAATAAATTAATCCACAAAAAAATCTGATTAAAATAATAAATAAAATAATGAACAATTTTTATTTTATATCTTACATTAATTAATTCATTTATTATTTTATTTATAATTATCTCTTATTTTCCATGTTATTTTGTCCTCTAGTGGCTTATATGGACCAATCACTGCGTGTTAATCATTGATTCCAGGTCTGCTGACCCTCATCTCTTTCCCTCAATTGCAAACATGTCAGACTTAGGTTTTCTTCCATTTTTCCCATCAAATCCACTCATGATCTGGCTTGGCTCCCTGAATGAATAACACTGATCTGATCCACATATCTTCTACCCATGTCTTGGACTTGATCAATCTGCTTCGGGCTAACTAAAAGCACTAGTTCCTTGAATCTCCTTCACCTTGTCTATAAATAGGACCATAAGGCCGGTCCTTGATTTTATTTTCCTTCTTTAAGCCCTTGAACCCCTGGCTCTACATGTGTGTGTGTTTGTGCTCCCAATAATAGAGATGGTATCCCTGGAGTCCATGTGGTGCGAGGAAGCGAGGATATGGTCCATGATGGCTCTCCGGCCACCTCTAGTCCCTAGTGTGACAACAAGGAATGAGTTTTACCATTTTATCATTTCTAGGTAGCTTTCTTTCTTAGGTTTAGTTTTATACATTGTATCTGTTTTTTAATTATTGTACTAGCTTAGATTAAACTAATTAGTTCGCCGGAGCTCTAGAGCTCCGACCACTGTGATTCATCATTCTACTTTGTCTCCAATGTCCACAATCATCTCATCACCTAGCCTCTTCAGTTCTCCACATCCCTGACCATGCAACCACCTTCGACTCCTTCGGGATCGAAGGATCCATGCTCCCTCCTTCGCCACCTCTCCAGAGCCCATCACTTCGCCCAATTTCACCTCGAATCCACCTCAATAAAGTCAAGCTCCTTTTCCTTCTCTTTGTTGTGCTTTTGCACACTTCTGCATGACTCGAAGATCCCATTTATGTTCTGAAGACACTCCAGATGCACCTCCAGGAACATCAAGCTCAAGGGCTCCATCGATGAGCCCCGGGCTCATTTGAGGATACTACCAGCTATGGAACACCTCCAGGAAGCTATTGGGTTGCTTTGCATCATCTTAGGAGCTCGGAGGAGGATGAATCGTAGAATTGAAGCTCGGGGAGGCGATCTTCTTCGACCTTGTTTGTGTGAAGTAGCTACAATCGGATCGAACTCAATCTCTAGTTTGACACCAAATGTTGGATCAAGGCCTTATTCAACCGTTGGATGAGATCCAAGATCCAATCTTGGCCTTGAATCAATGAATTGTCATTGCATCACCAGGGTGTGACACGTAGATAAGTGAGCTCCTGCAAAATGTTGGATCCACAACTATTTTGGGGTAATTGCATATTTAGCCCCCCTTTTGTATTTTTATTTTAGCCCCGTAATTTAATTAATTAGTTCAAAACTTTTGTGTATTTTGCATTGGAACCCCTTAGCTTTCATCGATTTACATCTAGGTCAAGTCCACGTCACCTCACGTATGGTCCCATGTGAGGTAGTGATGTTGTATGTAAACCCTCACTACTTCTTGTATTTCATTTTAGTATTAAAACATTTAATATGAGGCTAAATATTTTTGGTAATTTGTAGAAAGAACCTTACACTTAATTTTAAGCGCAAATATGCCCTGGCTATTTCATTAATTTTTGTGCTTGTTTTCCATTAATTAAAAATATCATCCGCGCTCAAAAATAATGAAAAAATAGGATTAAGTGTCTGCTAGCACACACATTCACATAATAAATTTGTTTTCGTATTTTAGGCATTTAAACTCGTTTTCAAAAAATCAAAAGAGCATGTTTCTGTCCCCGTTTGAATTAAAAATTACCAAAAGAATATTAAACTTTTGAAAAATTGTAAAAAAATTGTTTATTTTAGTATTTTGTAAGTCAAAACCAAAAATTACTAAATATAAAAAAAGATAAAAAAATTTTAAAAAGCTCTAAAATCTTTTAAAACATATAAATATTACTCAAAATTTCCAAAATATTCATCTATTTTGTAATTTTTTTAAATTATTTATGATATAATAAAGTTGATATGGAAAATTTTGGACACCTTTTGCTATTTTTAATCTCTAAATCAGTTTGTCCTATATATATATATATTCTTTTGTAATATATTACAAATAATAAAAATATGAAAATTAGAAAATATAAAAAAATAATATATATAATATAAAAATTAAAATCAAAATTATATTTAAATTATAAAATAAAAAAACCCATATAAAAAGACTTAAAGATAATTATATGTGTAGTTCACATTGATTAGTCATAATCATTAGGCTACCTGTCTTGCACTTTGTGGTTCGACCTCTACAAGCTTACATGCTATACATATTTGTTTGTAGAGTAAAATAAATTGTGCTTCACATTTTTGGCTATTCATTCCTTATTCATCTATTTATGGGTACTTATTGATTGAACATGTGGTCTCGTGAGTAGTAACCTCAATGACAATCATCTTCGCTTATTCAATGATGATCATTTTTAGACCCTAGCGAGACTAGTGTTCATCAAAATGGGAGACTTCTTAGGTGGATTGTTTTACTTATGGAGTTTGATTTGGAGATTAAGTATAAACCTGGAGTCAAGAAGGTAGTGTTTAATCATTTTTCCCGGTTGGAGTTGAAGAATTCCCCTAACTTAGAGCTGAATAGAGAAACCTAACCTGATGAGTTGATTTATGTTGTCTATTCATTTCCATGCTATGCCAGCATGGTGAACTATCTTGTCTCCAAGAAAGTTCCCCATGGATGGACTTGGAGAAGTATTGGCCGACTGAAGTCAGATTCGAAGAGATACCATTGGGGGGATCCCTTGCATTTCTTTGAATGATAAGATTGTGACTAGAGAAGGTGTATTCCTCAAGAGGAATACCAAAGTGTCATTACACATTGTCATTCATTAAAAGATGGAGGACACCATTCGAGAAAAGTAACTACTTACAAAATACTCCATTGGAGATTATATTGGCAGACCTTATTTAAATATGCTATCGATTTTGTATGGGTGTGCTCTATTTGTCAAAGGATGGGAGGGACAGTTGGTTATCGTGATGCGATGCCCATGTAGCATGTGATTTTATGTGATATATTTGACGCATGGGGCATAGATTTCATGGGTCTCTTTCCCGAGCAATGGATTTAAGTACTTATTGTTAGTGGTTGATTATCTTTCGAGGTTGGTAGAAGCTATTCCACCCCAATCCACATATAGTAGGGTTGTCTGTAAATTTATTAAGGTTCATATCATATCAAGGTTTGGGATACATAGAGTTTTGATTTCAGGTGGAGGTAGCTACTTTGTGAATACTGCGATGAAATATTTGGCTAAGGACTACAAATTTGAACACATAGTTACTAGTCCTTACCACCCACAGTCGAACGGTATGGCAGAAAATTCGAATAGGTAGTTGAAGAGTATTCTACAGAAGCTAGTTCATACTGATAGGCAGAATTAGTCCCAGCTATTGGAGCAAGTTCTCTGGGCCTATATGATGACATACAAGAATCCACTCATTACTTCACCTTTTATAATGATTTATGGCAAGCCATGCCATTTTCCTGCTAAATTAATACACAATTTTGAGTGGGCAATAAACAAAATCCATTGGAGTTCTCACTTGGAAAAACTTTGCAGAGACATAACAACAATGAGCTAGTGGAAATTTGAAATTGGGGGTATGACAATAGCTTGATCTATAAGGACAAAGTGAAGTATTGGTATAACATGTATATGAGATGCAAGAACTTTGTCCTGGGATAAAATGTATGGTTGTTTAATGCCAAGTTAAATGTCTTCCATGAGAAATTAAAGTCTAAATGGATGGGTCCTTATATAGTAAAGGAAGTGCACAATAATGGAAGTATAGAGATTGATGATCTCATAGATGGTGTGCATTCTTTCTTGGTCAATGACCAACTGTTGAAGCACTTCATAGAATCTAAAGAATGGTTGGTTTCAGTTTATGTTATTGACATCATGTTGATTGATTCACTTGCAGATACTCCAGATACAGCATGAAGCCACAGCTTAAAGATTCAGATCTACTAGATTGAGCATCTTACATATTCATCTATTCTTTCACCGTCTATTGGCTTATTCTTTTATGGTTTGGTTTCTTCCCTTTTTACCTCTTTACGCCTAACTTAGGCTATTTAGAGCCTACGTATAGGGGGAAGCCCAACCCTTGTCCGGGATATTCTTCTAGGTCATCTCATGTCATCTCCTCGGTCGTTCTTTCTCTATTCCATACTTTGGCTATTTTCTGCCAAAGTATAGGGGGACCAACTCCCTATTATTCTTAGATGATCTGTTTCTATTTCTATTCTATGTACCCATTTATGTCCTTCAGCCCTACATTTAGGCTTTTAGTGGCTATGTATAGGGGGGTTTGATCGGTTTTCTCATCCCTGACATGTTTCTCCTCTTTATGCTTAGTACAAGCTATATCTTTCATTCTACTTTATGTCATGACGACAAAACACGAGCTCAGTATATGTAGTGTATATATTTATTGCATATATACTTTTGTTCATAGCTCGTACTTTCACGTGTTTTGTATATTATTATGAGCTATGGGTATGGGGATTCGAAAATGTTTATAAAAATAGTTTGTACACTATTTGGAAAATTATATATCTATTTTACATGGCTTGAAAACTATTTTTCAAATTATTTTGAAGAGAGTACAGATTATTTTGTCACTATATACATTCTTTTTCTGTATATATTTACAAATTCTTTAAAAAAACTAATTAAAATAAAATTTTGAAAAATAAAATCTTCAATTTCCCAAGAGAGTTTCAATTTTTTGAAAAGGGTGCCTTGGGTGTAACGGTTACTTTTTGAAATGTTGGAGTCTTTAGGATATAAAAGGTGGCCTAATCTTAGTACCTTATAGAGTGAAGCATGGAAGAGTGTTTAGATGTGAACTCTTTATTTAAGAAGATCAAGCTGATAAAGAGATCGTTAAAAAGAGTGTTGACTATTGAGGAAGATAATCTGTTATTAAGAAGATTTGGATATGGCGAAGCCTGCACCTTTCCTTGAGTATATCCAAGATCCCGAGGATCATGTCTCTTGCAAGGTTGGTCATCCTTTTTATTCCATCTTCTCTTTTTTAATACAAATCCATGGGTCTACTGCAGAAATAAAGGTTTGATTTGTCTTCCTTCTATTTTAAGAAAGTTTAAGTCTTCCCATGTTGATATGGATATTACTTTCGAGGAAGAATGGCATCATTTGAAGATCTTCATTTTTCAAGTCAATGAAGATCTTTCCTATTTTAACTCGAAGGTTTACTCTGTGAGGAGGAAGCAAGTTAAACATAAGTATACTATGATTTTAAACCACGTGGATGCAAGTGTGATGCTTGAGGTTGAGAATCTAAAGTTTAGCAGTGTTGTGTAGGTATCCATGTGATGCTCTTGTATTATTTATCAGTTCCTTTTTGTTATGTTCTATTTTGTAGTGTGAAGGGTATTGGTTCTTCAGTTATTGTTAATAATATTCTTAAAATAAAAAAATCTAACTCATTAACCTGCTAACTAATTAATTGATGTTCCACTAAATCATTGACACTTCAAAACAAGGCTTGTTGAAATTCATAAGATTTGGCTTACGAGGTCCATAAATTCAGAGTTAACATGTATTAATCATTAGGATCTTGGACTCAAAAATTCATACTTCCCTAGTTAGAAAGATATTTGTTTCATATTGCTTGCTTAATCGTGTCCTTAAAAATATATATACCGACACTCACATGTACAACTCCATTCATGATTAGATGAGATGAGGTTTCATTTGAGGAACTGGAATTGGAGATTTATGTTTGGACTTGATTTTAAGAAGATCGAGGATGTGATAAAACTAAAGAAGGCATCATGAAACATGAGTATCGGCAATCTTAGCCAATATGAGAACATGGTTCTTATACTAACATGATGATATTGACCTAAGTGCCAGGGTGTGATGAAATTAAATTAAATTGTTGATCATTGTGCGTCAATTATTGGTAAAAGCAGAAGAGCTAGCCAAAAAGAAAAGAAAAATAAAGAGAAAAGCTCACTCATTATAAATTCAAATCAAAGAGCTTATACCATTGGATAGCGCTTCCAACCTTTTAAGTGTCCATTTGAACCAAATTCTCATGCTTCTATGAGTTGGGTTGGTACCGAAAAAGGGTTTTGCATCATATAGTGATACAAGTCTGGGTGTCGAATGTATCGTAGATACTCAAAAGAGACACAACCCGATGCATTTCAAGGAAAAAAAGTACAAACGACTCAATTTATGTTGACGGACACAATGATTAACAAAAAATATATATGTATTGTGTTAACAAGGCGTTTGAGAGTTACCTTGTTCCAACGAGAAGGAGAGAAAAGGTGACACAAATACTAATCCGTCCATCATATGGTCTTCCATCTACATTCTTGAAGTTTGACAAGCTAATAAGATGGTGAATTGAGGCAAGAATAGATTTAATCCCTAGTATTGAGTATTAGATCCTTAGGAGTATCTCTTGGTTAAGAACTTTGGTTGACATCTTGACTCTACTTTTGTAAATGCAATTAACACATAAAGTCATGCATCTTATATATATACATGTATTATCAGAGAGTCTGATGATTAGAGGAATTGAAATCCTTTTGATTAAAATTCGATTCAGCTTAGAGTTTCAGGATCCCTAAAACCAAGTGTTATATATTAATTAAGTCTTGTATCTACACATGCACATGTCAGGGAATTCATTACCTCACTAATTCGAGGATGAGGTTAGATTAAGTATAGGGGTGATAAAGCCCAGATTTATCAACATTATTTATTATTATTATTATCTCCCTTGATTAATTAATTCACTAACATTAAATAACAACTAACTCTGATTAGCAAATAACTTGTTGTAAATAATTAACCCTAATGATTGTATATAAATAATTGTATTGTGGTACCTATATTTTATATGTTTCTTTACTAGTAAAAATCAAATAAAAATTACTTTAGTGTTGTACATAATTAATTTAACATTAATTATTAAGTACAAATCCAAAAAAAATATTAACAAAGAAATAAAAGAAGTATTTGTAATACATTATAAATACTTACAAAATTATTACTATGTTCATATGATGTAACTCCACTTAAAGTTCTGCTTGAAAGATGTAGATCTCGATGATATCTACAACTTTAACATTGAACACTTTTTATAATTTTACTCCTAAATATTTTATTTTTTATTATGAATGCTTTATGCATTTCTTTATTTTATATATTGGGCCACATGGCCCAATCAGAGTGTGCCATCTCAACCGACCTTTTATACTTCATCTCTTAATTTCTCAATCGTCTGATCATTCTGATCAGACGATATTTATTTGATCATGCACGCTTCTTTGATAGCCATCTTATCTATTTAGTTAGGCGCATCTTGGCCATATGTTCACGCCTATTTACCGACCCTTGTATGGAACACATCCATTGGTTGGGGAGTTATCCCCAACCTCTAGCCACCTCTACGAAGAGGTGGGAACCCCGACGAACCGCCCAACTACCCCCTATTATCCCATCATTTTCGGTGGCCATTTCTGTCAACCTCCACAACAAGCCGCTTCCATTAACCTCCCTCTTGCACGCCAACTAACTAACATTCATCAACCCTAATTCCTCCAACAGGCAGTGATTGAAACCACCACCTGGGACCAACTTCCACCAAATATCTCTTCTTCAAATACCTTCTCTTCTTAGTTACAACCGTTATCCACCACTTACTAGTGAAAATTCCTAGCTTTTATCCACTTTTGGTGATAGAGAGACGGTGAGAAAGAGAGTGAAGACAAAGATTTGTCCTTGGAGAGATTCAAGTTTCCCGTGTGTTGCAGCCATTGATTGCTGGTTGAGATGAAGTCTCTCCAACCAAGAACCTTCAAGGATGACTGGAGCGAGGCAAGCTCCAATCCCCAAGCATGTTTTCCATCCTTCTTCATATTCATCGTCCTTATCAGAACCTCAGGTAAGTACCTAATCTTTTGTCATGTCCTTTCTTTATTTTATTTTCATGTACTCAATCATTATCCCCTTGATCTGAGATCGCCTACATCTTCACACCATCACACTCATCTTCTCTCCTCCATTCGTCATCACAATCCTCAATCCCACCATCGTCTCCACATCAATTTTCATCTTCCTCCAAAAAGGAGGAAGTCCGACTTGGAGTTTATTCCATCCTTTATCTTCTTCATGTCCTACGGGTTTCTATTTTGCCCCCCCATACACACACTAGCAGGTCTTTTGTCTAACATTACAGGACTCCATTGATCGGAGAACACACACGTGATCTGATCTCTGCTTTCGTCACCAAAAAAGCTCCATCGATAGAGATCTACGAGGGATCATTGTTCTTCCTTTATTGAGCTTTGACTTCGTTTAACGGTTAGGAAGGTCATTAGGCCTTCATTTTCATCATCGGACTATGGAGGAGATATCTAATCTTCACCAGAGTGCAGACCTTCCTCTGCCACCCACAGAGGATATCCACCGATGAAGGAAGAGCAGACTCCATTGGATTGTTCTTAATTGGGCAAGATCCAACGACCTTCAAAGAGCCATAGCGGTTGATAGAAGCATCGATCCCATCCTTAGGTTCGGGTGATCCAAACCAGAGATGAAGCACCTCAACAGCCACACATGGCCCAAACCAGTCGAAATTTCCAACCTGATGTCACGTGTGGCATGCACGTGAGGCAGACAATTTGAAAGAGCACACCTGGATTTCTTAAATTTGCATATACCTAGGAATAAATAAAAAACCAAGTCCTTTTCACATAGACATTCGATTCAGTTTTGATTGATTATTAATTGGTCATACTACAACAATAATTGATTAACACTGTCGATTCGTGAATCATCAAGGTGTGTGATGCATTAGATTGGTGAAGAATGCGAGAGGAATGGAGTTGAAGAGAAGGCATAGGAATTTGGCAAATAAGGCGGTCTCGAGGGTTCTTACAAAAGTCAAAGGGTAGGTCAAACAGGGGAGCTATTGTCTAGGGGGGCAACACTCCCTCACACCCCATTGTTTACGAAGGATCAAATAGGATAAAGAAGAAAAGAAATTAGAAAAATAAGAAATAAAATAATAGATGATTTAATTAAATAAAATTTAAAGATGAAAATCTTTGTAATTTTATAAACTATTTTATGATGATTTTTATTTATTTTTACAAAATTGTTTCTTAGGTGCTACTTTTTACATGTGCATGTATAGGTATATATACATGTATTTTGTATATATTTTTTTTGTATTTTATTTACATTTTATTATATTTACATATTTTATATGTTTACAACATTATTTATTATGTATTTGCATATTTTTATTTTATTTTTATTATTTATCTATATATGTAAATAATTATAAGTATATAAATTATAAGTATAGTACACCTCTTTATTGAACTTCAGTATTTATTTTGGATTTTTTAAATATTTCAATTTAAGTTTTTATTTTTAATTTGTTTTATATAATATATACAAATTTTCAAAAAAATAGAAAGAAAAAAATTATAAATAATTAAATAATCAACTATTTGTATAGATGACCAAGTACAGTAGTGCCCCGAAAAGCTGACTTTTGTATTTTAGCTCTATTTTTAATGAATCCTTAGTTTTATAGATAAATTAATTTGGAATATAGTAGAGGTGAGCTTGGTTCAATTTGACTTTGTATGTAGTAGATATTGAGCAACGAAGTTCTGTTTGTCGTGTTTTCAAATGTGTGTACCATATGCATTATGCATGATTTTTATTGCCTATTATTTTTATAATTATCTATACATTATTATGTACAAGTTTCGTATTGAATATTTTATTATTTGAGGTGTGTAAGATGATAAATAAAATAGTGTATAAATGTGTTATATTCACATTATATTGTACATAAATGAATTAGGGTTTCTGGGGTTTTTGTATAGCATTTGACCCTTGTCTCCCCCTACTTTATTTCTGATCGACCTAGTTAATATTCGACTTGGTCTTGGGGTTTAGGGTCATTCATTATCTTTGATACTTTTTCTTTTCTTTTCTTTATTCTCAAATTATGGATTTAAATACATGTATTTACATGGTAATTGCATATGAATGATAGATGTTAGTTATACAAATTAGCAGTATTTACATGTGTTTTGCTAAGGATTTAGAGACTAAATGGTTGAGTAAATGGTTGCTAAGTATTTTTAATTGATTTATTGTATACCTTTACCCATTATTTACTAACCATATTATTAGAAATACAAGACAATATGAGTTATGGCTAACATACATACATATATATATATATATATCATATATACGACCCCCCTATATTTAGCTCGAACTATGTCCACATAATGACAAAGGAGTAACAAAGAAAGACATAACTCGTGCTAGGAATAGAAAAATTCTATACCACAATGACTCAATAAAATAATAAGAAGTCAATCGCACTCTTATACTTTGGATCAAGTAATTCTACGTCTAGAAAATTATACACTACGTAGGGATGATCGAGGATTATATTTCACAAAATCAATGCTTGGCTTTTCTCACCCTATACTTTGGGTAAATATCCATAAGTAATGAATAAATTATGAACAAGTTAGAAGACAAGTGAGGGAATTATAAAGAATACTCAAATGCACTCATCTCTCCTATACATAGGAGATGTTTGGTTACTGGGTTGGGTTGGGTTGGAGTAACCTCTTGTGAATAGTAGTTGTATGGATAGTTAGGAGGGTTGGAGAGGCTTGGAATGATAAATGTGATGTGATGTCACAATGATTATGTGTTATATTAGTATTTTTATTAATTATAATATATTTTTATTTTAACGTCGTAAAAAATATTATAATGAATAAATTTTATGGTCTATACAACTAATTCCAACCTAGGAATGCAGAGATAGAGAAGGGGTTGAACGTTATGGAAAGAACCTTAAGTGCATCATAGACTCGTGAAGATCACATCATATGCGATCGTGAGCGATTAGTCACACTAGTTGCTCAGTGTAACAAAATTTAAAAAAAATAAATGATGAAACCACATGATCTGGGAAGACTTCTTAGATCATTTCATATAAATCGGAAAGGAGATGTAGGAATACCTCTTGAAGCATGGTTGCAATCGTGTATCCAAAGCAAGAGACCTCCTATCTCATGTCTGATCCAACAGAGGAGACGCTTGTGAGTGCATTGTTGAAAGGTGTGCTCCTCACAGTCCATGTTTATGATCCAAGCGGTGAGTCTCTTAATCTTGTAATGCAAGATCTGACATCTTCTTCACGAACGAGGCACATCGAAGGAGATGGAGATCCACGAGCGATCGAAGCTGCGACACAACGGTGTGGCAACGATGATGATTTTCTCTATGGTTTAGAGTGAATGGCCACTATAAGGAGTGAGAGACCATATGTATAATGATGAGAGAGAGGGAGAGATTCTATTCCAAATGTTGTAAAATGAAGAGCTAGGGTTACCTCTTCTTTTAAAATATTTTGTGAGTCCATGGATCAGAATCCATGTATAACACAAAATCAATGTTTGAGATTAATTTGTGTATCTTTCAATGGCCATGATTTTGTTGTAAAAATACAACAATAAATTTAATTAAACTAAATATATATTTAATAATAATCAATATAAATTAATTTCAATTAAATTAATATTGAGAAATAAGGAGGCAAGCCTCCTTCCATATGGGGGGTGGACAACCACTAATCCAAATAGGAATATGTGGTCGTCCACCCTCCCTACTTGGAAGGGAGCCTCCTTCTCTTCTTTCATGTAATCCAATATTCCATGATTTCTCCATAATTTTACAACAATATTTGCTGTAAATTATTTCACAAAATTATTTCCAAATTATTTTGTGAAATATCAATCATGCCATTGAAAATTTGTGAATCACATTCACAACCCAAAATAAATGTAAATTGTATTTTCAATTAAATATCCAATGTAAATCCAATTCACATCAACATTTAAATTATAAATGTTATTTACAAACATCTCTCTCTAATATATTATAAATCACATTTACAATATATGTGATTTATAGGGATAGTGCTATCCATATTATTTATATCGGTAATAATTAAACTACATTCCATTATATTGGATCATCATTCTCATACATATAAATAATATTAATCACATTCACATTATTTATGGTAATTAAATCACATTTAATTACACGTTTCCTAATGCTTGGATACATATTCGTTAATGAAATTATTCTTGAACTCTTTGAAGAATAATGCGCTTTCTTTGTTGATACATGGAGAGAAGGACATGGCTATTGTACGTTTCATGTATAGTGACTTGGATAGTGAGATCACATCTCAAATCCATATCATGGAAACCTCTCACAAATACTTGATTAAATCAAGGTCGTAGATCTAATCTTAATATTTGAATCACATTCAGGTCACTGTCCAACATTTGGACCAATATTAGATTACTTCTTTACTAAGATCAGTAACTAAAATCCAGATCTGTTTCATCACTCCCTCATAATGGAAGTGTCATATTTATACAATCGTTTATGATCACATCACCCTCAAGTATTCATAATACATGTATATCATATATAATGGAAGACCTATAATAAACCCAAAGATAAAGATCAATTTACACTGTCTTCTTTCGGGTTTTATCATTAGGTTTCTTATTCGGTCATTGCGGGTTGGTATCAATCATTTGCTTTCCAAAAACATACATCATACCAACAAATTCTTGTCATGCTTCCAAAACAAGATGACCATGCATGGAATTTGATTGGTCCCAATACCTCATGAGAGAACTCATGTATTCCGGTTCATAAGTGAACATGTATAATCCCTTTAAGAGATCGTATTACTCATATGCCCTTGTATGCACATCATCTCGTCGGTGTATAGACCTTAACTAGACCATCTACTTGTCGGTCAACCAAATGTACCCTTAGACATATAGAAACACATATGTCTCCGGTCGGAGGATGCATACCTATATCATGATAGTATACAACATAGGATTGATTATCTTGATCTCGTTAAGTCAACTATTTGACCTTACTAATATGACACCTCTGAATATCTATTCCTATGTTGATAACCCGCATCAAGAGGTAGGTCATATATCAGCTAATAGAGAAGGATTTCCATCTCCTTCTCAGGCTAGAAATCATCTCTTAATAATCATTTGATAGTGCTTGACAAGTCCTCAATCTAACTCTTTAGATATTCATCCAAGCACCAGCCTCTATGTTTCAACAATTAAATCAACAACTATATAATCGTTAAGATGTCCATGGTACATAACCCTAATTTCACTAAGGGACCTTATAGTGCATTCATTCATTTAACCTCAGATAGGGAGTGAAATAAATAAGTAACATTTAATGATATGTCAAACATCACAATAACATTTATTGTAGGAATGGTTCGCCTCGGGCTCACATGGCTAACAGGGGTATGGTAGGTTACCCTGGGGTAACATAGCAACCAAACAAGCCTTTAGTATAAGTTCATCCTAAGTACAAGAATTATGATAGGGATGAGTGAATAAACTGCTGAATAAAATAATGAAAAAAAGAAAAGAAAAGGAATTAATGAAGAAAAATATGTTTATTCGGGACATTATATGAATCTTCGGATTTGTTGGGAGATCATCTTCAAATATCATGTTAACTGAATTGACAACGAATAGGTATGTATCATACTCTAAATACAACTTCAACAACTATCCATAGACAATGAACGGATGTGCATAAGATGACAATTCATATATAAGAATGCTACCATTGTCACGCATAATCATTACCAAGAACGGCCCAGTCCATTTACTTTTAAATTTTCCCAGGAATATCTTCAATTTTGCATAAAATAACCATACCTTCTAACTAGGCTCATAAGTCTTTCTTCTGATATGCTTGTCGTGCCAGCATTTGAGTTCCTCCTTGTACATCAGGTTTCATCTTATGCGCTGTCTCTGAATTCCAGGAATCTGTTCAGATTTACATATGGATACCGACTACCTTTTTGTGAGTCCAAATTATAGATATTTACAACCTAAGAATATTTGTGAATCACTTCAACTATTAGATGGCATGGCTTTCCATATACAAGGCGATAGGAAGACAAACCCAATAGACACTTATAAGCATTCCTATAAGCCCATAGAATGATATCAAGAAGTTGAGACCAGTTCTTCCTATTTGATCTGTAGAGTTGTCTTGATATTCCTATTAGATAACTCGGCCAAGACACTCGATTGTAGGTGGTTAGGAGATGCGACAAGATGATCAATGTCGTACTCCATCACAAGTTTCTCTACTTCCCTATTTGTAAAATGGCTACCCCATCTTGAAATTAAAATCTTCGGAATTCCAAACCTGGAAATAATGTTGTCTATGAGAAAGAGATAAACAATACAAATATCAGTAGATAAGGCAGGAATATCATTCACCTAACAACTCACGTAGTCAATGGCTAGCAGAATGTACTCATATCCTTGACTGTAAGGAAATGGGCACTTAAAGCCAGTTGTCCCAAGCATCAAATACATTTGAGATTTGGATAAACTTGAGTGGCAGTAAGTCTTTGGAATTGATAGTTCCTCTTAACTTCTGGAAGTCGATGCATCCTTTCACATATGCTACATCATCCTTGAATAGTATGGCCACCAAAGGACAAGCTGCAATACTTTCACTACCATTCAGTTTCCAGAATGGTGTCCTCTTGCTTCGAGCTTATGACAGTACTCAAGGACATTGGTGTATTCCTCCTGATGAATGCACCGATGCCAAATGAAATCCACACCTTCCCTGAAAAGATATGAATCTTACCACTGGTAGAAATGAATATCGGGCAACAACTTATCCTTCTTTATCCACTCCAATCATGTGGAACTTTCTCAAAGATGAGATAGTTTACAATATCATCATATTAGGGGAGAGAAGCAAAACTGAGAAAGGAATTATCAGGAAGGCTTCCATAATCGACACACTGCTCAGTGGAGTCTCAGATAAATGATCTGCTACCACATTCTTGACTCATGGTTTATCTCTTATTTCTAAATCGCGTTCTTGGAGTAGAAGGATCCAACGAAGCAGACATGACTTGCCATCCTTCTTTTACTGTAGGTACCTGATAGCAGAGTGGTCAGTATAAAAAATCACTTTTGAACCAAGAAGATGCAAACGAAACTTCTCGAGGGAGAAAACTGCTGCCAACACCTTTTTCTCTATTATAATGTAATTCTTCTAAATCTTATCCAATGTTTTGCTGGTACAGTGAAAGGCATAGGGCAACCCATCATGTCTTTGTCCTAAAACAACCCAAACGGCAAAATCTGATGCATTCGTCATGATCTCGCCTGGAAGAGACAAATCGGGTGGCTTTAGTACAAGCACCTAAGTGACAAACTCTTTCAACTTACTGAAGGCTTTGAGGACTTTTTCATCAAAATCAAAATTGATCTCCTTGCCTAAAAGTTCTATGAGTTTTCAGACATTCTTGCTAAAGTCATATATAAATCTTCTATAGAAATCAACATGCCCAAGGAAAGACATCACATTTATTCTTTATTGTTCGAGGTGGCTCAAGATTTGCAATTACATCCACCATTGTCGGGTCAACCTCCATACCTCGTTTGGAGATGACATGGACCAGCACAATCCTTCGGCCACTATGAAGGGACTCTTCTCCCATATTGAAACCAAATTCACTTCAGAGCATCTTTGCAGTACTCGATCCAGATGCATAAGATAGGCTTCAAAACTATCACCATAAATAGAGAAATCATCCATGAAAACCTAAATAAAACTACCCACCATGTTGGAGAACATGACAATATACACCTTAGGAATGTAGTGGGTGTGTTACACGATCTAAAGAGCATCCATTTGAAGTCATAAGTGCCAAACAGAAAAATGGAAGTCATTTTCTCTTAATCTTTTGGGGGCGATCGCCACTTGGTTGTACCAAGAGAACCCATCCAAGAATCAAAAGAGCTCTTTCCCTGCCAACCTTTCAAGCAATTGATCAACTAAATGTAGAGGAAAGTGATCCTGCATTCTATCTAAGTTCATACATCGATAATCTACACTCTTGTAGGTACTTGGGTCGAGATGTCCTCTCCTTGGTCATTAGTAACCACCGTAATTCTAGATTTCTTCGGAACTACGAGCAGTGGGCTTACCCATTTCAAGTCGGAGATGGGATACATAAAGCCAGTATCACACCAATTTGTTATCTCTTTCATGACAACATCATGGAGATGAAGGATATGGAAAGAATCCTCAAGCACATCACGGAAGCGTGATCGTCGTATCGAATACGATGAAGAACGACTAGTCGTACTAGTTATTCGGTGCAACGGAATTTAAAATTTTTCATGTGATGAAACCACATGATCCAAGAACGATTCTCGGATCGTTTCATGTATAACCACAACAAGTATAATGCAATACCTCTTGAAGCGTGGTTGATCGAGTCTCTACGAAAAGAGACCTCCTATCTCAAGTCCGATCGTCGGAGAAGAAGCTTGCGAGCGCAGGGATAAGTCGTTTTGTCCTTGCAATCCAACGAGTTGATCCAAGCACGGTGAACTCTTGATCTCGTCATATGAGATCGAACGTCTCCTTCGTGAGCGTAGCACTCCAAGAAGACGAAGAACTGCAGAACGTCAAAGCGGTGGCACGATGGCGTAGGTGACGACGAAGACCTCCCCTAGGGTTTTGGTGGTCGGCCACCAAGTAGAGGGAGAGAGGGTTGACGCGTATGGAGAAAAGAGAGAGAGAGGGAGAGATGTACTACTGATGAATCCATGATTCATTAACTTTTCTGTCGCATTTTGTCTTAAAACCCTTAACAAATTCATGTAAATATTCATTAATTCTCATCTTTTAACAAATCCTCATTCATGTATAAATATTCACTTTTAACCATCAAAATCATGTAAACAAATAAAGAATAAGAAAAGAACAAAGGCAGGTTGAATATATGTATATATGTACAATATGACTTAAAATGTAAATATAACTGAAAGATATATTTATAGCCTAACCTTCGAGACCAAGTCAGCATGGATTGGTCGACAAACAAAAAAGTAGGGAGAAATAAGGAAAGAAAACCGTAAAAATAAATTAAGCCATATTGTATACACCTTTCACTATTTATAAAATAAATATAAAACTTCAAAGATTTTTAATTAATTCATACATACATATTTTTCACCAAACTCTTTTTCTAATTATTCAAAAAAATGTATATAAAAATACAAAAATAAGTTCAAAATATTACCCTGTATATATGCCAAAAAACCGAGCCTATAAATTGTCAAAATCTCAACTTCTGAACATCATAACATCCTCATACAAACTCCAATTTCACGTTACTCACTTTAAAGTTCATAAAATAATATTCTCTAATTAATAAAGGTGGTTTCATCGAATTCGGAGTCCGTTTGCAAAAAGTCGGTTTTGGGACCAAAAGACAACGGGGTTTCTGGGCTATTTATTTTATGTAACACACATTTTTTATAGTTTTCTTAATTTTATAATTTTTAAATTATTTTCATGATCTTATATTTTCACCTTAATTTATTTCATAATTTTTGGAGTTTATTTATTATATCAATAAAATCAAAAACCCTAAATTATAGGTATAAATGAACTAGATAACTTATACCTCTATTTATTAAAATATGTAAATTAATTTATTAAAATACATGAAAATTCACACAAGCGTTATTTATTATTTTAATAATTAGGAAAATATAAAATTGATTTTTAATTAATTATTTATTAAAATTAAAATCGAAAACCTATTTATAAATATATATTTATTAATATAATATTTATATTTTGAATAACAATTATTATTTATAAAAAGTATTTATTCCATAATTAAGATTATTTAATTATTTACATTTCTTGTATTTATACCTAATTAAAATAACTCTATTTACTATTTATTATCGATTTTATAATGAATTGAACATAACTGGCCAACCAGGTGCTGACACTTGTCAGCACCTGGGCTGTCTTCTCCAAGAAGCCGGTATTCTAGCTGCTTTGACCGGCCGAGTTCACCTAATTATCCAGCTCTACTCTTCACACCTTCAAGCGATCTAAGCCACCGATCTCCTTCTCCTAACTACCATCTCCATCGCTGGCCATTAGATCCTGACTTGCGGAGCACGAATCTCATCTATTCAAACCCCAAAGATCTGCCATTAACAACCTAACACTCCAACTAACCTGAAGCTTCTGCTCCAGTAGCCGACCCCCCAACTTCTCCACCTTATACCGGCCATCCTCGGTGGTGACAGCATCCAGGAGACGCCCAGCGTGGAGGAGGGATGTCAGAGGAAGAGTTCCAAGGAGGTTCACTGCCTTGAATCGCCGCTTCGAGCCGCGTCACACTCCGGCCAAGGTCGTCCGTCGAGCAACTTCGTCCAGGTAATACACCTAGACTTTCCCCAAACCTATCCCTCCATCTTCTTAGTTTTCTTTCTTGATTGTCGTGCCATGATTTGTGAACCTAATGGCATAATTAGGTAGTTCAATCACTTAGGTTAGACACGCATCAAATTCCATTTCAAACTCGTTTTAAATCCACCTCGATTCGTGTTTCAATTCATCACCATATTCACGCAATCTTCAATAAATCTGGAAACCTTATCTTTCACCCTTGATTTTGACCTTGCAAAAACTTAATCTCTCGGCCGATTCTTCGAATCGAGCATATCATTTGATTGTTTGCAGGTCCATCTTCAATCAGGAGCCATCTCCCCAGATTCGGAAGCCTCGATCATCAAGAGATTCAACCTCAAAGAAGGGTTGCCAGACTGTACCACCTCCATGATCTGTAGACCGTCATCTTCATCACAACTCCGCCGCCGCTTCGAGCCGCCGCCGACCAACACCCACCGCGGGCGAGCTCGAGGGGTGGAGGAGCCACCCCTCTGGCCCCGCTGGAGAGCCCAAATCACCGCCATATGCTCTAGATAAATCGGAGAAGAAGAGCTCATCGCCAGAATTCTAACTGCTCAAGAACAACTTCAAGAACTCCAAAAGAACAGTTTCGCGACACGTGGCAGGCGCACAGACGTTCGACCAGCGCCTCAAGCTTCTAATCCTGGCCGTTGATTCTGAACCGGTGTGAAAATTGCATACTAAACCCAGCAGGCTTTCCAGAATTTAAACCCGCTCCTCAGGTTTTTAGATATTGAATTTTGGTCCCTCCACAGGGACCTAAATGTAAAAGTACTTTGTTTTTGTTTTCAAAACAGTCCCTGAAGGACCTATCTGCAGAACATTTTCAGTAGTTTTTTTCACGCTTATGCCCCTGGGCTGTAGGGGATATTTGGACCTCGTTTGACCTTGTTTCTTGATGATTTCTTTAGGGTAGTTACGCAACTACCCCAGCTTGTTTGTATTAAATTTTCGTGAGTTTTTGTCGTATTTTCATCGTATTTTGATTGTTTCGAAAACCGCTTCGTCTTGATTTGTTTTCGTGTTTAGTTCGAGCCCGTTACTCGAACCGTCAACCTATTATATAGTATCACCTACCTATATCCACCTATTATATAATAAATAAATCTTTTTGAAAAATATCCCTTTTTTAAAATTAAATAAAAATTTGAAAAGAATAAAATCAAATAGAAATTAAAAAATAAAAATAAAACAAAAAGTGCTTCTTTTCTCTTTGATCACTTAAAGAATAGATAGAAATAAAATTGCAAAAATATCTCCAAAAAAATCAAAATTTTATATTCTGCCTCCTTGAGTTCGACCCAGACACACTTACCTGGATAAATATTTAGTGTAGGTTTTCCTTCGAAAATCGAATTTTTTTGATAGACTAATATCTGAGTTTTCGCAGCTTTTTCTACATCGACACCTTTATCATCTAAAAAAAGGCCGCGAACTGATTTTTTAGCCCCTATCAAAATGGCGTCGTTGCCGGGGAGGCGTTAGAATATTTTGATTTTTTTTATTTTTGTTTGTGATTTTATTTTTTCTCTTCCTTTTGTTTTATTTTTCGAACGGTTTTTCGTACGGCTTTTATCGATCGTCTTTTCTTGTTTTGTTTTTGTAGATTTCTTTCGGTTTTTCTTACGGTTTTCTTGACGGTTCTTTTGACCAATTTCGTATGGCTTTTCGTACATATAATTAGTTTTGCAGGGCCTGCAGGATCAGCCGGCTTCTTCGAAAGCTGAATCAGTTGAAAGAGCAGAGGCCGGCTCCTTCTTCACGAGTCGGCTGTAGAGGGCAGAGTTAGTTAGAAATATATTTTTTGTAAGAGAGAGAGAAAGGGAGAGAAGCTGTAATAGACAATAAACAACCACCCCCATTTTCTTTTCAGGGTCTGATTCACCGGATACCGTGTATCCGAGGGATCAGGGCACCCACCGCGGTTTTTCTCGCTTATCGATTTTCCGTGGCTTTTTAGATGCTTGCTTAGGAGTTTTTTACTCTATCTGATTGTGCCTGCGTAGTTAGTTTTAGGACTCGCAACCTAGGTGCATGAATTTAGGATTTTTATAGAAAGAAAAAAATCGGTAGACGTTTGCTTGAAAAAACCCAAAAAAATTATAAAACCGCAAAATAAAATTGGGACTGCTAATCATATCTGACTTCTAAAAGCCGTAAACCGATTCATTTGCTTTGGGAGAGTAATCCCTGCACAACTTCTCAGAGTGTGCGAGCTAGAGAGCCGGCACATAAGGTTAGAGCTAAAACCCCGTAATTCCCGCGAAATACTACTTAGTTCATACAATTGATCACTGTTCCTCAGTGGGTAAGCTCGGGTAGCCTGAAACGATCTGGGTTTACTTAGCAGAGTGGGAGGTTTAGAGGACACTGCGTAAGGCTCCGTCCACAAGTAAAATGGGTAGCCGGAAACGGTCCGTACTTACTCCCATAATGGCTGAGTGAGAGTGATCTTCTGTAAGGACTCGGGCCAGTGTTTCAGAGAAACTATCGGGCACCAATCAGCTCGCTCAGCCCGTGATAACCGCAACTTGTTTGCTAATTACAACCCTAAAACCGAAAAGATTAAAAGACCGAATTCTTACAGTTTTCATCGGGTTGAGTTGGTGAACACAGATGTTGCTCTGTGTTTGCTTGTGGGGCGTGAGTTTCCGCGGATTTCGCATTTTATCCTTCTCATTTGAATCGTAAAACGTGCTCTCCTGATCATTTCTCTTAAAATCGAAGATGACGTCTCGACGGCTTTTCTGCTTAGACTCCGTGAGCTTTCGATCGTCCACCGTCGAGCGTACATCTTCACAGGCTCAGGATGACCCTCTTCCCAAGCTGGTACCATCAGATCTCGAGGAGAGTCAGACCCATACTCCCTCGCCTCCTGGCCAGACTATTGAAGTAGACCCTTGCCTCAATACATCATCTAGATCTCCAGCTTATTTTTCGCTGAGTTCTTACAAGAGCTTTTATTTCACAGACGATCAGATGGCTCGCGGCAAAGGACCAGCATCAGACGAGATGCCACCAACTGGGGAACATCAGGAAGGAAGACCAGACACAGATGTTACTACTGGGATTCTCGATACACTTCAGTAGATAAATCTACATATTCGAGAACAATTTAGAGTTCAGAATGAACTGCGTGCTGAAATAGCCGCGCTGAGAGTAGGGGACGGGAACCAGTTACCGCCTGCGGTTCCCGCGACTTTACGGGATGAGTATGACCCTGGTGCTAGAACGCTCCACCATTGGATTCGGCTACCGTCGAATCAAGGGCCATACGAGCTGAGATCGTCCTTCATCTCTTTGCTTACCAAGTATTACGAGAATGTCGCAGAGGAGCCGTTTACCTTCTTACAACAGTTCGAAATGATTTGTGGTACGGCTTGCTATCAAGGAGTCACGCAGGAGGCCGTACGCCTCAAGGCCTTCCCCTTTGCCTTAGCCGATAAGGCTCTTTATTGGCTGAGTTATCTGGGGAGGGAAATCTCTACATGGGACGATCTGAAGTCCACCATCCTGCGTAAATATTTTCCTCTAGGAAGGACGAACATGATGAGGAGCCAGATCTCCAACATCACGCAACTCCCCCACGAATCGTTCCATGAGGCATGGGACAGATTCAAGGACCTTACAGAGAAATGTTCACATCATGAGATCCCGATGAAGGTGCTCGTGCAGAACTACTTCAGAGGACTCCAGCCGGACATACAGGGGCTCGTGAGTGCCGCATGTGGCGACAGTTACTTAAATAAGGACGTCGATTCAGTCTGGGCCATCTTTGAAGGGATGGTTGAGAACTCGAGAGTCGTAGACTCCACTCGGGCATTTCAGAAAGCCCCGCAGCCACCACATTACCGAGAACATCACAAGGTAGCTAACATTTCAGACTCTGAATCCAACACCAACATGGGATATATTAGCGAGAAATTGACGTTGGTGGACGTGATTCAGAAGCAGGTCCAAGACCTACAATCGTTGCGAGAGTTGGAGAAACTCTCATCTCTATCTCAGCAGCTGAGTGATCTCTCGAAGAAGGTCTCCGATCTTCAGCTCCAGTATCAGCAGAGCCAGATTTCTTCGACCACACAACCAGCACAGAGGATCTTACCTGCTCCGCCCACCCGTCCGATCCACTTCGTACAGAGTGAGCCAGAGACTCCGCAACTTGATTGGCATGAGTATCAGTCTCATGCCAATCCCGACCAGATCACCAGCACCGTAGAGATGGAGGTGGAGTCACAAGCCACTCTTGAGATCAACGGGATACGGTATACTCGATTCAGCAGCCGGGTATACCGAATCACCAGCAACAACCATACGGTCATCCACAGCATGGACGTCCGAATTTTCAGCACCGCCAGGACTTCACACCGCAATAGTCTCACCCGAATATGTACCATCAGAGACCGCATTCATATCAGTACCCTGCTAATAATTCACAGAACTATCCTTATCAGCAACCACATCAGTCTTCCTCCACACCTCAGCGATACTCCCAGCCTTCCACCTCTCAGCATTACACGCCAAGGAAGGAGAGATGAGCAAGCCAGAGCCACCACACCGAACCAGAGATGTCTTCACAGGCCCAGGAACTCAACCAGATCATGGACATGCTGAGTACGCTCCAGATTACACACAAGACTGAGATGGAGCAGGTTAACCGTCATCTGGATGAGTTAACCGTGCCAAAGACCACTCTTCCAGCCCAGCCTCAGATGAACCCGAACAACAAGAGGAGGCATCCAGATCAGGTAGACACTATAGGTAAGATCTCGTTTCCTAAATTTTTATCTAACTTCATTCGTCTCAGGAGCGATAGATCACCACAAGCGCCTGATGGAGTAGAGGAGAGGGCATCAGAGCAGCACGAGCAGATCCATGAGCCGCAAGAGTCTGAAGCTGAGGAGGAGAACCAACAAGATGATGAGGACCACTCTGTAGATTCTAGAGACGAGAGGGATGCCAACACAACATATATGGACACTGGTGAATCAGACGATGACATTACGCCAGATCAGGCAGAGAATCCCGAGAAAAACATTTCTTCGCCTGTCTTAGAGAGTTTTGTAATTAATTCAGAAACTCTCGATGTACAAGCTGATTCTCATATGAATAAAAATTCTTATTTTCTAAATCCTGAAATTGTTCCTTTTCCCGATGCTTTGTTTGGAAAAGGAAAGGAAAGACCAAAAATAATGTTGTCACTATAGAAACCGAACGTTTACTGAAAGATCACATATTTATGAAGATTCCACTCCACGATGCCTTGAATCATTTTCCTACGCTCAAGAATCAGTTGAGGAACAAATGTACTACACGTAGGAAAAAGAGATCACGAGTTGAGAAGCATACATTGACCAAGGCAACTTCGTGTGCGATTCGGAACAAGGTACCCAAGAAGAAGAAAGATTTGGGAGCTCACTATGTCAATTGACAGATTGAAGACACTACATTCCATCGAACTCTCTTAGATAATGGTTCCTCGATCAATTTACTTCCATCCTATTTGCTTGATAAGCTCAAACTAGATCCTCTCTATAAATCACGAGCGATACTTCAGTTTGCAGATCGATCTATAAAGAGACCTAGAGGTGTGCTGAGGAACATTATCGTGACTGTTCAGGGCTCGCAGTTTCCCGTGGACTTTACGATCGTAGACATGAAATGCCCTACACAGTTACACCTTGCTCCAATCATTCTTGGGAGGCCCTTTTTGCAGACAGCAAGAGCACTCTTTGATTATGATGCTAGGAGAGTATCATTCTGCACAGACAACGGAGAGATACACATTGAGATGGAGAGAGAATGTAGCTGTCCTAGATCTGTATTGTCATTCACTTCAGAGGACACTAGTCTTGCAGAAGATTGCCCGAACATAGATGAGACACAGTCTCCTGATCTTGAGAGCGTTTATTTTGATACCCACGATATCCTACACGAGGATAGGGTAGATTACTTAGTACCTAGTTCTTCAGATGATTGTTCACATACAGAGATAGAGTTCATATCAGACTCAGATGAGCAGTCACCTGCAGTAGATATCTCTGTGCTGCAGATTGAACGTACACATATTACAGCATAAGAGTTAATCAATTACATTGCATAGATCATACAGTCTATTCAGCGTAGAGAGTCGGATGGTGTAATGCTTATACATATAGACACCTTTTGTAGTCCGACTCTAGAGACGCATATTTCAAAAAAGAGAGCTATGCCGTGTACAGAGTTTACTTACAGAGGAGGCTCTACTTTTTCAGCCAAGGATCAATACACACATAAAAAGCAGAAAATCCAGTATGACCCTGATTGAAGTGATCAGATAACCGTTCGTAGTTAACGGGCAGATGCTGAAGCACTTCGTCGAGACTACTGATCATCTGGCCCGTACTGAAGTGATCTATTTTGTACCGGATTCATGATCATTCTTTCACTTCATCTCATCCTGTACAAATTCTTTTGAGCCATTCGTTTCTGGAGATCCACAACACTTGTACATTCTTCGTAAACCACAATCGTCCCCATTTTTGCTCATCTTCTATGCTTAGGATACCATATCCTAAGTATAGGGGGGACCGATTGTTCGCTGATTTACGTTTTATTTTTTGTTCTGATTCTATTGTATAGCCTTTCTTTTTCACAAATCACTGGTCTCCGATTTTTGGCCACACTCTGTTCTATACTTAGGATGCCTTATCCTAAGTATAGGGGGGACCGAGTTATTTTGATGATTTCGTATTCTTTATTCCTTTTGATCTTTCGTTATATATTCTTTTTACTTAGTCATCCTATTTTTGCTCTCCAATTATACTTACGATGACCTGATCGTAAGTATAGGGGGGGTTGACTGACTTGTATTCTTTATTCTTTTCACCCACTTTTACTTAGCACGAGTTATGTCCTCCTTTTTCTTTTTTGACACTATGAGGACATAGCACAAGCTAAGTATAGGGGGGTGCTTATATATTGTATATATACTTTTATCCATAACTCATACTTTTATGTATGTTCTATATCTATAAAATCCATAAAAAGTGGGTACGGGTTAATTTAAAATCCATTTATATATTTATTTATTACTTATAAAATCTTTGTAAAAAAGTAAAATATGTTTAAAACTTGTATTTAAAATCTGCAATTAAAATATGTATTTAAATTTTGTATTTAAAAATTGTATAATACTTATTTAAAATCCTATTTATTAAAACATGTGTAAAAATCATTTAATCCTTGTAAAATCCTCTGTAGATAAAATTTGTAAATACATTAGATATTTAACTCAAATAAAATATATCTTGTAAAATTCATGAATAAAAACTTGTTTATAGAAACCAGAAAATCCATAAAAAAATACAAAGTCCTAAAAGCCATAAAAATTACAAAAGCCTTAAAATCCATTAAAATGAGTAAAATTCAGAAAATATACTTCACAAAAACATGGTTGCATTTGCATTCACATATTTCGGAATAAGTTTGATTTCTGGAACTAAGGATTGAGTCTAGTCTAATGGATGGAGCTTGATTACGGCCTTTAACTATCGTTGTAAGGAGCCTAGTTTGGATCTGGAATTTAGACTCTTCAGGTCTTTTGACTTAAAATCTTTGGGTTCTGTAAGACCATATTTGGGAAATCAAGTCATATGTGCTTAAGTAGACCATTTGGTGTCATCCGTACAACTCTACACTAGTGAACCAATCTTGAACACCTGCACTACACACTTAGCTCGACTCGCATGGAGATACGAAGGGTAGTACACCTTGGTAGTGCGTTTCTATCCTTATCTTTGCGGCATTGATGTCTAAAAACGGGAGAGATTGGGGTTGCGATAGTTGCTTTGGATGAGGGAAGGATCTGCTGACACAATTTTTCTAAGATATCAAAAAAGGGACGGAATAAAAAGATGCTATATCCGTCGAGGCACAAAAAGATAAATGCAGTGCAAGCAAATTACAAAATCAAAGCAAAGCAGAAGCCACCAAATAAGACCAAAATGGTCCAAGCTTCCACCAAAAATGCCTGCACATCTTAGTGAAGACTTAGCTACATTGGTTGAGCTTCACAAGGAGATGCGTCTACACTGGTCGCACTCCACTTCTTTTCTCATTCTTCTACTTTCTCTCTATACTCGATTGTGGACATAGCAGATTTGAACTCGGAAGGGAATACCTCCCTCCTCGAGGAAAGAGTAGCAGGATGAGGAAGCAATAGAAGTGTATAGCCAGGATGGACGGCTTCTTCGTTTCTCTAAGCAGGAAGAGCTTAATCAATTCACACACTATACAAGTTGACTTCAAGGATGATAGAGTTTGCAATATGAATAAGTGAGTCTGAACTAGACGAAGAAGTGATCTTGAATAAGGATTTGTGGAACTTGAGGACTGTTGAGGATAAAATCCTAAACCTAGTTAAGGTTCCGAGAAAATGCTTGTTTCAGACCCGATCGAGCTCTGTCTTTTGTATGTTCTCATGAATTGGTTTAGGAAAACAAATTCATTCTAACTTTCTTTCTTTTTCACTTACTTTTCAAATAAGTGTTTGCTAAGGGATTAACAAAGTTTTAGTATAGGGTGTTGATGAATTCATGATTCATTAATTTCTATCACATTTTGTCTTAAAACCCTTAACAAATGCATGCAAATATTCATTAATTCTCATCTTTTAACAAATCCTAATTCATGTATAAATATTCACTTTTAACCGTCAAAATCATGTAAATAAATAAAGAACAAGAAAAGAACAATGGTAGATTGAATATATGTATATATATACAATATGACTTAAAATATAAATATAACTGAAAGGTATATTTATAGCCTAACCCCCGAGACCAAGTCAGCATGGATTGGTCGACAAACCAAAAAGTAGGGGGAGATAAGGAAAGAAAATTGTAAAAATAAATTAAGTCAAACTGTATACACCTTTCACTATTTATAAAATAAATATAAAACTTCAAAGATTTTTAATTAATTCATGCATACATATTTTTCACCAAACACATTTTCTAATTATTTCTAAAAATTTATATAAAAATACAAAAATAAGTTAAAAATAATACCCTATATATATATTCCAAGAAACCCAACCTATAAATTATCAAAATCTCAACTTTCGAACATCATAACTTCCTCAAACGAACTCCAATTTCACTCTACTTACCTTTAAAGTTCATAAAATAATATTCTCTAATTAATAAAGGTGGTTTCATCGAATTCGGAGTCAGTTTGCAAAAAGTCGATTTTGGGACCAAAAGACAACGGGGTTTCTGCACTATTTATTTTATGTAACACACATTATTTATAGTTTTCTTAATTTTATAATTTTTAAATCATTTTCATGATCTTATATTTTCACCCTGATTTATTTCATAATGTTTGGAGTTTATTTATTATTTTAATAAAATCAAAAACACTAAGTTATAGGTATAAATGAACTAGATAACTTATACCTCTATTTATTAAAATATGTAAATTAATTTATTAAAATACATAAAAATTCACACAAGCCTTATTTATTATTCTAATAATTAAGAAAATATAAAAATAATTTTTAATTATTTATTTATTAAATTAAAAATCTAAAACCTATTTATAAATACATATTTTTTAATATAATATTTATATTTTGAATAATATTTATTATTTATAAAAAGTATTTATTCCATAATTAAGATTATTTAATTATTTACATTTCTAGTATTTATACCTAATTAAAATAACTCTATTTACTATTTATTATTGATTTTATAATGAATTAAACATAACTGGCCAACTAGGTGCGGACACTTGTGAGCACCTGGGTTGTCTTCTCCAAGAAGCCGGTATTCCAGCTACTCTGACCGGCCGAGTTCACCTAATTATCCAGCTCTCCTCTTCACACCTTCAAGCGATCTAAGCCACCGATCTCCTTCTCCTAACTACCATCTCCATCGCTGGCCATTAGATCCTGACTTGCGGAGCATGAATCTCATCTATTTAAATCCCAAAGATCCGCCATTAACAATCTAACACTCCAACTAACCTGAAGCTTCTGCTCTAGTAGCCGACCCCCCAACTTCTCCACCTTATACCGGCCATCCTCGGTGGTGAGAACATCCAGGAGACGCCCAGCGTGGAGGAGGGACGTCGGAGGAAGAGTTCCAAGGAGGTTCGCCGCCTTGAATCGCCGCTTCGAGCCGCGTCACGCTCCGGCCAAGGTCGTCCGTCGAGCGACTTCGTCTAGGTAATACACCTAGACTTTTCCCATACCTATCCCTCCATCTTCTTAGTTTTCTTCCTCGATTGTCGTACCATGATTAGCGAACCTAATCGCATAATTAGGTAGTTCAATCCCTTAGGTTAGACGCGCATCAAATTCCATTTCAAACTCGTTCCGAATCCACCTCGATTCGCGTTTCAATTCATCACCATATTCACGCAATCTTCAATAAATCTGGAAACCTTATCATTCACCCTTGATTTTGACATTGCAAAAACTAAATCTCTCGACCGATTCTTCGAATCTAGCATATCATTTGATTGTTTGCAGGTTCATCTTCCATCAGGAGCCATCTCCCAATATTTGGAAGCCTTGATCATCAAGAGAGTCAACCTCAAAGAAGGGTTGCCAGACTGTACCACCTCCAAGATCTGTAGACCGTCATCTTCATCGCGACTCCGCCGCCGCTTCGAGCCGCCACCGACCAACACCCACCGCGGACGAGCTCGAGGGGTGGAGGAGCCACACCTCTGGCCCCGTCGGAGAGCCCAGATCGCCGCCATCTGCTCTGGATAAATCAGATGAAGAAGAGCTCGTCGCCAGAATTCTAACTGCTCAAGAACAACTTCAAGAACTCCAGAAGCACAGTTTCACGAGACGTGGCAGGCGCACAAACGTTCGATCAGCTCCTGAAGCTTCTAATCCTGGCCGTTGATTCTGAACCGATGTGAAAATTGCATACTAAACCCAGCATGCTTTCCAGAATTTAAACCCGCTCCTCAGGTTTTCAGATATTGCATTTAGGTCCCTCCGCAGGGACCTAAATGTAAAAGTACTTTGTTTTTGTTTTCAAAACAGTCCCTGAAGGACCTATCTGCAAAACATTTTCAGTAGTTTTTTTACACTTATGCCCCTGGGCTGTAGGGGATATTTGGACCACGCTTGACCTTGTTTCTTGACGATTTCTTTAGGGTCGTTACGCAACTACCCCAGCTTGTTTGTATTAAATTTTCGTGAGTTTTTGTCGTATTTTCATCGTGTTTTGACTGTTTCGAAAACCTCTTCATCTTGATTTGTTTTTGTGTTTAGTTCGAGCTCGTTGCTCGAACCGTCAACCTATTATATAGTATCACCTACCTATATCCACCTATTATATAATAAATAAATCTTTTTGGAAAATATCCCTTTTTGAAAATTAAATAAAAATTTGAAAAGAATAAAATCAAATAAAAATTAAAAAATAAAAATAAAATAAAAGTGCTTCTTTTCTCTTTGATCTCTTGAAGAGATAGAAATAAAATTGCAAAAATATCTCCGAAAAAATCAAAATTTTCTATTGTGCCTCCTTAAGTTCGACCCAGGCACACTTACCTGGATAAATATTAAGTGTAGGTTTTCCTTCGGAAAACCAAATTTGTTTGATAGACTAAGATCTGAGTTTTTGCGGCCTTTTCTACACCGACACCTTTATCATATAAAAAATGCCGCGAACTGAGTTTTTAGCCCCTATCAGATACCAATAGCATGCCTCTCTATTTACAGGGTTTTAGGATCCATGGATCTCAATCCATGGGACATATAAAATCAATGGATGAGATTGATTTATGTCAATCCAATGGTCAAGATTGTTGTTGGTAAAAACCAACAACTTATGATTTAATTTAGATCAAATATATTTGATTAATCAAATATTCATCAGTCCTAAAATAAACCAATCAAATAAGGAGATGATTTCAATGGAGATCATGTCTCCCCATGTAATAGGGTGGACGACCGCCAATTCCATATAGGACTTGGTAGTCATCTCCCAATTACCAAGTGGGGGCAATCTCATGAAAATTTCATGAGATTGCATATCTCCTTGAAATTCTCCATTATTTATTCCAACAACTTTTGTTGGGATTTATTCACCAAAAATAATTCATAATTAATTTTGGGAATATTACAATCTTGCCATTGGAAAATTGTGAATCACATTCACAACCAAAAATAAAATATAATTTACATTTTCAATTAATTAGACAATGTGTATCCAATACACATTAATAATTTCAGGTAATTAGATAATTTGTATCCAATACACATTAATAATTAATCAACAAATATAAATTATAATTAGCTCTCTCTAATACATTATAAATCACATTTATAATATATTATGAATAATTGGATATTGCTATCCACATTATTGTTATCCATAATAATTAAATCACATTTAATTATATTGGATAATTCCTCGTACATCATGATAATTAAATCACATTTAATTATCAAATTCACAATGCTTAAATGTCATGGAATTTTTCTTGAACCCTTCAAGAATAATGCTATTTCTCCTCAGATACTATGAGATAAGGACAAGATGATTGTATTGTTCCATGTATAATGACTTGGATATTGAGATCACATCTCAAATCCAGATCCCATGGACCTCTCATAGATGCTTGATTAAATCAAGGCCGTAAACCTAATATTCTCATTGCATCTGAATCTCATTCAGATCAATGTCCATCACATGGACTAAGATTAGGTCACTTCTCTATTGAGAGGAGTCACTAAAATCCAGACCTGTTTCATCTCTCCCTCGGAATGGCAGCGCCATGGTTATACAATCGTTTATGATCAAATCACGCTTAGGTATTCCCAATACCTGTACATCTTGCATACTGGAAGACGTATGATCATCCTGAAGATATTGATCACTTTTACACTATCATCTTCATGGTTTGATAACTAAGTTTCTCAATCTTGGTCCTTGGGATTTGGTACAGATCATATGTTTTCACAAAGCATATATCTTACCTTCAAATTTATGTCATGCTTCCAAAGCATGACGACCATGCATGGAATTTGATCAGTCCCAACACCTCATGAGTGAGCTCATGTCTCTCGGTTCACAAGTGAACATGTATGATCCCTTTGAGAGATCGTATTACTCATATGCCCTTACATGCACACCAGCTCGTCGGTGTATAGACCTTGGTTAGGTCATCAACCTATTGGTCTGCCAAATGTACATACTCAGACATATTGCAATACATCTGTCTCTGGTCACAGGATGTGTGCCTATGATGTGACAGTATTCATCATAGGTCTTTGGTTATCTCGATCTCGTTAAGTCAACCCATTGACTCAACTAATCTGATACCTCTGAATCACTATTCACATGCAGAGGACCCGCATCAAGAAGTCGATCAGATATCATCCTAATGAGAAAGGATTGTCATCTCCTACTCAGGCTGGAGATCATCACTTGTCAATCATTTGATGATGCTTGATGAGTCCTCTCTCTAACTCCTTAGATATTCATCCAAGAATCAGACTCTTTGATTCAATCAATGAATCAACAGCTGTATGATTATCAAGTTGACCATGGTACATAACCCTTATTGTACAGAGGGACCTTATAGTGCATTCATTCAATCTATTTCAGAAAGGGAGTGAAACATAATCAATTAATTTTATTGACAAATCATTTATTATAAAAACAGTTATTGCAGGAATGGTTCACCTCGGGCTCACATTGCTAACAATCTCCCACTAGACCTCAGAACCATTCAGGAACAATCCTTAAACCCATACTCATTACATGTTGGTCGAAAACCTTCTGAGTCAGAGGTTTGGTAAGAGGATCAACAACGTTGTCAGCAGAGGCCACCTTGGTGATGATGATGTCACCACGCTTTTGAATCTCCTGAATGATGTGGTATTTACTTTCTACGTGCTTGCTCTTCTGATGCCATCTAGGTTCCTTCGCCTGGGAAATGGCTCCCGTGTTATCACAGAGTAGCGGGATGGGAGTATCAGAGGAAACTACACAAAGCTCCAGGACGAACTTGCGCAACCACACCGCCTCCTTTGCAGCATCTGATGCTGCAATGTACTCGGCTTCTGTTGTTGAATCTGCTGTAGTGTCATGCTTCTTGCTTCTCTAGCTCACAGCACCACCATTCAACAAGAATACTAACCCTGATGTCGACTTTCGATCATCAATATCCGATTGGAAGTCTGAATATGTATATCCCAAGAGTTGGAGATCACCATCTCCATAGACCATGATGTAATCTTGCATCCATCTTAGATATTTAATTATGTTCTTTACTGCATTCCAGTGTTGTTCTACATAGCAGGATTGGTAACGACTTACCACTCTCACTGCATGGCAGATATATGGACTAGTACACATCATGGCATACATTAAGCTTCCTACAGCTGATGAATAAGGGCGTCCAGACATGGCTTTCTTTTCCTCAACTGTTTGAGGAGCCATTCCTTTAGACAGGTGGATACCATGTCTTAAGGGTAGGAATCCTTTCTTGGAACTATCCATACTGAATCATTCAAGAATCTTCTTAATGTATCCATGTTGTGACAGTCCCAATATCCTCTTCTCTCGGTTTCTGAACAACTTCAGACCCAAGATGTAAGAGGCTTCTCCAACATCTTTCATCTCAAAGGTATGGGACAACCAAATCTTCACACTGGTCATCATCCATGTATCATTCCCAATGAGAAGGATGTCATCTACATAAAACACGATGAAAATAATTGCGCTCCCACTAAGCTTCTTGTACACACAAGGTTCATCAGGATTCTGCACAAAATCATAACTCTTTATGGTTTTGTCAAATCTGATGTTCCAGCTACGAGAAGCTTGCTTGAGCAAATAAATGGATTTCTTCAGCTTGCATACTTTGCCATCCTCAATTATGAAGCCCTGGGGCTGCTCCATATCGATATCCTCCTCGAGGTATCCATTTAGGAAAGCCGTCATGACGTCCATCTGCCAGATGTCATTTTCAAGATATGCAGCTATAGCTAGCAATGTCCTGATGGATTTAAGCATAACCATAGGAGAGAAAGTCTCATCGTAGTCGATGACTTCTCTCTGTGTGTAGCCCTTGGCTACGAGCAGTGCCTTGAAAGTCTCTACTTTCCCATCAGGTCCCCTTTTTCTCTTGAAGATCCATTTACACCCAATGGGTTTTACCCCTTTAGGTGGGTCCTCTAGGGTCCATACACCATTCTTGTGCATGGAGTCAATTTCTGACTTCATTGCTAGCATCCATTTATTTATGTCATGATCCACGAGTACTTCATCAAATGAAGTAGGATCATTGTCAGTCTCACTTGACACATGGAATCCGTACCTTTCAGTTGGTGCAACCACCCTTGAACTCCTTCGAAGAGGTATGGGTGTTTCATTTTTATTTATCTCTTCAGTTTCTGGTCTAGGAAGCTCATAATCCTCAATGGATTCTATGAGTTCCTCTACTTCACTTTTGTCTTGACCTTTAAGGAAATCACCCTCTAGAAATTTCACATCTCTAGAGACAAAAACCTTTTGGGTCTCAGGGTCATAGAGTTGGTATCCAATACCGTCTCTAACATACCCAATGAAGTAACACTCACGAGTGCGAGATTCCATCTTACTTGCGTCCACGTTCTTCGCATGAACCAAGCAACCCCAAACCCTCAAGTGATTAACACTAGGTCTGGTTCCATACCAGAGCTCATGAGGAGTCTTAGGTATAGATTTGCTAGGAATCTTGTTCAGGATATATAATGCAGTCTCTACTGCATATCCCCAGAAACTAAGTGGTAAATGTGCTTTACTCATCATTGAACGGACCATATCAATGATGGTACTGTTGCATCTTTCAGCAACACCATTAAGTTGGGAGTTCCAGGAGTAGTGAGATTGGAGACAATTCCATTCTCTTTAAGGTATTCCTTGAATTCATCTGATAGGTACTCGCCACCTCGATCAGATCGAATCCGTTTAATCTTCCTATCGGTTTGGCTCTCAGCCAAAGCCTTGAATTCTTTGAACTTTTCAAAGGTTTTAGATTTATGACGCAATTGGAAGACAAACCCGTATCACGAATGGTCATTAATACACAAAAAATAATATCAATATCCATTTCGAGTCGTGGTACTGAAGGGACCACATACATCGGTATGTATTAAGTCAATAATACCTTCGCATCTAGTAACCTTGTTACGGAAAGGCATCCTAGTCATTTTACCTCGAATACAATGTTCACAGGTAGGTAAAGACTGAACCTGTAGAAAATCCGAAGGTCCATCCTTTATCAGTCTATTGATCCTATCAACAGATAAATGACCATGCCTTTGCTTCCAAATCATGTTTGAATGATTTTTATTATTCCTGGATCTTTTAGGGTTTTTATTAATGGTTGTAACATTCATGACATGCTCATTAATGCACAATTCATAGAGTCCACCAGAAGTCAAAATACCATCTGCAATATATTTATCATAATGATTTATAACTAATTTATTACAGAATATGAATGAATATCCACTTCTAACTAGCTTAGATACAGATATCAAGTTCCTCCTGACTTCAGGTACATAAAGACATTCTTTAAGTACTAGGACTCTACTACTAGATAATGATAGCCAACAAGTCCCGACGGTGACTACTGCAACACTTGCATCAGATCCCATCTGGATGACTATCTCCCCTTCTCCAAGTTTTCTAGTTTCCTGAAACAAATGCAACAAATTGCATACATGAGCTGAAGCACCGGAATCAACAACGCAACTTCCTTCTCGTCCAACGAGAAAACTGGTTTTAATGATAAAAGTAGCTTTCATACCTGCTGGGGCTTTACCTTTATCGAATGACTTCAGGTAATCTGGGTAATTACGCCTTCAGTGCCCCAGCTTCTTCCAGTGGTGACAAACGTCGGTTTTCTTCGACGTCATAAGAGTGGATGCATTGGAAGATGAGCCAATACTTTGTCCCTTCTTCTTTCTTTTCTGAGCTGGGCCCTTCCGAGAACCATGCTTCCAACCGCGCTTCCCTCAATCCTGTGCAACCATTGCACTACCAGCGGGACTATCTTTCTTCATCACGTCTTCTACAGACTTTAATGCAGCAAGAAGCCCAGCATTTGTCAATTCGAGATTGTTCATGTGGAATGACACTATAAAGTTATTGAAAAAATTGGGCAATGGTAACAAAATGAAATCAGATTGCATGTCTGCATCCATGGTTGCCCCTAGAGTCCCCATCTTTGATAAGTACCCAAACATTTTGAGTACATGTTCACGGACCGATGTCCCTTCCTGCATCTTGCAGCGAACGAGTTCTTTCATAACATTGTACCGCTGGGTGCGGTTAATGTCACCAAACATATCTTTCAGATTTTGCATAATATCATGGCAAGTACTCATCTCCACATGTTATTTCTGAAGAACATTGGAGAGAGAACCCAAGATGTAGCATCTAGCCAAGACATGATCTTCATCATACTTGTCATTGTATGCTTTCTCTTCCTTTGATTTAGGGTTTTCACGCTTGTCTTCTGAGAGCACATAACTTATGCACTCAGCTGAGAGTACAAGATCCAAATTACGGATCCAATCCGAGTAATTCGGTCCAGTCAACTGGTTGACCTCCAGAAGCTTGCTGAGTGGATTCATGGACTTCATTTTCTGAAATTAAGAATGCACTATATTATAGCATATAATCATATATTCAATTTAATTTTATTTGATCAAGGCATTTTAAATCAAATTATTCTTGCTATGTTAACTATGAAAGTTTATTCCCTTAATCACTTTCAAAGTAAGAGATGTACTTACCGTTATATCTCAAGCAAGAATTGGCATCTCCTCTTTATCTTTGTCATATCCCAATAATATGAGAACCTATTACTCTAATAAAGAGAAGCAGCAACACATTCTGCCTTGCAAGTCCAACTTGCATTTTCCAATTCGGTCTTTAATACCGGGGCCCACCACCCCTAAGGTGATGTTTACCCGTCATTAATTGAACTAACCGTCAACAAGAATACAACTCGCTATGCGCAATCCATTATCGCCCCAATAATATGAGGACCCGATATTAGGGTCACTACGCATACGTCCTTACTCCTTCGATAAGCGACAAGCCCGATCGAAATGGATCATATGCAGGAGATGTCACTTCGGACAGGCGTCTCCTACATATAATATCTGGCGACGAAACCCTTCGCCTTGACGGGAGACCATGGATGTCACTTTGTGTGATCCTCCATTTCTATTCAAATTTTAATTAATTATTATGAATCAAATTCAAGTAATTAATTTTTCCAATGGAATTAACAACTCTATTCATCATAGAGTAATTTTAATTTGGATATAATTAATTCAATCATATTAAATTAATTATCAGTCCAATTCAATCAATCAAACTTGATTATTTTACTTGAATATATATGGTATTATTCTCAAAGTACTTATTAATTCGTATTTTAATAATTAGAAAATACAACTTAATTTCTTCGGCATTATCAATACCCTACCCGCTGTCATGGCCAGTACCGACGAGAGTGGGTTGGACCGCATACGTTACAAGCTGCTACCCCAGCGATCTCCGACTAGACACCATATCCGCCTCGGGAAAGGATAATGCCAAATAGATCAATTTGTACTTGAGATGATCATCGGTTCTTCAATCGAAATTATACCATATAGTAATAATCAAAACATTTTTTATTATAAGAAAATTTGCTAGACAAATTCCCAATCCTATTCAAGCAAGGAGTTTGATGATTGTGTTTTCAATTTTGATCTAGATCAAATCTAATGAATTTATTGGTTGAGGCCAAGTCAATTAAGGAAATAATCATCTTCCAATATTTCTCAAATATTTTCCATTATTATTTCTTGAAATTAACAATTAATTTCATTAATTGACAATCACATGGTTCTTGATTAGGACTGTAATTTCAGCAGTGACCCCTACTTACTAAAATTAACATATCTCAATCATTTTAAATCAAAATTAGACAAAATTCAATTTTCATAGATTGCTAATTTTATTTAGGACAGAACCCAAGTGATATTTCATGCATTTTGAGGCAAGTCTAAATAGTAATTAACTCATTATTCATGTTAAGATTTGCAGTTCACGCAACAATGCATACATGTTCATTAAAACAACCATATCTCGAGCAAACGGAATCCAAATTACATAAAATCAGATCCTATGGTTTCCCTATTTAATGGGGAACAAAGTCCAAGTGTTTAATTCGTGTTTAAACAATTTAAACAGGGCCGAATTTATTCACTAAACAAAAGTGCGAAAATCAAATGCGATAAAAACTTTCGCGACTTCCACGAACCCAAGTCATCCTAGGTTTGTGGATCATATCCAAAACCTTCGACCTAAGGCTCTGATACCAATTGAAGGATATGGAAAGAATCCTCAAGCGCATCAGGGAAGCGTGATCGTCGTATCGAATACGACGAAGAACGACTAGTCGTACTAGTTGTTCACTGCAACGGAATTTAAATTTTTTCATGCGATGAAACCACACGATCCAAGAATGATTCTCGGATCGTTTCATCTATAACCACAACAAGTATAATGTAATACCTCTTGAAGCGTGGTTGATCGAGTCTCTACGAAAAGAGACCTCCTGTCTCAAGTCCGATCGTCGGAGAAGAAGCTTGCGAGCGCGGGGATGAGTCGAGTTGTCCTCGCAATCCAACGAGTTGATCCAAGCAGTAAACTCCTGATCTCGTCGCATGAGATCGAACGCCTCCTTTGTGAGTGTAGAACTCCAAGAAGACGGAGAACCGTAGAATGTCGAAGCGGTGGCACGATGGCGTAGGCGACGATGAAGACCTCCCCTAGGGTTTTGGTGGTCGGCCACTAAGTAGAGGGAGAGAGGGTTGACGTGTATGGAGAAAAGAGAGAGAGATGTGATACCAATAGCATGTACAAGAGAGCATAGCATGCCTCTCTTTTTATAGGATTTTAGGATCTGTGGATCTCAATCCATGGGACATAAAATCAATGGATGAGATTGATTTATGTCAATCCAATGGTCAAGATTGTTGTTGGTAAAAACTAACAACTTATGATTTAATTTAGATCAAATATATTTGATAAATCAAATATTCATCAATCCTAAAACTAAACCAATCAAATAAGGAGATGATTTTAATGGAGATCATGTCTCCCCATGTAATAGGGTGGACGACCACCAATTCCATATAGGACTTGGTAGCCGTCCCCCAATTACCAAGTGGGGGCAATCTCATGAAATTTCATGAGATTGCATATCTCCTTGAAATTCTCCATTATTTATTCCAACAACTTTTGTTGGGATTTATTCACCAAAAAAATTCATAATTAATTTTGGGAATATTGCAATCTTACCATTGGAAAATTGTGAATCACATTCACAACCCAAAACAAAATATAATTTACATTTTCAATTAATTAGGCAATGCGTATCCAATACACATTAATAATTTCAGTTAATTAGACAATGTGTATCCAATACACATTAATAATTAATCAATAAATATAAATTATAATTAGCTCTCTCTAATACATTATAAATCACATTTATAATATATTATGAATAATTGGATATTGCTATCCACATTATTCTTATCCATAATAATTAAATCACATTTAATTATATTGGATAATACCTCAAACATCATGATAATTAAATCACATTTAATTATCAAATTCTCAATGCTTAGATATCATGGAATTTTTCTTGAACCCTTCAAGAATAATGCTATTTCTCCTCAGATACTTGGAGATAAGGACAAGGCGATGGTATTGTTCCATGTATAGTGACTTGGATATTGAGATCACATCTCGAATCCAGATCCCATGTAGCTCTCATAGATACTTGATTAAATCAAGACCGTAAACCTAATCTTCTCATTACATCTGAATCTCATTCAGATCATTATCCATCACATGGACTAAGATTAGGTCACTTCTCTAATGAGAGGAGTCACTAAAATCCAGACCTGTTTCATCACTCCCTCGGAATGGAAGCGTCATGGTTATTCAATCGTTTATGATCAAATCACCAGTAGGTATTCCCGATACCTGTACATCCTGCATACAGGAAGACTTATATTCATCCTGAAGATATAGATCACTTTTACACTGTCATCTTCATGGTTTGATCACTAAGTTTCTCAATCTTGGTCCTTGGGATTTGGTACAGATCATATGCTTTCACAAAGCATATATCTTACCTTCCAATTCATGTCATGCTTCCAAAGCATGATGATCATGCATGGAATTTGATCAGTCCCAACACCTCATGAGTGAGCTCATGTCTCCTTGTTCACAAGTGAACCTGTATGATCCCTTTGAGAGATCGTATTACTCATATGCCCTTACATGCACACCAGCTCGCCAGTGTATAGACCTTGGTTAGGTCATCAACCTATTGGTCTACGAAATGTACATACTCAGACATATAGCAACACATCTATCTCTGGTCAGAGGATGTGTGCCTATCAGAGGATGTGTGCCTATGATGTGATAGTATTCATCATAGGTTTTTGGTTATCTCGATCTCATTAAGTCAACCCATTGACTCAACTAATCTGATACCTCTGAATCACTATTCCCATGCAGAGGACCTGCATCAAGAGGTCGATCATATATCAGCCTAATGAGAAAGGATTGACATCTCCTACTCAGGCTGGAGATCATCACTTGTCAATCATTTGATGATGCTTGATGAGACCTCTATCTAACTCCTTAGATATTCATCCGAGAATCATACTCTATGATTCAATCAATGAATCAACAACTGTATGATTATCAAGTTGGCCATGCTACATAACCCTTATTGTACAGAGGGACCTTATAATGCATTCATTCAATCAATTTCAGAAAGGGAGCGAAACATAATCAATAACTTTTTTTGATAAATCATTTATTACAATAACATTTATTACAGGAATGTTTCGCCTCGGGCTCACATTGCTAATAGGAGATTAGTATTCAACCTGCACTGAAACTCACATGACGGCTTGTTGTCATCCTCTAATTAGATATGATGTAAACATATGGCCATTTTTATCCCTTAAAGATCTGAAACATTCCAACAAAGAACCTTTTTGTTTTTCTATAGAATCTCTATCAAGCGAAATTCTTCATACATGGTCAATCAGCTACTTATGATGATCGAATACATTCCGGGCTCACCCGTAAGGAAGGCTTACTTTATATTTGCAAGAAGAGGCTTCAATTATGGTGGAGTCTGAGTCTACTTCTCTATGATTTCTGAAACTATTCCGGTTATTGGTGCATGATTTTGACAATAAGGTGATGCCCAACTCTGTCACTCTTAGCTCAGACAATAATATACCAAACATATCTGCAATGATTTCTTCTTATTCGTTTTGAGATGAATTTTCATCAAATAAATTGATCAGCTCATATGTAGCAATCTCCCTATCAACAAAGGAACATAAATTGATTATGGTTTCCAGGTCATCTTCCGAGAAGAGGATTTCCTGTGTCAAAATGTTATTCAAAGATAAATATGAATATAAAATTGCCAACGTTATCACAGTCTTCTTTCTGCGATGCAGGCCCACTTTTCTTGGATGTGCTCTCTACGGCTTTTAGTTTAGAAATCATGTCAATGGTGACCTTATCACAGCATGAGCGGGACATGATCTTTCCAGATACATTATTTTGTTAATAATGAGTTATTACTGATTAATTTCTAATAGGTCCATTTTCTATTGCTTTTTAATTGCTTTATTAATTGCTCTTAATAATTTGTTAAATAACTCCATAAAATCCATAAAAAATATATTAAGTTCTTGTTTAAATATTTTACCTTACATAATTTTTGTTTAGTAAAATTTCGTTTATTTGTTATTTAAAAATACAAAAATGGTTATTATTTTCTCTTTTTAATGTTTGAAAATTCCTAAAAAAATGAAAAAAAATCTAATGTATTAAAAAAGATAGTAGCTAGGTTTTATTATATTTTTTCATCTACATAAAAATCAGATAATGTAACCATCAGAAAAAGCTAAAAATAAAAATACATAAAATATTATATAAATATATAAAATAATAGAAAAAACACAAAATATGTAATTGCTCTTTTTTTAAAGCTAAATAAAAACTCTTTTGTTTAAAAATTATTTCCAAAATGTTTTCCTTCATTTTATTTTTTATAAATACCCAAAATTATTGTGAATTTACCTTATTCATTATTTTCAATGTTAAATAAATTTAAAATCCATTAAAATTTAAAATACCACAAAAACCGTTAAAAAATAGTAAAATTTTGATAAAACACAAAATTACTTTATTTCGACATTTTTGAGCATTTTGTTATATTTGAAAAATACAAAAAAGGTGTTTTCTCTGTTGTATATATTTATATATTTCATAAATTATTTTTAAAAATAAAAAATATATAATAAATTATAAAAAAATCAATTAAAAATAAAAATAAGAATATAATAAATATAAAATATTTTTAAAATCCATAAAAATATAATACCATTAAAAATATATAAAAACACAAAAGAAATAAAATAATAA
This sequence comes from Ottelia alismoides, assembly GCA_037367405.1. NCBI lineage: Eukaryota > Viridiplantae > Streptophyta > Magnoliopsida > Alismatales > Hydrocharitaceae > Ottelia > Ottelia alismoides. Next base: position 101,059 of record JAZKJV010005230.1, read on the forward strand.
TATTTATTAATTAGAAATAAATAATTCTCTTGTTTGTTTGTAGCCTACTTAAGTTGGATACTATAAGATATACCGGGTTAATTTGTAGCATTTGTTCTTCATTAGAATAAAAAAAATATTTTTGTTGATTTGGAAATTGTGGGTTGCAGGGACATCAATCTACATTCATGTGATTACTTTTTTCACATTTACTAATACATTGTGTAGGCTACCTTCACTACGTGGTAGACTCAGATGCGCAGGATCAGATGATCGAGGATGTTAGAGTCATGCATGAATTTCCTGACATATTTCCAGACGACTTACCTAGACTACCATTAGTGAAGGAGATAGAGTTCAGGATCATGCTATTACAAAACACACAATCGATCTATATCCCTCCACACAGGTTGGCACATGTTGACCTCCAGGAACTCAAAGTACAGTTGCAGGAGTTGTTGGAAAAGAGATTCATCCACCCTAGTACATCACCATAGGGAGCACCTATCTTATTCATGAAAACAAAGGATGCATCCTTGAGGCTATGCATAGACTACAAACATTTTAACAAGAGAACGGTCAAGAACCATTACCCTCTCCCACAGATTGATTATCTCTTTGATCAGTTACAGAGAGTAGCATTTTTTCCAAGATTGATCTGCGATCAGGATACCACCAGCCGAGGATCAAGGATGCTGACATGATGAATTCCACATTTTATACTAGATATGGTTACTATGAGTTCATGGTGATGCCGTTTGGGCTTACGAATACACCTTCCTCATTCATGGATCTGATGAACCGAGTCTTCCGTCCATACATGGATAAGTTTGGGATGGTATTCATTGATAATGTTCTAGTCTACTCCCATGATGAGTGAGAGCATGAGTCACATCTTCGCATTGTTCTTGAGACACTTTGAGAGCAACAGTTGTATGCAAAATATAGTAAGTGCGAGTTATGGCTTTTTGAGGTGGCATTTCTAGGCCACGTGGTTTAAAGGCAGGGGTGTAAGTTGACCCTGCCAGGATAGAGTCAGTGGTGTCTTGGGAGAAGCAAAAGATGATTATAGATATTCATAGTTTCATTATCCTCGTCGGGTACAATAGGAGATTTATATAGGGTTCTCTTTGTTGGTCCTACCCCTCACCCGGTTGATGCAGAAGAACAATCTATTTGTATGAAGTGATAAATGTGAGTTGAGCTTCCGTAGGTTCAAGGAGCGGTTGACTTCCTCGCCCATTCTTACCCTTCCTTCTGCTACCTTCCACTCCACAGGTTAAATCGATGCTTCAAAGGAGAGCTTTGGCGATGTGTTGATGTAGCGAGGACAGGTTGCGGCTTACGACTCATGTTAGCTAAAAATCCACGAGCACAACTACACCACTTATGACTTGGAGTTGGAGAACGTAGTCTTTTCACTGAAGATATAGCGCCACTATTTGTATGAGGTGACATTTAAGATCTTCATTTACCACAAGAGCCTCGAGTACAAATTTGATCAAAAGGAGTCGAACACAAGGCAAAGACGGTGCATGGAGTTGCTGAAGGACTACGATTGTACCATCTCCTACCACGCTTATAAGGGTAATGTGGTGGAAGATGCCTTGAGCAAGAGCACTCATACTGAGGGTTCATCAACTTGGTTGCAAACTTGGGATATGCTCACTAAACTTAGTCAGTGGCATCCATTTAAGGGTACATATGGCGTAGTGACCATACTTACAAAGTATAATAGATTATGGGATATGATTTTCCAGGGGCAACAGACATATCACAGGATCTAGGACTTAAACTACAAATGCTTACAAGATGAGTTTGACGGATTTTGAGTCTGTCAATCCATCCTATGCAAGGGGAACCATGTTTATAACCTAGGTGAGGAGGAGCTGAGGAGATATATCCTGGATGAAGTGCATAGTTTGAGACTCTCTATTAATCCAGGTGGCACCAAGATGTACATAGACCTCCACTAATACTTTTGGTGGGAGGGCATGAAAAGGGGCATAGCTGAGCACATTAATCGATGCCTACCTGTCAGATGGTTAAAGCAGAGCAACATAGACCCTCTAGTTTACTACAACTTCTTTCCATCCAGTTGTGGAAATGGGAAAGCATCTCTATGGATTTTATCACATCACTGTCACGTACCCCAGGTATGCACGATGTAGTATGGGTGATCATGGACCATTTGACCAAGTCAGACCATTTTATCCCGATAAACATGACAAGTACACCAATTGAGCTAGCTAGATTATACATCCAACATGTCATTCGTTTGCACGAGATACCCAACGAGGTAGTATTAGATAGAGATTTGCATTTTAATTGACACTAATGGGAAGAATTCATGAAATCCTTTAGGATCGAGCTACGTATGAGTTCATCCTAGAGCTACGTCTGAGTTCAGCCTACCATTCACAAATAGATGGACAGTCTAAGAGGACCTCCCATACATTAGAGGATTTTCTATGGGCTTTAATTATTAAATGGAAAGGATCCTTGAAGGATCATCTTCCACTAGTTGAATTCACATACAACAACACCTACCACGCTAGCACATGCATGACACTTTTCGAGGCCTTATACGGGAGGCGTTGCACCATTCCCTTGTGTTGGCGGCACATGGGAGACAACACCTTATTCACCCCGCGGATCAAGACCTCTAGAGTTATGGAGATTGTCAAGAAGAGATCTTTGATCGTGCAGAACCATTAGAATAGCTACGTTGACCAAGGCATCAAGACCATGTGTCTAAAGTATAGTGTCTTACATTCATACACTAAAGATTGATTTATTAAACAACCTAGTGTGTCTGAAGTATTCCTCATGATCATAGGTTGGGGATTGTGATGAATGATATGGGATAATCCTCAAGTGCATCACGGAAGCGTGAGCGTCGTATCGAATACGACGAGGAACGACTAGTCGCACTAGTTGTTCTATGCAGCAAAAATTAATTTTTTTTCATGCGACGAAACCATATGATCCAAGAACACTTCTTGGATCGTTTCGTCTAAACCACAAACAAGTAATAGGATTGCCTCTTGAAGTGTGGTTGCGATCGAGTCTCTAAACGAAGAGACCTCCTGTCTCATGTCCGAACCAACGGAGGAGACACTTGCGAGCGTATTGATGAAACATGTGCTTCTCGCAACCCATGTTGATGATCCAAGCGACGGATCTCCTGATCTCGACACACGAGATCTGACGTCTTCTTCACAAGCGAGATGCATCGAAGGAGCAGGAGATCCACGAGCAAACGATCGAGCAGCATAACGACGATGCTGCGGTGATGGAGAACCTCTCTAGGACATCCATGGTGGATGGCCACATGAGAGAAGAAGAGAGGGCATGTAGAGAGAGAAATAGAGAGAGAGAGAGAGAGACTTATGTTCTCATTGTGTGTAGAGAAGAGCAAAGGGGTTGCCTCTCCTTTTATAATATTTTGGGATCCATAGATCTCAATCCATGGACAACACAAATGCAATGGCTCACATTGATTTGTGTTTCTTTTAATGGCTAAGATTTGTGTTGGTAAAAACCAACAATAATTAATTTAATTTAGATTAAATCTATATTGATAAATCAATATAAATCAATCCTAAATTAAATCAAGCAAACATGGAGATTATTGGAATGAAGATTGCCTCCTTCCATAATATGGGATTTGGTGGCAATCTCAAGTAATCTCATAATATCTCTTGAGATTACATTATTCCATGAAAATCTCCAAGATTTACAGCAACACTTGTTGCAAATTATACAAAAATAATAATTCATAATTATTTTGTGAATATTGCAATCTTGCCATTGGAAAATTGTGAATCACATTCACAACCCAAAATAAAATGTAAATTACATTTGAAATTAATGTCCAATGTGAATCCAATTCACATCACCATTTAATTAACAAATGTAAATTACAAATAGCTCTCTCTTATATATTATAAATCACATTTATAATATACATGATTAATATAGATATTTCTATCCACATTATTCATATCCACGATAATTAAATCATATTTAATCATCTTGGATCTCTTTTCTCTTGTGCACAAATAATATGAATCACAATCACATTATTTACATCATTGATAATCAAATCACATTTAATTATCTAAGATAACACTCTTTATAATATGAATCGAATTCATATTAACCACGATAAATAAATCACATTTAGTTATCCATTTTCTCAATGCTCGGATACTTATATCAATAATGAAGTTATCCTGAACTCTTTCAAGGATAATGCGCTTTCTCCACAAATACTTGGAGATAAGGACAGAGCGATTGTATTGTTCCACGTATAGTGACTTGGATATTGAGATCACATCTCAAATCCAAATCTCGGGCCTCCCATAGATGCTTGATTAAATCAAGATCGCAAATTTAATCTTCTCATTGCATCTGAATCACATTCAGATCAATGTCCAACATTAGGACCAAGATCATATTACTTCTCTATTGAGAGGAGTCACTAAAATCCTGACCCATTTCATCACTCCTTAGGAATGGAAGCGTCATGGTTATGCAATCGTTTATGATCACATCACCCTTAGGTATTCCTAATACCTGTACATCCTGCATATTGGAAGACTCAGAATAAACTTGAAGTATAAGATCAATTTTACACTGTCTGCTTCAGAGTTTTATCATTAAGTTTCTCATTCGATCATTGGGATCTGGTATCGATCATATACTTTCCAAAAGCGTATATCATACCCAGGTGTTGATCATATACTTTCCAACAGTATATATCAAACATACAAATTTAGTCAAGCTCCCAAAGCGAGATGACAGTGCACGGAATTTGATCTTCCCAACATCTCATGAGTGAGCTCATGTCTTCCGATTCAGTAATGAACCTGTATGATCCCTTTGAGAGATCATATTACTCATATGCCCGTATATGCACACCAGCCCGGTGTATAGCCCTTGATTAGGTCATCAACCTATTGGTCTGCCAAATGTACATACTCAGACATATAGTAACATATCTATCTCTGGTCAGAGGATGCATGCCTATATCATGACACCATACAATATAGGACTTTGGTTATCTCGATCTCGTTAAGTCAACTCTTTGACCTAACTAATCTGACACCTCCAAATCTCTATTCCTATGCAGAGGACCTGCATCAAGAGGTCAGTCAGATATCATCCTAACTGAGAAAGTATTTCCATCTCCTACTCAGGCTGGAGATCATCTCTTAACAATCATTTGACGGTGTTTGATGAGTCCTCAATCTAACTCATTAGATATTCATCCAAGCGCCAGCCTCTATGATTCAATAATTGAATCAACAGCTATATGGTCATCAAGATGGCCATGGTACATAACCCTAATTGTACTAAGGGACCTATTATGCAAATTATCTGGGAATGATATTTGCAATAACATTTATTGCATAATGGCTTGCTGTGGGCTCGCATGTCCAACATGTGAGACCCTTCGTAGTTCAAACCCAAACTTCTTCCTAAAACAACTCTTTCTCTATGTCCAAAAAACCGATAGAGAACTCAATCACATAAATCTCATTGAGACTTTTCCTAAGAGTCGAAGAAAGCAAAAAATTTCAGTTTGGGAGCCCAAGTTACGATTATTTTAGCGAGTCAGGGTCTGAGCCAAATCCAGATCCGAATCAAGATCTGGATTCGAATTTTAACCCAAATACAAAATCACTAAATAAACTCTCCTCTCTCAAAAATGCCTCTACCCAATTTCCAGTCTCTTCCTCCTCCCACCCCAACACCGGAGCGCCGCCGGAGCTCGTCGGAGCGTGAGGACCGAGTGTGTCGTTGAGGTCACTTTATGTGCAGATTCACGTCATCCTCGGAGGACCGAGTGTGTCGTTCATCATGAGTGAAGAAGCCGAGGTTACGATTTTTTAAGGAACGATATTTTCCCTTACTCTAGTTGTAGGATCCATACATTTTTATCGAACTTACATGATCTCACACCTTGTAGTATGTATTTTATTACAAGTATATAGGCTTATACCTTTTGGATCTAGTAGAATTGTTTCTTGTTTCGGTTGGATTTTGGGTTCCTGAACAAAGAGGGCATGATATAAGGATGTTGTGCCTTAGTATTGACCTATAAAAAGGAGCCTATGATAACCTTGCTAAAGGAGTTGGGTATATTGAATTATATGACGTGATGTCTGTGCAAGCTGCAATTCGAGTGCTGATCAATTGTTTCTTGGTCAACCTATTATGGTTTAACACTTGGAAGCATAAAAGATTTTAGTTCCATTAAGCACAGCTGAAGGAACTAGTCTTCCAAGTTCTGATAAAAAGCTTTACGTTGGAAATCTTCACTTCAATATGATGAAAAAAACACCTTCGATAGCTCTTTGAAGCATTTGGACCTATAGAGCTTGTGTAAATGCCTCTTGATATGGAGCTGGGCACTGCAAAGGTTTAGGATTTGTCCACTTTGTTCAATTAGAGCATGCTAAAGTAGACCAGTAGAGTTTGAAGGGACATTGAAGATTGCTAGATGAGTAGTCAAGGTATCCTCTGTAACAGAGTACATTGGAGTCCAGGATTTTGGTACAAATGCCACTGATTTTGATGACAGTGATGGTTGTGGATCGGTAGTTGTTGTCTGATCATCACATAAGTATCATCAGTAAACATGCTCTGGTAATCTGGAGTGAAAATGATACTTAGCTAGGTTGGCACTTGCGGTGCTAACATATATGTGTTTTGCGTGTAGATATCAGTTTTTTACTTGTAGTAATTATGTTCATTTGAAAACAATTTACAGATGTCTCGCAATTGACATTTTTACCTTCAATCTTTAGAACAGACTCACCAACCAGAGGTGTTTATCTATTACTTTCTATTTTATACTATATCCTTTCTTATGTCCCATTCAGTGGGTGCACCAAGCTGATGGGCATAGATGTTTCTTCTCCCAATCCATACATCCATTGATTGGGTCATTTTGCAATTACAACGGGAAACTTTGGAATGTGATATATATATTAAGGACTCTATGCTTGCAATGTTGGTCAGTAATTTAGACTGCAATCCAAAGCTTGCCCTCTTACTTAGTTCCATGCTTTAACGATGTCTTTCTTTTATTAATAATTAAGAAAAAAGGGGCACATACCAAGTTGTTGAGTCTAGATCTAAACGAATTGAAGCTGAAGCTATGGACTGGCGTTGACATGGTATCGACTTGTTTAAATATTTTACTTTGCCTTTATGATGTTACTCAAGAAATGTTCTGATCAATTTTAAGTTAATTGTTGGTAGTTCGGTACACCTTCTTGCCAGAATGCTAATTGTGAGTCGAAATTTTATTTACACATTAAAGAGTGTGATCTACCCGAGTAAATTTCAACGGTTTGTAGCCAAAAGTATGGCATGTTGGGTTCATGGGGTTTTTTGTTCTAACACAAACCACTAGAAGAACATGCACTGCGGTTGGTTATGATCTATTAAGTTCATTGTTTCATAGATCATAAATCTTTACTTCCACAGTTGTTTATCATGGATTATATATCTAGGCAAATGGAGCTTCAAAGCCATCAGAACCTGCTGTATTTCAGCTCCCTCTAGTTTAACAGAATTTTTTTGGTCTCAATAGGAGTACAAGCCAAATTTTGATGCCTTTGTACCTCCTCCCCTTGTCCATGCTACAATCATTAAAAACATGTCTTACCACAAAACTTTGTAAAGAAAATTTTGGAAGCGTTTCATGAATGGTCTTTCGTTTAAATACTTGTCTTCACAACAGGGGAATAACTTATTCTATAATACCTATAATCTTTTAAATTACACATTAACCATTGCAAAGAATGATCAATCATTTGACTTTGTTTGTTATTGTTTCACACAATATATCTAACCATGTTATTTTCTACATTCATCCATCTTGATATCGTGATGGGGATAGTATTAATGATGGTTTATTTGCATTCAAATCCTCAATCATTACACAATGGAACCTCTCAAGAGTAGTAGTGTTTATATATATTATCGAATAAGAGTTTGAATGCATGGATGAGGATTCACGATGTTCGGGTAGATGGAGTAGGCGCTTCATGGGTGGGTCATGCACCGTTGGGACCCCAGGTAGAAGCCTAGAGATCCGCAATCCCAATAGCTACTACGTAGCTGCGACAGTTGGAGGATATGTTGCTTGGCACACAGAGGAGTCACCATGTAGTGTTCACCTTCAGCACTTTATCACCTTTAGCTCGATGCATCGAGTGCAGGACAAGTAGTCATGGTTGGTGGTCTTGTGTTTCGCTTAATCACTTAGAGTTAACAATCTTGTATTAGCTGGTGTGGGCCACATTGGTTAGTATTCCGAGTGGGATCCCTTAGAGGGGTGTTCCGAGAAAATGTGGTTAATGAAGTTGGGAATGAAACATGAATCTCCTATGCAAAGGAGGATTGGGTTATTCATGGTGATTCAGACTATGGGAAAATGATCTTGGAAATCTATGCCCTTACTCATGCCTGACACCATGTTGGACTCTTACACATGGATAGTGGACTTGGGTGGTTCGCGAGGATTCATGGGATGGAAATCGCATTGGGAATAAGAGTTATAATCTTATTAATGAATCAAAGTGGACGTGCTGGGAACTTAGTTATGATGCATTGTACCCACCGCATGCCTACGGAGGCACTCCATCCCTAAGGCCTTCTTCTTGCCTTAGAGTCATAGTGTGAGGTCTCACCCAGACCAAGATCACAGACTATCCACGAAACTTAGTTGATCCATATCAAATAATAATGATTAGAATTTATATCTTTGCGAGGATGGAATACTGATGAATGACAAATCATCTAGTATAACATGCACTCGTAGCACGGGCCAATTCGCAATAAACAGAACCAAGTCAAATATCTCTATGAAGTGGACTCGATTTTTAATTTATAAACTGAGAATTCCATAGTCGAATATAGGGTCACGAGCATATATTTTACAAGATTTAATGTTTAATAGTTAATCAAGTAATTCTATATCCTAGGATAAGTTCAATGTAAATACACACAAGAATACATGTATATTTTGTAATTATTTTTTATGCATTTATTTAATATGACAAATAACCATGCAATGAATAAAAGAAGAAAAATAACACTAGAATATATTCTTGATTAGTTAGTCAAATATTTGTGATATTATTCAAATTTATTAATAAAATCTAATGTCATCCAGAATCACTTTAACCAATGAGTAACTTAAATGAATTCAATATGAAGGTTGATTATTCAAAATGGATCCTTTAAGATAAAATGTTTGAAAGGTAGATGAACTCTATGATTTTAATGGATTAAATTAAAATGGATTAAATGGGGTTTCCAACGATAAAAGTTTTATTGAAAACACAGTTATGGATCACAAGGTATTGCCAATACAAGGCAGAGGTTGTTGGACATGCGAGCCCACGGCGATCCATTATTCAATAAATGTTATTGTGAATTTCATTCCCTGATCTGAAATAAAGAATAACTAATTTGCATAATAGGTCCCTTAGTACAATTAGGGTTATGTACCATGTTCATCTTAATGATTATACAATTGTTGATTCAATTATTGAATCATAGAGGCCGGTGCTTGGATGAATATCTAATATGTTAGATTGAGGACTCATCAAGCACCGTCAAATGATTGTTAAGAGATGATCTCTAGCCTGAGTAGGAGATGTCAATCCTTTCTCAGTTAGGCTGATATCTGACCGACCTCTTGATGCAGGTCCTCTGCATAGGAATAGAGATTCGGAGGTGTCAGATTGGTTAGGTCAAAGAGTTAACTTAACGAGATCGAGATAACCAAAGTCCTATATCGTATACTTTCATGATATAGGCACGCATCCTCTGACCGGAGACAGATGTGTTGCTATATGTCTGAGTATGTACATTTGGCAGACCAATAGGTTGATGACCTGATCAAGGTCTATACACCGACGTGTTGGTGTGCATGCAAGGGCATATGAGTAGCATGATCTCTCAAAGGGATCATACATGTTCAATTACTGAATCGGAAGACATGAGCTCACTCATGAGATATTGGGAAGAATCAAATTCCATGCACGGTCGTCTCGCTTTGGAAGCTTGGCTGAATTTGAAGGTTTGATATATACTTTTGGAAAGTATATGATCAAGACCTAGGTATGATATATGCTTTTGGAAAGTATATGATCGATACCGACTCCCAATGATCGAATGAGAAACTTAATGATAAAACTCTGAAGTAGACAGTGTAAAATTAATCTTATACTTCATATTTATTTTGAGTCTTCCAATATGAAGGATGTACAGGTATTGGGAATACCTAAGGGTGATGTTATCATAAACGGTTGTATAACCATGACGCTTCCATTCCTAGTGAGTGATGAAACGGGTCTGGATTTTAGTGACTCCTCTCAGTAGAGAAGTAATATGATCTTAGTCCAAATGTTGGACATTTATCTGAATGTTATCCAGATACAATGAGAAGATAAGATTTACGGTCCTTATTTAATTAAGCATCTATAAGAGGCCCGAGATCTGTATTTGAGATGTGATCTCAATATCCAAGTCACTATACGTGGAATAATACAATCGCCCGGTCCTTATCTCCAAGTTTCTGCGGAGAAAGCGCATTATCCTTGAAAGAGTTCTGAATAATTTCATTGTTAATATAAGTATCCGAGCATTGAGAAAATGAATAATTAAATGTGATTTGATTATCAAAGACTTAAATAATGTGAATGAGATTCATATTATTTGGGCACATGAGAATAGATATCCAAGATGATTAAATGTGATTTAATTATCATGGATATTGATTAATGTGGATAGCACTATCTATATTAATTATATATATTATAAATGTGATTTATAATATATAAGAGAGAGTTATTTGTAATTTACATTTGTTAATTAAATGTTAATTTGAATTGGATTCACACTGAACATTAAATTGAAAATGTTATTCACATTTTATTTTTGGGTTGTGAATGTGATTCACAATTTTCCAATGGCAAGACTGCAATATTCACAAAATAATTATGAATAATTTTTGTTGAATAATTTACAACAAGTGTTGTTTTAAATCTTGGAGATTTCCATGGAATAATGTAATCTCATGAGATATCATGATATTACATGAGTTTGCCACCAAATCCCATATTATGGAAGGAGGCAATCTTCATTCCAATAATCTCCATGATTGCTTGATTTAATTTGGGATTGATTTATATTGTTTTATCAATATAGATTTAATCTAAATTAAATTAATTGTTGTTAGTTTTTACCAACACAAATCTTAGCCATTAAAAGAAACACAAATCAATGTGAGCCATTGGATTTGTGTTGTCCATGGATTGAGATCCATGGATCCCAAAATATTATAAAAGGAGAGGCACCCCTTTGCTCTTCTTTATTCACAAGAGAACATAAGTCTCTCTCTCTCTCCTTCTCTCTCTACACGCCTACTCTCTCTCCCTCTCATGTGGTCGTCCATCATGGATGTCCTAGAGAGAGTCTCCATCGCCACAACATCGTCGTTATGCTGCCCGATCGTTTGCTCGTGAATTTATGTCCCCTTCGGTGTGCCTCGCTCGTGAAGAAGACATCGGATCTCGTGTGTCGAGATAAGGAGATCCTCCACTTGGATCATCAACATGGATTGCGAGAAGCACGTGATTCATCCCCGCGCTCGCAAGCGTCTCCTCCGTCGGATCGGACTTGAGACAAGAGGTCTCTTCGTTTAGGGACTCGATCGCAACCACGCTTCAAGAGGTAACCGTAATACTTGTTTGTGGTTTAGATGAAACGATTCGAGAAGTGTTCTTGGATCATGTTGTTTCATTACATGAAAAATTTTAATTTGCGCTTAAGGATCTAATCATATCCTTCAAGTGGTATAAGAGCCTGGTTGAAGGTTTTGGATACGATTCGTAAACCTTGGACGACTTGGGTTCGTTAAGGTTGCGAAAGTTTTTGTCGCATTTCATTTTCGCACATCTGTTTTTTGAATAAATTCGGCCCTGTTTAAAATGTTTAACCACGAATTAACTACTTGGATTTTGTTCTCCATTAAATAAGGAAATCATAAGATCTGAGTTTACATAATTTGGATTCCTTTTGCTCGAGATATGGTTGTTTTAATGAACATGTATTCACTGTTGCAGGGAACTGCGAATCTTAACATGATTAATGAGTTAATTACTATTTTGATCTTTCTTGAAATGCATGAAATATCATTTAGGTTCTATCATAAATCAAATTAGCAATCTTAAGAAACTGATTTTGCATGATTTAGATTTATTTTGACTGAGATATGTTAATTTTGGTAAGTAAGGGTCACTGTTGAAATTAGATTCCTAATCAAGAACCAAGTGATTGTCATTTAGTGAAATTAATTATTATTTTCATGAAATAATTAAGGAAAAAATATTTGAGAAATATTTAATGATGATTATTTCCTTAATTAACTTGACCTCAACAAATAATTGATTAGATTTGATCAAGATCATAATTAGAAACACAATCAACAAACAATTTGCTTGAATAGGATAGGCAATTTGGTTAGCAAATTTCCTTATAATCAAAATTATTTTTATTATTACTATATGGTATAATTTCGGTTAAAAAAACGATGATCATCTCAAGTACAAAGTGATTGGCTCAGCATTATTTTTTCCCGAGGCGGATATGGTGTCTAGTCAAGGAGCATTGGGGTAGCGGGTCGCACCGGTTGCGGTCCGTCCCACTCCCGCCGGTACTAGCCATGACAGCGGGTAGGGGATGTGTGATGCATGAGAGATCATGATGAATTTTCTAATTATTAAAATTCGAATTAATACGTACTTTGAGATAATACCATATATTCAAGTAAAATCAAGTTTGTTGATTGAATTGGATTGATAATTAATTTAATGTGATTACGTTAATTATATCCAATTAAAAATACTCTATTATGAGTAGATGTGTATTTCTCTTGGAAGAATTAATTATGTGAATATGATTCATAATAATTGATTAAAATTTGAATATGAGGTGGAGGGCCCGGGTGTTAAAGATCGAATTGGGAAGATGCAAGTTGGACTTGCAAGGCGGAATGTGTTCCCGCTTCTTTTAATCTGAGTTACAGGTTCTCATATTATTGGGATGTAACAAAGATAAGGAAGGAGATCCCAGATCTTGCTTGAGATATAATAGTAAGTATATCTCCTACATTGAAAGTCATTAAGGGAATGAACTTTCGTTGTTGACATGGCAAGACAACTTTGATATAAAAAATCCTAAATCAAACTAAATTATATATTTATATATGTTTATGCAAATTTCTTATTTCATATAATCCTTCTTTAATCTCACTCAATGTTATACTCAATAATAACCAGTAGAATATCATGGATTGGACCCATGATCCAGATATTGTACTTGCAATTGGACACATAATGCATGTGGTTGCAATGTGCAAGTTTCCTCATAATAATGAGGAATGATAACTAAATAGACAATAGGACTAAAACCCTAAAGTTTATATGTCTCTATAAGTCTTGATCTCATTGAATGTACTTTTGAAGTGACATGTAGATAATGATCATATTTATCAAATAATCCTTATAAAATCTAAGAAGATGTTCTGGCATACATATGTGCTCTCAACATATAATCATGAATGACATGGTTCTCTGCATTATGCACAATGGTGGCTCTATAAGAGATGATGTATTCAAATTATTTGAGTACTTACCTGAAACTAAGTTTCAAGATTTTAATTGGATGTAGATACGATGAGTGTCATCATTCTACTATCTACACTCTAGTCATTCATGAAGCTTCATAATATTCATATTGTATGAATTGAATGAAGCATGTATAAATGTTGAAATACTCTTATATTGAAATTTTTGATTTCAACATAAGAGATCCTTTGTCTTGAGCAATGGTTGCTTATAGATAAAGGGAGCACAGTGGAAGCATGGGTTGGACCCATGTAAGAAGTATAGTCAAAGAGTTTAATTACTTCTGTGACTTTCATATGACATCCAAAGAGTTGGATAAATGCTAATACCACAATAAGTTGATGTGTTGATAGTAGACTATCAAATCTATCTAAAATCCTTAGAGAAGGAATCAGATAGTACATCAGAATAATCTACATATAATCATCAAAATTGACTTACTATTTTGATAAGATAAAGTCTAATAACTGTATCTCAATCTTCTAATGACACTTGCAATTGGTTGCATATATATTAGAATATTAGAAATTTGATTTTGAAGTTTAATGGTCATCCATGTTGGAAGTAGTGCAATTGTTGCAACAATTTCCATTGGATCAATAGACTTCATATTTTCAGTGGGAGCCCTTAGTCTTAGAGAATGTCTCTGTGACCTAGATATTAGAATACACTTATAGTTTATTTCTAAATGTTGGAAATAAACATGAATTCTGGAATAAACCTATCATAGAGAGTTGTGATGGATATATTTCAGATAGTAATCTAATATCTAGTGGACTCCATTAAATTAGAAAATTAATGAATGGTTCACTAAGATTTCTAATATTGAAAATTAACCTTTTAAAGATCATTTGACAATGATCTGGCATCATGTTTTGGACATATGTCTGTTGATGAGATCAATAGACAAGTAAGAGATGAAACTTTAGAATGTCTAAAATTTCAAAACTTGCATACTTATGAATATTATATTCAAAGTAAAATGTCCAATACACCCTTCTTTGGGAAAGGTGTAGGATGTCAAGGTATTCAGTATCTCATACGTATTGATGTATGTGAATCAGCTATATCATAGTAAACGTTATGGATATGTGATATCTATTGATGATTATGTATGATATGAGATTTCTTCTCTTCACCTAAGAAACCTTTGAAATGTTCAATGATTTCACAATTTTGGTTTAGAACCAAAGTTTGAAGGAAGATGAAATGAATTTGATCTAACCAAGGTCGCTTGTACCTATTAGACGACTCAAGGAATACCTAATGGAGATGTGAATATCATTCCTATCTCAATCCTTCTAATGAACCTTAACTCAATAGAGTTGTAGGGAGATACAATTGATCACGTGTGACATGATTTGATCAATGATTAATCTTAGCATAATTATCTCTTAGTTTCCAGGTATATATATGTGGTAGAGACTACATTATATATCCTTACAAGGTTCCATGCTAAAAATATGGAATCTAACACCAGAGAGTGCTACTTCATTAGGAAAATAAAGGATGGTATTGGATACCTACTTTATGACCTTGAGATTCTTAAAAGATATCATCTTTGAGAATGTGATTCTTATAGGATGACTCTCTTGAGAATCAAGATGAAAATGAAGTGAAGGAACTCATTTCATCTTGAGATGATAATGAGGCTCCTAAAATCGGAAACTAAATAAACAATTAAAGATGAAACACTAATACCTCTTCAAATAAGTTTGAAGATGGATTCCATGTGTCAGTTGAATCTGACAATGATATGACTTTATGTGATGAAGCTTCCGAAGATCATAGCATGGAAAGATGGATGTTAGCAATAAAGTCTAAAATTGACATCATATACAAGTGTTGTATATGGACCCTCGAGGATCCACCTATAAGGGTTCAACCCATTATGGTGTAAATGAATCTTCAAGAGAAAGAGGGAACATGATGAGAAGGTAGAGACCTTCAAAGCACGGTTCATAGCCAAGAGCTACACACCAAAGAGAAGACATCGCTTGCGATGAGACTTTCTCTTCAGTGACCATGCTTAAACCCATCAGAATATTGCTAACCCTAGCTACACAACTTTATTATGGCATCTTCAAGATGTGAGTCAAGATTGTATTCTCTTATGAATACCTATTTGAGGATATTCACATGAAGTAGCCCCAGGGCTTCATGGTTGAGGAAAGCAAGGTGTGCAAGCTAAAGAACTCTATCTTTGAACTCAAATAAGCTTCTTGTAGTTGGAACATAAGATTTGATAAAATTATAAATGTTATGATTTCAGATAGAATCTTTGATGAACTGTGTGAAACTTAGTGGGAGTGCCATTGTGTTCATCATGCTAAATGTAGATAATATCCTAATCATTTGGTATGATATAAGGATGATAATAAGTGTTTTATGATCTGGCTATTCTATACCTTGATATATGATCTCAAGGATACCTTTTAGATCTTAGTTCTGAAGTTGTTCATAAGCAAAGAGAAGAGGGTATTGGGACCGTCACATTAATAGTGCACCTTGGACATTTCCATTTTCTGGAAAATTCCAAGAAAGTCTTCTTTCCCTCAAAGATATGGTATTGACCTATCTAAAGAAATAGTACCTCAAAGAGTTGAGTATGTGAATGCTAAAACTGCTTGCCCGTGTGCATCAGTTCCGAGAAGCTAGGTGTATGCTAGATGTGTACAAAAGCCAGATGTCTACCATGCAGTGGGAGTAGTAAACTGTTACTAATCCTACTATGGTGATAAAATACTTGATTGCAGAAATAACAATATCTTCATAAAAGGTAAAACTTTTGAGATAGTGATCTCAAAGTCTTATCTTCAAGGAATTAAAACTTTATAGATAGTGATCTAAAAGGTCTTAACTACGGATACCGTGGGAGATAGAGATCTCCAGGAATAAGGGTATTCTGATAGGGATTATGGTAACACTGGTTATAATAATTGTTGAGCAGTAGTATAAAGGACACTATAACTGCTTTGACTATATTGAGTATTGGTTGCATAAGATGCAACATTCGTATTAGATGCGAGCATTGTTACTGGGGATATGCAAGTATCATAAAAGGACTTGGCATAGTCTCTTGGGAACAAAGTGACTGATCAACTTACCTAACTATTTCAAATAGCCTATGATTGTCACATGAGTGTGGGTTTAAATGATTAGCCCATTAATGGCTCTTTGGGATAGTGGGAAATTGTTGGACATGCAAGCCCACGGTGAGTCATTATGCAATAAATGTTATTGCGAATTTCATTCCCTGATCTGAAATGAAGAATAACTAATTTGCATAATAGGTCCCTTAGTACAATTAGGGTTATGTACCATGGCCATCTTAATGATCATACATCTATTGATTCAATTATTGAATCATAGAGTTAGAGATGATCTCCAGCCTGAGTAGGTGATGGCAATCCTTTCTCAGTTAGGTTTATATGTGACCGACCTCTTGATGCAGGTCCTCTGCATAGGAATAGATATTCGGAGGTGTCAGATTAGTTAGGTCAAAGAGTTGACTTAACGAGATCAAGATAACCAAAGTCCTATATCGAATGATGTCATGATATAGGCACACATCCTCTGACCGGTGACAGATGTGTTACTATTTGTCTGAGTATGTACATTTGCAGATCAATAGGTTGATGACCTAATCATGGTCTATACACCGACGCGCTGGTGTGCATGCAAGGGCATATGAGTAATATGATCTCTCAAAGGGATCATACAGGTTCAGTTACTGAACCGGAAAACCTGAGCTTACTCATGAGATATTAGGAAGAATCAAATTCCGTTCATGGTCGTCTCGCTTTGGAAGCTTGACTGAATTTGGAGGTTTGATATATACTTTTGGAAAGTATATGATCTAGACCTAGGTATGATATATGCTTTTGGAAAGTATATGATTGATACCGACTCCCAATGATCAAATGAGAAACTTAATGATAAATATCTGAAGTAGACAGTGTAAAATTGATCTTATACTTCAGATTTATTCTGATTCTTCCAGTATGCAGGATGTACTGGTATTGGAAATAGCTGAGGGTGATTTGATCATAAACGGTTGTATAACCATGACTCTTCCATTCCTAGGGAGTGATGAAATGGGTCTGGATTTTAGTGACTCCTCTCAGTAGAGTAGTAATCTGATCTTAGTCCAAATGTTGGACATTGATCTGAATGTGATTCAGATACAATGAGAAGATTAGATTTGCGGTCTTGATTTAATCAAGAATCTATAAGAGGTCCGAGATCTAGATTTGAGATATGATCTTAATATCCAAGTCACTATATGTGGAACAATACAATTGCCCTATTCTTATCTCCAAGTATCTGCGGAGAAAGCGCATTATCCTTGAAATAGTTCAGGATAATTTCATTATTGATATAAGTATCCGAGCATTGAGAAAATGAATAATTAAATGTTATTTGATTATCAAAGATGTAAATAATGTGAATGAGATTCATTTTATTTGGGCACATGAGAATAGAGATCCAAGATGATTAAATGTGATTTAATTATCATGGATATTGAATAATGTGGACTGCATTATCCATATTAATTATATATACTATAAATGTGATTTATAATATATAAGAGGGAGCCATTTGTAATTATCATTTGTTAATTAAATGTTAATGTGAATTGGATTCACATTGAACATTAAATTGAAAATGTAATTCAGATTTTATTTTTGGGTTGTGAATGTGATTCAAAATTCAATGGCAAGATTGAAATATTCACAAAATAATTATGAATTATTTTTGTTCATCAATTTACAACAAGTGTTGTTGTAAATCTTGGAGATTTCCATGGAATAATGTAATCTCATGAGATATCATGAGATTACATGAGATTGCCACCAAATCCCATATTATTGAAGGAGGCAATCTTCATTCCAATAATTTCCATGTTTGCTTGATTTAATTCGGGATTTATTTATATTGATTTATCAATATAGATTTAATCTAAATTAAATTAATTGTTGTTGGTTTTTACCAACACAAATCTTAGCCATTAAAAGAAACACAAATCAATGTGAGCCATTGGAATTGTGTTGTCCATGGATTGAGATCCATTGATACCAAAATATTATAAAAGGAGAGGCACCCCATTGCTCTTATTTACACACAAGAGAACATAAGTCTCTCTCTCTCTTTCTCTCTCTACACACCTACTCTCTCTCTCCCTCTCATGTGGCCGTCCACCATGGATGTCCTAGAGAGATTCTCCATCGCCGCATGTCGTTGTCATTCTGCCAGATCGTTTGCTCATGGATTTCTGTCTCCTTCGGTGCGCCTCGCTCGTGAAGAAGACATCGGATCTCATGTGTCGAGATCAGGAGATCCCCCGCTTGGATCATCAACATGGATTGCGAGAAGCATGTGATTCATCCCCGTGCTCGCAAGCGTCTCCTCCGTCGGATAGGACTTGAGACAGGTGGTCTCTTCATTTAGAGACTCGATCGCAACCACGCTTCAAGAGGTAACCCTAATAATTGTTTGTGGTTTAGATGAAATGATCCGAGAAGTGTTCTTGGATCATGTGGTTTCATCACATGAAAAAATTTTAATTTCCGCTGCATCGAGCAACTAGTGCGACTAGTTGCTCCCGATCGCATACGATGCGATCCTCATGCTTCCGTGATGTGCTAAGGATCTAACCATATCCTTTAGTGGCATATCTGTAAGAAAACTTAATTATTTTTATTACAACTAAGTCGAATCAGGGGATAAAGTGAAATTACAAAAATATCTATGGGCTAATATGCAAAATAAACACGAGCGAGTGTGTAAAGTGAATACTAAAGAACTA
Organism: Ottelia alismoides; assembly: GCA_037367405.1. Classification (NCBI taxonomy): domain Eukaryota; kingdom Viridiplantae; phylum Streptophyta; class Magnoliopsida; order Alismatales; family Hydrocharitaceae; genus Ottelia; species Ottelia alismoides. Next base: position 120,565 of record JAZKJV010005230.1, read on the forward strand.
AAGAGTTTATCTTGAATTTAACCCAACAAACGTGTGCTCTACATGCGTGTGGAAGTAGTTATCTGCAAATATCGAAAGTTGGCATCATGGTCCTACAAATTGCCCCAGGACATGTGAGGTGTCTCATGTGGGCGCTACACTCAAGCAGGTGATGAAGGCAAATATCAAGAAGTCCAAAATGATCCTCACAAGGCAAGGACTCAGTAGATGTGACAACTCTTCAGTAACTGCATTCAAGAAATAATTAACCCACACAATAATAAAGCAATTAATCATGGGGTTAAAATTTATTATACCCTACTAATAAGATGTATAGTGACAAGTAGCAAGGATGGAACACAAGAAACAAAGGTGCAAAATATGTGGAGTAACAAATAAATCACAAGAATCTGCCTTTCAACACTTAGCTGATTACTGGTTTTTATGGGTATTTGGATTTTTTATTTTCTAATTTTTAATTGTGCAAATGTTTATGGAATTTTGATGTCTGAAAGAAAAATAAAAATAAGAATAAGAATAAAAAAAGATGGATTATATATATATAATAGAAACTAAGCTAATGTATATAAATAGAGATATAAGGCAAAAATAGGTACAAATATGCCAAACTTCAGAGAAAATATTGTTTACATCTTTTATGATTTTCTACTATTCTTGTTATTTTTGGAGAATTTTTATAAATTTTTAAGGACTTTTAATTGGAATAAAAAATCAAAACAGTCTACAATTAAACCAACAGAAGTATTCATGAGTTTAAAAATAGGAAACCACCTCAGAAAATCCCAAAATAACTTTTAACTCAAAACATACCTCAAAATACATTCAGAATAAAGAAAATTATTTTAGGATTTTTTAAAATATTTTTAGATTTTTTTAAAGATTTTGAGTGTTTTGAGTATTTTTGGGTTTTATTTATATTTTTGTTTGATTTTTGGCCAGATGATAAAATAATGCAAAATAGATAGACTCTAATTTTTATGGATTTTTTCAAAGCATTTGATTTTTTTGGATTTTTAATATGCAAATAGGGAACAATAGCATACAAAATGACTTTTAATAAAAAGAAAATAGATTCAAACTACCCATGGAAAATATATATATTAAGGATATATACAGGATATTTAAATTAATTTTCTAGGTTTTTTAGGTATCTGGAGCTATTTTTAATAAATTAAGAATAAGAAAAAGAAAATACATGTTGGCATGGGCATGAGTGCAATTATTGAAAGTATTCTAGTCCTTTCAAAACCCTACAATCAAAGTTTAAGTGCATACATGTGAAAATCACATAGAATAAAAATATTCTCTGCTTAGTAAGGGCTTAAGTGCAATATGTAAAATTTCCAGGGGTTCAGTTGCAAAATCTCGCTAAAAGTTAACACTAATTAACCGAAGTTTCACAGTAATTGCATGTAATTTCTCAAAAGTTGTTGGCTGATGTGGACATGGGTTGAAGTGCAAATACTGGAAAGCACGAGGTCCTAATTATAATTATTACAATTTTTTGAGTTACAGATAAGAGTTTAAAAACTAAACCATAAGTACAAAAATTGTGCAGGGTGAATTTGGAATATACCCTTTCATCACGCTCAAGTGGATGGTCCAGATCGCTCCACTAAGAAACATGGTGGATATCGTACGATCGGTACCGTTTCGAGGGTTGAGGGTTGAGATTAGATCTCTGTTTGAGATCTAGCGGCCGAGACTTCCTCAATCAGATGGTGGTTGTTGTATCTAGGAAGCAAGCAAATCCAACGGTTGGGAAGTACTCACAAAGAACAGATGAAAAACAACATTGAGCTAGAGTTCGATCTGATCCTCCAAGCAGCTCTGACGTTCTCCTTTGCTTTTGAAGTGATCTTCAAGTTTCTAGGGGCGATCCACACCCAATGGAATGGAAAAAGACCCATCGAAAGAGGTCCAGCAAGGCACAACACATGGAGCTGAGGTTCCTGCATCGAAAGCCTCTGGGGAGAGGCTCTTTCTCTTTGTTATCTGTAGGAAAAGGTCAAGAGAAAAAATGTGAATCCACTGGTGGCTTTAGAGAGAAGGATGGATACGAGGTGTGGTGGAATGGTGGTCTCCGGCGAGGCATCATAGTGGGAGATCTGATTGCTCGATCAGGGAGAGATTGAGATGAATGGAGGCATGTGGGATGATTAGAAGCATGAAGGGAAGAAGATGGGGGAGTTAGGTGACTCGGAAATGGTCGAGAGTCATCGGAAGTGGGTGGCGGAGCTTTGGGTCTGCTGATCAATGATGTTGGAAAATACAAAGAACGCGACGAAATCAATTGTAATCAAGGCAAGATTTATATTGATGCTACGATACAGAATTCGAAAAGCATGAAAATTAGGAACTCATCATGCCTATCACGCATGAAATGGAGCTTCAAGCAGAGGACAGCGAAGGAGCACTGGATCAGTCGATTCAATGCAAGCGCACATCGTGGAAGCCCGGAGAATGTTGTTGATGTCACAAGCTCCTTCGAACTGGTATTGGATTAGGGTTTAGCACGATGGAAGAGGATCAAGGGAAGAGGAAGTTAGTGGATGGGTATATGTACAGGGCTGACTCAAGCGAGGAAGACAACTCGATTCAGTGGTCCGATGACCAAGAAATCGTACTCGCATGAATCACAAAGGATCGAGGTGGAAAACTCAAGAAGACATCGAAGAAAAATGGTGAAAGAATCGTGCGGGACAAAATCGAGAAATGGGGTAGACTACTAGCAGGCACTGGAACTAAGAGGGAGACCAAGAGTTGACCTCGGTCTACCTGCCCTCTCCTCTGATTGGTCCACGTCGACCGAGTAAAAACACATTAAATTTCAAAAATAATAAATAATTTAAAATAAATTTGAAAATGGTTTTATTAAAAAAACTCAAAACACAAAATTCTTTGTTATTTCTTATAGTATTTGATTATTATTTTTATTTAATTACTTCATTTATTACAAGTTGTTTTTTATGCGTTTATTTTTAGGTATATTCATCTATATTTTGGTAATTTATTTTTATTACGTATTTTTGATTTTATTATTTTATTCTATTATTTTATAAAATTATATACACAAATATATTTTTATTATATTTTTTGGTGTGTTTTGTACACTTAAATAAATAAGAGTATATAACGTAGAGGTATAAGTATAGGTATTTCATCTATGTATTATGTATACATATTTTATTTTAATGTATTATTTATGGTTTTAGTGTGTTTGAAATATGTAGATATGTTATAAATAATATTTACAAAATTATAAAAATCTAAAATTATAAAAATAATAAAGCATAAATAAAATGAATATTTTGTTCGGTTATATTGTACGATAGGGTCCAAACCTAACTTTCACACGTTAACCCCAAAAAATATGAAACCACTTTCATAAATAGCTTATTAAAATTTATATACAACTAAAGGTGATTTTTATACATTTTGAGTTCTTATTTAGGAGATATGGGTATGGGAAGTTGGGATTTTAGAATCTTATTTAGAGTATAAATGAACATTGTATATTATTTTTATTTAAACTCGATTTTGCACTTTTCAATATATTATTATCATGTATATAGTTTCTTTATTTAAGGTATATAATGATAATAAATAAATATTTCCCAAGAATGAATTATTAATTAATAAAAGAATGGAATTTAAATGGATTTTCTGGCCTTTATATCCCCTTACTTTATCCCTTGTCGACCCAGTCATCTAGATACCTAGGTTTCGGTGTTTAGGGTGATAAAATACCTTTGACATTTTATTCCTTTTCTTTTCTTTACTTTATTATATAATTTTGGCATTAAAACGACATTTATTCAACAAAGGATGAATGTTAATTTGTAGAAAATATGTTATTTGCATACCTTAGCTAGGGTTTTTAAGGCCAAAATGATAGAATAAAGGTGATGAAATGGAGATTCATCAACAAGAAGTCAGCTTCGTGCTACGTGGTAGATGATGATGCTCTGGTGAGAGGCTAGGGCCATCCAAAGTCGAGGAATGAAACAAAGCTTCGGCATTATGCTAGGAGGTCATCTGGGTTGTGGATCTATCGGGGTGATTACATGGAACAACAACTGATCTTCATGTTCCTCCCTCACACGACAGAGGTGTGGAGGATCTCTGATGAAGCTCTGTGAGCTACGCTCTCTCTGTTGGTTGTTTTAAAGGGTCAGGGTGGTCTCTGACTGCTCCATGAATATGCTGACAAAGCCATTGAACGGCCTGAAGTGTGTGAATCTCTTTGGCGGAGGTTGTGTATTGATGAAGAAAAACTAATCACCTGAGTAGTGGTGCGAACTCCAACCACTCCTAAGATTTTTGGGTCCTACACTTGTTAGTTAATAGTCGAAGCGAGCATGGATTTTATGGCGATATGTTTAGGGAACAAGATAATGGCTCTACAAAGATGGAAGGGTGATAGCGGGGCTAAAATTGGCTTACGGCTTTTAGAATATAAAGTTGTCAATGTAGAAAGCCGCAAAAAGGATCCTAGCTCCGATCAAACAAATTCGGTTTTTTTAAGAAAAACCTACACTATTTATTTATCCAGATAAGTGTGCCTGGGTCGAACTCAAGGAGGCAGAATAGAGTGCTTTGGTTTTTTAGGAGAAAATACTTTTGTGATTATTTTTATCTCTTCTGAAAGTTATCAAAGAAAAGCTACAATATTTATAGAGTTTTGATATTTAATTTTTTATTTGATTTTAATCTTTTCCAATTTATATTTATTTTTCAAAGGGGTAATTTTCACAAAATGTATTTATTATATACTAGGTGGAATATAGGTGAAAATAAATGATACTATATAATAGGTGGACGAGACGAGCAACAGGCTCGAACAAGCACACGAAATCAAAGCAAGATGAAGAAGATTTCCGATGAATCAAAATACGATAAAAATACAAGAAAACACATGAAAAATGAATAAAAAACTCGTGGAGGTAGTTGTGTAACTACCCCAAGAAAATCTACAAGAAATGTGGTTCAAGATAGGTCCAAAAATCACCTACAGTCTAGGGGTATAAGCCCAAGAAAAAGTATCAAAAAATGTTGCGAAATGGTCCTTAACAGGGACTATTCTGTAAAAGAAATAAAAGTTTTTACATTTAGGTCCCCACGGAGGGACCTAAATGCAAATCTAGAAACCTTCTGGAGCGCTTGGAAATATCTGTAAGTCCTCTAGGTTCTTAACACAAAATTTCCACCGGTTCGTTTTGAACGGCCTGGATTAGATGCTGAGGCGCTGATCTAACGATCTCGCACGCGCTACGTGTCGCAAGACTGTGCGCCTGGAGCTCTTCAGTTGTTCTTGGTTTGTTACGCGACTGCCGACGAAGGCTTCTTCAACGAAATTTCCTCGACGATCGGCGGCGAGATTGGACCTCCTGCAGGGCCAGAGGGTTAGCTCCTATAACCCTCAAGCTCGCTTGTGGTGGTTGGCGTCCGACGATGACTCTAAATGGCAGTGGTCACTTGAGGAAGGTGGCGGACTCGTATCTCTTGGTGATTGCTGGAGGTTGATGCGCCTTCTTTGAAGATGATGTTCTTGATGATTGAAGACTCCAAATAGCTGGAATTCGCTCCTAATTAAAGAAGAACCTGCAAATATGAAACGTATATGCTCGATTCACGAAGGATCGGCCAAAGGATTATAGATTTGCAAACTCAAAAATGGTTATTTCCAGATTTAATGAGGATTGCGTGCAAAAATCTTGAGAAAATGAAACGAGATTTGAATGGATTTTGAAACGATTAATGATTGATTTTAGGTGTGCGTCTAAGCTATGGGGTAAGCTAACTAATAAAGTAATTAGCCACGCTAATCGTGGCACGTCGATCGAGAAGTAATTTAGTGAAGATGGAGGTAGAGGTCTGTGAAAAAGAGATGTATTTACCTCTGGTAGCTGCTCGACGGTTGAGCTTCGCCGGAGCTGAACGCAACGCGATGACGGCGATGCAAGGCAACAAGGTGCCTTGGAACCTCCTCCGATGATCCCTCCTCCATGCAGGCTTGCTTGGGCGGAGATGTCACCTCCAAGTCAGGCAAAGCGAGGATTTGAATAATGGGGGTCGGCCACTGAAGCTAGGGCTTCAGGTGGTTGGAAAGTTAGTTGCGAATGGCGACTTTGAATGGTTTTTATAGATGGATTTCGTGAGCTCCACACAAAATCCAATGGTGGGCGACGATCTTGGTTGTTAGGAGAAGACTTTCAAGGGTTTAGATCGTCGAAGGGAATTATAAGGAATGGATAATTCACTGAAAATGACTGGGTGGAACAAACTCCATTAACGACTTCTTGAGGAAGATGAACCAGGTGCTGACACGTGTCAGCACCTTGTTGGCCATATGCGAAAAATGCTTGTAAATTAAGTATTAAATAGTGATTTAGTTTATTTTAAATAGGTATAAATACAAGAAATGTAAATAAATTAATTATATAATTAATGAAATAATTACTTTTTGTAAATAATAAATATTATTTGAAATATAAATATTATATTAATAAATATGTATATAAATAGGTTTTTGATTTTTAATTTAATACATAAATATTTAAAAATTAATTTTATATTTTCTTAATTATTAGAACAATAAATAAGGATTGTGTAAATTTTTAGGGATTTGAATAAATTATTTTACATATATTAATAAATACAAGTATACGTTATCTAGTTCATTTTTACCTATAATTAAGGGTTTCTTATTTTATTAAAATAAAAAATAGGATCCAAAAATTATGAAATAAATTAGGGTTAAATTACAATATAATGAAAAAAATTAAAAATTATAAAATTAATAAAATATAAATAATGTGTTCTACATAAAATAAATAGCCCAGAAACCCCGTTGTCACTTGGTCCCAAAACCGACTTTTTGCAAACGGACTCCGAATTCGATGAAACCACCTTTGTTAATTAGAGAATATTATTTTATGAACTTTATAGGTGAGTAGAGTGAAATTAGAGTTCGTATGAAGATGTTATGATTTCCAAAGTTGAGATTTTAACAATTTACAAGTAGGATTTCATGGTATATATACAGGGTAATATTTTTAATATATTTTTATATATATTTTTAGAAATAATTAGGAAAAGATTTTGGTGAAATGTACATATGAATTAATTAAAATTCATTGAAGTTTTGTATTTATTTGATAAATAGTTCAAGGTGTATGAAGTGTGACTTAATTTCTTTTTTTATGGTTTTCTTTCCTTATCTCCCCCTACTTTTTGGTTTGTCGACCAATCCATGCTAACTTGGTCTCGAGGGTTAGGCTAAATATACCTTGCATTTATATTTATATTTATATTTATAAGTCATATCGTACATATATACATATATCCAATCTGCCTTCTTTCCTTTTTCTTTGTTCTTTATTTATTTAAATGATTTTGATGCTTAAAAGTGACTATTTATTCATGAATGAGGATTTGTTAAAAGATGGGAATTAATGAATATTTACATGCATTTGTTAAGGGTTTTAAGACAAAATGCGACAGAAAAGTTAATGAATCATGGATTCATCAACCCCTATACTTAAACTTTTCTAGTCCCTTAGCAAATACTTATTTTGAAAAAGTAAGTGGAAAAAAAAGAAAGTTAGAATGAATTTGTTTTCCTAAACCAATTCATGAGAACAGACAAAGGACAGATCTCGATCGGGCTTGAAACAAGCAATTTGTCGGAGCCTTAACTAGGATTAGGATTTTATCCTCAACAGTCCTCAAGTTCCACAAATCCTTATTCAAGATCACTTCATCGGCTAGTTCAGACTCATTTATTCATATTGCAAACTCTATCATCCTTGAAGTCAACTTGTACAGTGTGTGAATTGATTTAGCTCTTCCTGCTTAGAGAAACGAAGAAGCCGTCCATCCCGGCTATACACTTCTATTACTTCCTCATCCTGCAACTCTTTCCTCGGGGAGGGAGGTATTCCCTTGTGAGTTCAGTTCTGCTATGTCCACAATCGAGTATAGAGAGAAAGTAGAAGAATGAGAAAAGAAGTGGAGTGCGACCAGTGTAGATGCATCTTCTTGTGAAGCTCAACTGGTGTAGCTAAGTCTTCACTAAGATGTGCATGCATTTTTGGTGGAAGCTTGGACCATTGTGGTCTTATTTGGTGGCTTCTTCTTTGCTTTGACTTTGTAATTTGCTTGCACTGCATTTATCTTTTTGTGCCTCGACGGATATAGCATCTTTTTATTCCGTCCCTTTTTTGAGGTCTTAGAAAAATTGTGTCAGCAGATCCTTCCCTCATCCGAAGCATCTATCGCAACCCCAATCTCTCCCGTCTTTAGACATCAATGCCACAAAGATAAGGATAGAAACACACTACCAAGGTGTACTACCCTTCGTATCTCCATGCGAGTCGAGCTAAGTGTGTAGTGCAGGTGTTCAAGATTGGTTCACTAGTGTAGAGTTGTACGGATGACACCAAATGGTCTACTTAAGCACATATGACTTGATTTCCCAAATATGGTCTTACGGAACCCAAAGATTTTAAGTCAAAAGACCTGAAGAGTCTAAATTCCAGATCAAAACTAGGCTCCTTACAACGAAAGTTAACGGCCGTAATCAAGCTCCATCCATTAGACTAGACTCAATCCTTAGTTCCAGAAATCAAACTTATTCTGAAAAATGTGAATGCAAATGCAACAATGTTTTTGTGAAGTATATTTTCTGAATTTTACTCAATTTTATGGATTTTAAGGCTTTTGTAATTTTTATGGCTTTTAGGACTTTGTAATTTTTATGGATTTTCTGGTTTCTATAAACAATTTTTTATTCATGAATTTTACAAGATATATTTTATTTGAGTTAAATATCTAATGTATTTTACAGATTTTATCTACAAAGGATTTTACAAGGATTAAATGATTTTTACACATGTTATAATAAATAGGATTTTAAATAAGTATTATACAATTTTCAAATACAAATTTTAAATACATATTTTAATTGCAGATTTTAAATACAAGTTTTAAACATATTTTACTTTTTTACAAAGATTTTATAAGTAATAAATAAATATATAAATGGATTTTAAATTAACCCCTACCCAGTTTTTATGGATTTTATAGATATAAAAAATACATAAAAGTATGAGTTATGGATAAAAGTATATATACAATATATACGCACCCCCTATACTTAGCTTGTGCTATGTCCTCATAGTGTCAAAAGAGAAAAAGGAGGACATAACTCGTGCTAAGTAAAAGTGGGTGAAAAGAATAAAGAATACAAGTCAGTCACCCCCCCTATACTTACGATCATGTCATCATAAGTATAATTGGAGAGCAAAAACAGGATGACTGAATAAAAAGAATATATAACGAAAGATCAAAAGGAATAAAGAATACGAAATCATCAAAATAACTCGGTCCCCCCCTATACTTAGGATAAGGCATCCTAAGTATAAAAAAGAGTGTAGAAAAAAATCGGAGACCAGTGATTTGTGAAAAAGAAACGCCATACAAAAGAATCAGAACAAAATATAAAACATGAATTGGCGAACAATCAGTCCCCCTATACTTAGGATCTGGTATCCTAAGCATAGAAGACGAGCAAAAATGGGGACGATTGTGGTCTACGAAGAATATACAAGTGTTGCGGATCTCCTGAAATCGAAAGGCTCAAAAGAATTTGTACAGGATGAGATGAAGTGAAAGAATGATCATGATTCCTATATAAAATAGATCTCTTCAATCAGGGTCATACTGAATTTTCTGCTTTTTATGTGCATAGTGATCCTTGGCTGAGTAGAGCCTTCTCTGTAAGTGAACTCTTTGCATGGCATGGCTCTCTTTTCTGAAATATGCGTCTCTGGAGTCAGACTACAGAAGGTGTCTATATGTGCAAGCATCACACCATCCGGCTCTCTACGCTGAATAGACTGTATGATCTGTGCAATGTAATCGATTGACTCGTGTGCTGTAATATGTATACTTTCAATCTGCGGCACTGAGATATCTACAGGAGGTGACTGCTCATCTGAATCTGATATGAACTCTGTCTCTGTATGTGAACAATCATCTGAAGAGCTAGGTACCAAGTGATCTATCCTATCCTCGTGTAGGATATCGTGGGTATCAAAATAAACGCTCTCAAGATCAGGAGACTGTGTCTCATCTATGTGCTGGCAATCTTCTGCAAGACTGGTGTCCTATGAAGTAAATGACAATACTGATCTGGGACTGCTACTTACTCTCTCCATTTCAATGTGTATCTCTCCGTTGTCTGTGCGGATTGATACTCTCCCAGCATCATAATCGAAGAGTGTTATTGCTGTCTGCAAAAAGGGCCTCTCGAGAATGATTGGAGCAAGGTGTAACTATGTAGGGCATGTCATGTCTAGGAGAGTAAAGTCCACTGGAAAATGCAAGCCCTGAACGGTCACGATAATGTTCCTCAACACACCTCTAGGTCTCTTTATAGATTGATCTGTAAACTGAAGTATCGTTCGTGATTTGTAGAGAGGACCTAGCTTGAGTTTATCAAGCAAAGAGGTTGGAAGCAAATTAATCGAGGAACCATTATCTAAAAGAGTTCGATGGAATGTAATGTCTTCAATCTGACAATTGACATAGTGAGCTCCCGAATCTTTCTTCTTCTTGGGTACCTTGTTCCGAATTGCACACGAAGTGCCTTGGTCGATATATGCTTCTCAACTCGTGATCTCTTTTTACTACATGTAGTGCATTTATTCCTCAATTGATTCTTGAGTGTAGGAAAATGATCCAAGGCATCGTAAAGTGGAATTTATAGAAATATATGATCCTTAAGTAAACTTCAGTCTCTGGAGAAACAACATTCTTTTTGGTATTTTTCTTTCCTTTTCCAAATAGAGCATCAGGAATAGGAACAATTTCAAGAGTAAGAAAATCAGAATTTTTATTCATTTTGGAATCAGCTTGTACATTGAGAGTTTCAGAATTATGTACAAAACTCTCTAAAACAGGGGAAGATATATTTTTCTCGGGAGTATCTGCATGGTCTGGCGTGATGTCATCTTCTGATTCGCCAATGTCCATATCAACTGTATCGGCATTGCTCCCTTCTCTTGGATCTGCAAAGTGGTCCTCATCATCGTGCTGATTGTCCTCCTTGGCATCAAAGTCTTGTTGCTCATAGATCTGCTGCTGCTCCTCTAGTGCCCTCTCCTCTACTCCAGCAGGTGTTCGTGGTGATGTACCGCTCCTAAGACGAATGAAGTTAGATACAAATTCAGGAAACGAGATCTTACCTATAGTGTCTACCTGATCTGGATGCCTCCTCTTGTTATTCGGGTTCAGCAGAGGTTGGGCTGGAAGAGTGTTCTTTGATGCGGTTAACTTGTCCAGATGACGGTTAACTTGCTCCATCTCGGTTTTATGCGTAATCTGGAGCGTACTCAGCATATCCATGATCTGATTGAGTGCCTGGGCTTGTGAAGACATCTCTGGTTTGGTGTGGTGGCCTTGGCTTGCTCCTCTCTCCTGCCTTGGCGTGTATTGCTGAGATGAGGAAGGCTGCGATTATCTCTGTGGTGTGGAGGAAGATTGCTGCGGCTGCTGATAAGGATAAGTCTATGAATGCTGAGCAGGATACTGATATGATTGTGGTCTCTGATGATAAACATTCGGGTGAGACTGTTGCTGCGTGAAGTTCTGGCGGTGCTGGAAATGTGGACGTCCATTCTGCGGATGAACGTACGACTGCTGCTGATGATGTGGTATACTCGGTTATTGAATCAGAGTATACCAAATCCCGTTAATCTCGAGTGTGGCTTGCGGCTCAACCTCCATCTTTGCAGTACTAGCGATCTAGCCGGGATTGGCATGATACTGATCCTCATGCCAATCAATCTGCAGGGTCTCTGACTCGCTCTGTACGTAATGGACCTGACGGGTGGGTGAAGCGGGTAAGATCCTCCATGCTGGTTGTGCGATCGAAGAAGACTGGCTCTGTTGGTACTGAAGTTGGAGCTCAGAAACCTTCTTCGAAAGATTAATCAGCTGTTGAGGTAGAGATGAGAGTTTCTCCAACTCTCGCAGAGGTTGTAAGTCTTGGACTTGCTTCTGAATCACGTCCACCAACGTTAACTTCTTGCTAATATATCCCTTGTTGTTGTTGGATTCGGAGTCTGAGATGTTAGCCACCTTCTGATGCTCTCGGTGATGTGGTGGCTGAGGGGCTTTCTGAAATGCCCGAGTAGAGTCAATGACTCTCGAGTTCTCGGCCATCCCTTCAAAGATGGCCTAGACTGACTCGGTGTCCTTATTCAAATAGCTGCCGCCACATGCGGCACTCACGAGCCCCTGGATATCCGGCTGGAGTCCTCCAAAGTAATTATGCACTAGCACCTTCATTGGTATCTCATGATGCAGGTATCTCTCCGAATGGTCTTTGAATCTATCCCATGCCTCATGGAAAGATTCATGCGGAAGTTGTGTGAAGTTGGAGATCTGACTCCTCATCATGTGCATCCTCCCCAGAGGAAAATATTTACGCAGGAATGTGGACTTCAGGTCGTCCAAATGTAGAAATTTCCCTTCCCATGTGACTCAGACAGTAAAGTGCCTTATCGGCTAAGGCAAAGGGAAAGGCCTTAAGGCGTACAGCCTCCTGCGTAAATCTTGGATAGCAAGCCGTACCACAAATCATCTCGAATGCTGTAAAAAGGCAAACGGCTCCTCTGCGGCATCCCCGTAAAATTTGGGAAGCAGTGATATTAAGGACGGTCTCAACTCGTATGGCCCTTGATTCGGCGGTAGCCAAATCCAATGATGGAGCGTTCTAGCGCCTAGGTCATACTCATCCCGTAAAGTAGCGGGAACCACTGCAGGCAGTAACTGGTTCCTGGCCCCTGCTCGCAGCACGACTATTTCAGCCCGCGACTCATTCTGAGTTCTAAACTATTTTTAGATCTATATGTTCATCTGTTGGAGAGTCTCGAGAATACCTGTAGTAACATATGTGGAATCTAGTCTTCCTTCATGACGCTGCCCAGCTGGTGGCCTCTCATCTACCGATCCTTTGTCGCGAGCCATCTGATTCAAATCGTCTGTGAAAGAAAAGCTCTCGTAAGAACTCAGCGAAAAATCGGTTGGAGATCTAGATGTATTGAAGCAAGGGTCTGCCTTAATATTCTGGCCAGGAGGCGAGGGAGTCTGGGTCTGACTTTCTTCGAGATCAGATGGTACCAGCTTGGGAAGAGAGTCATCCCAAACCTGTGAAGATATACGATCGATGGTGGACGGTCGAAAGCTCACGGAGTCTGAGCAGAAAAGCCATCGAGATGTCATCTTAGATGTCAAGAGAAATATCGGGAGAGCATAATTTTTGATTCAAATAAGAGGGATAAATGCGAAAGTCGCGGTAAGTCACGCCCCGCAAGAAAACACAAAGCAAACCCCGCTTTCACCAACACAACCTGGTGAAGACCGTAGGAGTTTGACCTTTTATCTTTTGTTTGTTTTAGGGTTGTAATTAGCAAACAAGTATCGGTTATCGCGAGCTGAGCGAGCTGATAGGTGCCCGATAATTTCTCCGAAGCACTAGATCGAGTCCTTACTGAAAATCACTCGTACTCAGCTTGTATGGAAGTAAGTACAGACCATTTCCGGCTACTCGTGTTACTTGAGGACGGAGCCTTGCGTAGTGTCCTCTAAATCTCCCACTCTGCTAAGTAAACTCGGACCGTTTCTGGCTACCCGAGCATACCCACTGAGGAATAGTGATCAGTTGTATAGACTAAGTAGTATTTTGCGAGAAATACGTGGTTTTGGCTCTAACCTTATGGGTTGACTCTCGCTCACGCACTCTTAGATGACGTGCGGGGATTACTCTCCCAAATCAGATGAATCGTTACGGTTTTTAGGTAAGATATCATTAGCAGTCCCGATTTTATTTTGTGGTTTTAATATATTTTTTGATTTTTTCAAACAAACGTCTACCGATTTTTTTATTTTCCTTTTTATAAAAATCCTAAAATCATGCACCTAGGTTGCGAGTCCTGAAACTAGCTACGTAGGCACAATCAGATAGAAAAAAAAACCTAAACAAGCATCTATCGGAAAAAACCGTGGAAAACCGATAAGGCGAGAAAACCATGGTGAGTGCCCTGATACCCCGAATGCACGATATCCGGCGAATCAGACGCCAAAAAAAATAGGGGGGGGATTACACATCGGGATTTCCTTAGTGGACCCCTTCTACTATAGTTTAGTGCAGTTTCTCTCTCTCTCTTCTCTTCTTTTACAAAATTACATTAATTAAATTCTGCCCTCTGCAGCCGACTCGTAAAAAAGGAGTCGGCCTCTGCTCTTTCAACTGACTCGGCTTCCTAAGAACTCGGTTGATCCTGCAGGCCCTGCAAAACTTGATTAGCGGCTAAAGAAAATGATCAAGACGAGGCGAGAAAAGCTGTACGAAAAATCGAAAAAAAAACTATGAAAAACAAAATAAAAAGAAGAGAGAAAATAAAATCACAAAAATACAAAAAAATCAAAAAACTCTAACGCCTCCCCGGCAACGGTGCCATTTTGATAGCGGGGCTAAAATTGGTGTACATCTTTTAGAAGATAAAGTTGTCGATGTAGAAGGCCACAAAAATGATCCTAGCTCTGATCAAACAAATTCGGTTTTTTTAAGAAAAAAACTACACTATTTATTTATCCAGGTAAGTGTGCCTGGGTCGAACTCAAGGAGGCAAAATAGAGTGCTTTGATTTTTTAGGAGAAAATACTTTTGTGATTATTTTTTTATCTCTTCTGAAAGTGATCAAAGAAAACTACAATTTAATTGAGTTTTGATTTTTAATTTTTTATTTGATTTTAACCTTTTCCAATTTTTATTTATTTTTCAAAGGGGTATTTTTCGTAAAATTTATTTATTATATAGTAGTTGGAATATAGGTGAAAATAAATGATACTATATAGTAGGTGGACGGGACGAGCAACGGGCTCGAACAAGCACATGAAATCAAAGCAAGACGAAGACGATTTTCGAAGAATCAAAACACGATAAAAACACAAGAAAAACACACGAAAAATGAATAAAAAAACTTACGGAGGTAGTTGTGTAACTACCCCAATAAAATCTACAAGAAATGAGGTCAAAAATAGGTCCAAAAATCCCCTATAGCCTAGGGATATAAGCGCAAGAAAAAGTATTAAAAAAATGTTGCGAAATGGTCCTTAACAGGGACTGTTCTGTAAAAGAAATAAAAGTTTTTACATTTAGGTCCCTGCGGAGGGACCTAAATGCAAATCTAGAAACCTTCTGGAGCGCTTGGAAATATCAGGAAGTCCTCTAGGTTCTTTACGCAAAATTTCCACCGGTTCATTTTGAACGACCTGGATTAGATGCTGAGGCGCTGATCTAACGCTCCTGTACGCGCCACGTGTCGCAAGCCTGTGCGCTTTTAGCTCTTCAGTTGTTCTTGGGTTTGTTACGTGACTGCCGACGAAGGCTTCTTCAACGAATTTTCCCCGGCAATCGGCGGCGAGCTTGGACCTCCTGCGGGGCCAGAGGGTTAGCTCCTCTAACCCTCGATCTCGCCCGTGGTGGTTGGCGACCGATGATGACTCTAAATGACGGTGGTCGCTCGAGGAAGGTGGCAGACTCATAGCTCCTGGAGATTGCTGGAGGATGATGCGCCTTCTTTGAAGATGATGTTCTTGATGATTGAAGACTCCAAATAGCTGGAATTCGCTCTTGATTAAAGAAGAACCTGCAAATATGAAACGTATATGCTCGATTCACGAAGAATCCGCCGAAGGATTATAGATTTGCAAGCTCAAAAATTGTTATTTCCAGACTTAATGAGGATTGCGTGCAAAAATCATGAGAAAAGGTAACGAGATTTGAATGGATTTTGAAATGATTGATGATTGATTTTAGGTGTGCGTCTAAGCTAGCTAACAAAGTGATTAGCCGCACTAATCGTGGCACGACGATCGAGAAGTAATTTGGTGAAGATGGAGGTAGAGGTCTGTGAAAAAGAGATGTATTTACCTCTGGTAGCTGCTCAACAGTCGACCTTCGCCGGAGCTGAACGCGGCGCGATGGCGGCGATGCAAGGCAACAAGGCGCCTTGGAACCTCCTCCGATGATCCCTCCTCCACGCGGGCTTGCTTGGGCGGAGATGTCACCTCCAAGTCAGGCGAAGCGAGGCTAGGAAGAATGGGGGTCGGCCACTGGAGCTGGGGCTTCAGGTGGTTGGAAAGTTAGTTGCGAAATGGCGACTTTGAAGGGTTTTTATAGATGGATTTCGTGAGCTCCACACAAAATCCAATGGTGGGCAACGATCTTGGTTGTTAGGAGAAGACATACAAGGGTTTAGATCGTCGAAGGGAATTATAAGGAGAGCTGGACAATTCGGTGAATATGACTGGGTGGAATAAACTCCATTAACGACTTCTTGAGGAAGATGAACCAGGTGTTGACACGTGTCAGCACCTGGTTGGCAAGATGCGAAAAATGCTTGTAAATACAGTATTAAATAGTAATTAAGTTTATTTTAAATAGGTATAAATACAAGAAATGTAAATAAATTAATTATCAAAATAATGAAATAATTACTTTTTATAAATAGTAAATATTATTTGAAATATAAATATTATATTAATAAATATGTATATATAAATAGGTTTTGGATTTTTAATTTAATAAATAAATAACTAAAAATTATTTTTATATTTTCTTAATTATTGGAACAATAAATACGGATTGTGTGAATTTTTAGGGATTTTAATAAATTATTTTACATATATTAATAAATACAAGTATAAGTTCTATATTTCATTTTTACCTATAATTAAGGGGTTTTGATTTTATTAAAATAATAAATAGGCTCCAAATATTATGAAATAAATTAGGTTTAAATTACAATATCATGAAAATAATTAGAAATTATAAAATTAATAAAAATATAAATAATGTGTTCTACTTAAAATAAAAAGCCCAGAAACCCTGTTGTCATTTGGTCCCAAAACCGACTTTTTGCAAACGGACTCTGAATTCTATGAAATGACCTTTATTAATTAGAGAATATTATTTTATGAACTTTAAAGGTGAGTAGAGTGAAATTGGAGCTCGTATCAAGAAGTTATGATGTTCGCAAGTTGAGATTTTGATAATTTACAAGTAGGATATCTTGGTATATATACAGGGTAATATTTTTAAATTATTTTTATATATTTATATATATTTTTAGAAATAATTAGGAAATGATTATATATATGAATTAATTAAAATTCATTGAATTTTTGTATTTATTTGATAAATAGTAGAAGGTGTATGAAGTATGACTCAATTTAATTTTTTATGGTTTTCTTTCCTTATCTACCCCTACTTTTTTGTTTGTCGACCAATCCATGCTGACATGGTCTCAGGGGTTAGGCTATAAATATACCTTGCAGTTATATTTATATTTATAAGTCATATTGTACATATATACATATATCCAATCTGCCTTCTTTTCTTTTTCTTTGTTCTTTATTTATTTACATGATTTTGATGCTTAAAAGTGACTATTTATTCATGAATGAGGATTTGTTAAAAGATGGGAATTAATGAATATTTACATGCATTTATTAAGGGTTTTAAGACAAAATGCGACAGAAAAGTTAATGAATCATGGATTCATCAAAGGGGTAGAGCCTTATGGGTCTCTACCCTTTGCAAGGACAGTGATGAATAAAAGAGGGGAAGATGACAGAAAAGCGATAAAGGAGAAGTGGTGATTTTGCGAAGATAAGAGACATAGGGTGAAGGTCGAGAGTTTATGAGAGTGTTGTAATGGTGTATATGTGTGATGTAATAATACAAAAAAATAGTAAATAAAATAACGAATGAAGGATTGGTGTTTTCCTGGAGAAGAAATATACATAGGAAGAACTGGAGGAAAGTCACAGGCTTAGGAAATATGGCAACAGGTGCTCTAGTCGTTGCTTGGTGGACCTAAGGCTACAATACCGAAGCTCGAGCAACAAAACAGCTACTACATGTCGATGTAGACGCAGATCACGATGGAGTGAGATCTCCTATCTTGGCTTGAATGCTCACTCGATCTGTCTTACAGATGAGTAAGAGAAGCTCAGGGTTGTCTCAGGGAATGGCAGATGGTGGTTGACGGAGGTTGAGGAGTGGGTTTTGTAAAGATGGAAATTAGGGTTTGCACTTCCAAGCGGTGGTTTTTAACCACCGCCAAACCATAAAGAGAGAGATAGAACATGAGAAGGAGTTAGGGAGTTAGCGTTGATAAAGGAGGTTCGACGAGGAAGTTGGTGATAGAGGTTGAGGAGAAGGCAACCGGGGATGGCATGGAAAATTCAGTGAAGTTGGCGTAAATTGAAGAGACGCAACTCTTGGAGGAAGAGGGAGGGAGGTTGACGATAGCTAGGGACCGTTGGATCAAGATCCAAAGGTCAGTACTTGGGAGCACACGAGTGGCTCAAAACGCTTGATTAGAACTATCAAGCGACTATCAGTAAGGCACAAGGAGAATGAGGAACGATCGTCTGATCTAGATTATCAGGTGATCTAGATGCATGAGATCTAGAGTAAAGAGGCAGCCATGTGGAGGAAAAGGATTTGGCCACGTGGTCCTACCAAATAATTAGAAAATCAATAAATAGAAATAAAAATAAAAAATCTACTTAGAAGAAGAATTAGAAAAAGTTCTAAACATGAAATTTATATATCTCAATGAGTTCTACAACTTTCATGTACACTTCAAAGAGTGATACAATTGTCTATACATAGTTATTATTATTTTTGTATGTAATTTAAAGTAATAAATTACTTATTTGTAATTCTTTTTTATCTTTTTTTGGATTTTTATTTTATATTTTATGTTAAATTATTATGTACAATATTAATTTAATTTTTATTTAATTTTTTAATCAAAAAGTGATACCTAAAACATCAACACAACAAAAACTTATATAATATAGTATAATAATGGTTAATAATTTACAAACACAAAAAGGTAATTAGTGTTAATTGTTGGATTAATTAAATGATTTTCTTAACAAGAAGGTAGGTCAGTGCTTCTGTTCTAACAACCTATCTTCAACAATTTCAGCACACCATCGTTTTCCTCCTAACTTCGATCCAAACCATCCATCACCTACTCCTAACTACCCTAACACACGCCCACCCTAGATCTGTACCTAACTCTCTCCGATCACTCAAAATAAGTCCTTAAAAATCACCATTCACAACTAATTATCCATAACTACTAACTTCTAATAGTCGTCACCCATCTCCCCTACCATGCTTCGCCTCACTTCAGTTGTGACAGGACCGAGTAAAACCATGTCATCGATGGTGTTCTAGACTTTTGTGGAACATCGACTTTGTCCAAAGTACTGAGCTCAGGCCACGCCCTCACGGGTGTGTCTGTCTCACCGGTTTGAATCTGAGTAGGTCCTTGCATGCTCACGAGTGATTCCGTTGCGAGCGAGGTTTGACGTAGTGGTTTTGCCTATCATCTTCCTCCCTCGTATTCTTTGGCTGAGTAGGGATCCAGGTTGGGTTACAAGGACCTCAAAGTGCATACTAGATGTTACAAAGGAAGAGGATAGGTACAAGATACTTTTCTGATAGTACTCTTGCTCCTATAGGGTTAGCGTCTAAGGAGTTGTTAAAAGATATGCCTGAAATAACAACCTTAAAAATGAAAGATAAAAATAGACTATCTTTTATTGCATCACATTGTGTCAAGTTGGTGAACCCAATTTTTTATTGTGTTTTTATAGATCTAGATTAAGGTTCAAAGATCAAGTCCCGTGTACCTGCGCAAAATTTTGTCATATATGTTTCCTTTTTGACCCACTGCCCATTTCGAGCCTTCCTCCTATTTTACTCTCCTTTTATTCCTCGTTTACCATCGTACCATTCTTCCTGCTCTAATCCTCTTTTTCTCCACATTGTTGATCCATGGATGGTTTAGTCTTGACTTCACCAACAACTACATAAATTCCATCTACTCGACATTGTCAATAATTCGAGGCAATTCCTGAGAGCTCGGTTCGAACCTTGCAAATCGATCTCCAGACTGCTTGTTTTCTTTCCATTCTCCTTTATCTACTAATAAATCGGGACCACTCTTGTGCCACTTCCGCCCATTGTGAATGGAGGTCAATTTCAGTCTACATCTTGTACGCCAATCACAACCATCTGGGATTGACCCTTATCTCAGATTCATCATTGCAGTTGGCATTCAAATTCACAATGGTCTGATTGGGATTCTTTTACTTTGCAGATAGATGCCAGTGCCAATCCTGGATCCCAATCCGGAATTCATCTCCTCAGATTTAGACCTTGAGATGGCTCCTCCTGTAGAAAGGAAAATAGCTCAGCGCAGCCACCGCCCCAGAAAGAGCAAGGCCCATCACCAAACTAGAGCTAGGTGAATGCTCAGTTTTTGCCTTCCATCCAAGCAATCCAACAGCAACTGATAGAACAAATCCTCGCACAGACTACATTTCAAGATATGTTCAATGATTTGAGGAACAAACCCAAAGGAGTAGGAGGAGGAAGAATTATGGGTCCACCCCCTGGTGATCTAGAAGAAGAAGAAGAGCCAGGGAATGAGAACCACAAACCAACATTGAATGAGACATATAATCCTAGAGACGGCCAGATGGCCGAGTGGATTCACATCCCAATGGTGCACACTCACTTTGATCTAAAGCCTTAGTTCCTTGAGCTTCTCCGCTCATTCCATGGGAATACCAATGAGGAGCCATACATTCACTTGCAGCAACTCTCTTGCATCTGCAAAACTATGCACTACACTAACATTCCATTAGGTGATGTCAAGATGAATGCATTTTCCTTCAGCCTCCAGGACAAGGCAGTGCATTGGGTAATTATTTGGGATAGGTCGTGATCACCTGGGAGGAACTTAAATATGTGTCCCTTCACATGTTCTACCTTCTCGATCAGCTCAACCAGATGCAAGCCAAGATTAGCAACTTTTCTCAGGCTACCCATGAGACCATACATGAAGCTTGGGAATGACTCACTGATCTACTGGAGAAGTGCTACCACCATGACATATCGAGGACCAGCTTTGTCCAACACTTCTTCGAGGGTCTGAATGCAGACAGCCAAAGATTAGTCGACGTTGCCTATGGGGGATCCCTCTTTAACAAGGACAAAAATGTGGTGTGGCAGATCTTTGAAGAAATGATGGAGGGAGAGGCCACCCTCTCTTCATCCTATGCTTATCAGCAGCACCCCCAGGTCCTCCAAAAGCCAGTGTACATGGTAGCGTCTCATGAGGCAGAGAGAGATGAGAGCTCCAACCTCAGCATAATTTGGGGTCATTTATCAAAAGTTGATATTATCGAGAAACGGTCACAGTATTTGGAGAAATTAGTTGCGATAGAAAAAAAACCCAAAACTTGGACAAATTGGACCAAATTACCTAGCAACTGGAGTTGTTTGTAAGAACCATCAGCGCCTGCCAGTCTGCGATGCCACCGCTCGAGAGTCTCGCTGAGAAGGACTAGCCAGCACCGCTACAACATCCTCAGCTGAGTCAGCTACAGTCGGCAGTTCAGCACATGTACTACATGCAGACGCACAACCAAGCACTACAACAGTAGCAGTTGGTGGTTTACCAACCAGAGCCCCTATCTTCCTACGATCCCTTCTCTCCTACACTGTCTCTCATTCAGGAGGTGAATGGAATATGTTCAAATGGAAAATACCTGGCCCATCCAATAGACCTTAATAGGGCCAGTTTGCCAACTCTCGCCCCTTCCCTCAACATAAAGGAGGGAGATTTGTCCAGCCCCATCCTCAGCCTCAATATCAGGATCACCGATCTCCACAGTACCACAATAGTTGGAGACAGTCGCAGCAGTACCCGCAGCCGACATACCATTAGCACCAGCCGTACCACTAGTATGCAACTGCATATCAACAGTAGTATCCTCCTCCATACCAACAATATCAGATTCCTCCTCCTCAGCAATAATATTAGCAATACCAGCCTCAGCCTCTGCACCACCAGTCACAATGTGGTCAGCACATTGAAACTTCTGTAGTGGTTCCTGTGAACCCAAGCCTCGACTGCCTGGCCCAACTAGTAAAGGTTCTTTCGGATTTGACAAAGAAGCTTCACGACCTTACAACCACGGAAACTCCAATTCTGACCCAAGTTGAAGCTAAACCAGATAATTTTAACGGAAAAGAGCATGTAGATGTGATGTCTTGTCTGCTCCTTTAGAGTCAGATGATTGTGATTTTGCTTTGTCTAATGTTGTTACTCTCAGGAGTGGTAGGGCCTTGCCTCCATCTGCCACAATAAAGGGGAAGAATAAAGCTTCATCAAGTGAATCGTTGTCCTCTGCATCAGTTGTGCCGGCTACTGGTTCGGGTAAAGAAGAAGAAGGAGGAGGAGCCATGCTAGCCACCGGATACCACCATCTCGCTCAATAAAAAGAAAAAAAACAGAAAAATAAAAAAAGACCAAAAAAATAATCACAGTCGAAGTGAAGTTGTGCCAGTAATGAGTCTCGTATTCATCATGCTAAAATTGGTCAATTAGGCACTATTCCCCCAAATTCATATGCATTAAATAATTAATAGAGCATCATTAGCATGCATACATGTGTAAATAATATTCACATTTCATCATGCATGATTGCATAATGTTTAAATTGTCCTAAAAATGTACTAACTTTCGATATTTTTAATTAATTCATCCTAACCCCGATTGACCCCAAACAACCTCCATCATGAATATATTACTAACAAGATTAAAAAAATACAAAAAATTGCTAACTTAAATAAGTATCAAATAGTCCCAAAACCAAATTTCACATCTGACGAACTAAAATGCACATATCTCCCTCATAAAGTGTCTGATTATGGTCTACTCACTTTTAAAATACTTCATTTTCAAATACCTTCAAAACAAGACCAATTTCATAAAATTCAGAGCTCATATGTGAATATCGGGTTTTGGGCCTCTTTTGTGCGTTTTATGTTTTTGCTATTTTTACCTGGGTTTTTATGTACATAATTAACCCTTTTGATTTTATTTCTTTTTCATTTATGTTCTTTGATGAATGTTTTATTAAATGGCATAAAAATCCAAACCTATATTAAGACTGGAACCAAAGAAACTGACTGTGTCCGAGTGTCCATTGTGAGTCTATACAAAAAATCTCATATTTCGTACTCCTATTTTATTTACCTACTTTCTTATTTATTAAAAAGCCAAAAAATTAAATTATTGTGTAATTAATTTTCTCGTATTTCATTGTATTTTTCTATTATTTTTGTCCTCTTTTAAACCACCAAAAAAATTGCAAAATCCCAAAAACTCGGTTTCCTACACACATGGAGACCACCAAAAATATCACTTGTACAGAAGACCTATTTTGCTCCTAGGTCTTTCATGAAAATTCTATATCTCGTCGAAATGAAAAACTTTCATGAAGGAAGTTTTATAATCTGAGATATCTTTTTATTACTAATAGAATAAATGCAGGCTGGCTAAAGTGGAGAGGAGCCTCCGCTGTTCTCTGTGATAAGAAAATTCCTTTAAAAATTAAAGGAAAGTTTTACAAAGCAGCCGTGAGACCTGCTATGCTTTATGGTTCTGAATGTTGGCCTGTGAACCATAGACATGTGTAGAGAATGGCTGTAGCAGAAATGAAAATGCTAAGATGGATGTGTGGACATACACGTAAAGATCGGATTCGGAATGATGCAATCAGAAAGAAAGTTGGTGTAGCTCCGATCGAGGATAAGATGCGAGAAAACCGCTTAAGATGGTTTGGTCATTTGCAAAGAAGGTCAACTGATGCACCGGTTAGGAGATGCGAGTGTTGGGATGTTGAGCCGGCTAAGAGAGGGCGAGGGTGGCCCAAGAAGTGTTGGAAAGAGACTATACGAAGGGATCTTAGTTTTTTGGATATAAGTTCGAGATTGACCCAAGATAGATCTGAATGGAGGCGAAAAATCCATGTAGCCGACCCTACTTAATTGTGGGAAAAGGATTTGTTGTTGTTGTCGTATTATTTTTCTTATCCTTTCAATTTTGAATTTTTTTGGGGGTGACACATGGTAGCCCCTAGGCATACCACGTGGCACCCCCACCTCACCCACTCTCTCCAGGTCACGTGCCTAGCATCTGACCCAGCCCCTCTGCCACAGGTTACGTGCACGCCACGTGACCCACCTCTTCTCCTTCCTCTCTACGCCATCCCCCCTCGTGTAACCGTCGTCGATGCATCTCCCCCCTCTAGTCGTTATCTACGCTCGTGTAACCCCCGATGGCATTTTCTCTGTCGCAGTCGATATCTGCCCCCAAATCCCCCCGATGTTACACCCTCCCTCCTATAAAGCATCATCGCTCGATAGCCTTCTACACATCCACCATCATGAGCAGACCGCCAATCTCCTCGAGGTGACAACGTCAATTTGGTCGCAACTTCCTGCAGCGAAATCCGAGGAATTGTAGCCTTGCTGCGACCTCTCCCACCAAGGTCAGCTCCTGCTCTGGTCGAGCGACTGTCGAGCACGTATCCTTCCCATGTATTTCCTCCCCTTCTCTCTCTCACATCCGCATCGTACGCCTTTGATGAAATTGGTTAGAGCTTGATGAAATCCAATTTCATCATCTTTATTTTCCATAATTAACCCCCTTGCTTAAAGTTGTGTCAATAAAATCCTGTTAAAGTCTTGTAATTATCGGAATCCTTAATAAATTAAAAATCACAAAGAAAATATCAAAACAAAAATCTGTGGTATTTTTAGCCTTAAAAATACCCTTAAAAACATTTCGTGGCTACAGTTTATCTCATCTCCAGTTTTGGTCAACATGAAACTTGTAGATCTCATCATGATCTACAGCTGTCCTGTTTTAAGTTTTCTCAAATTCGGCCATTTATCCCTTCAAAAGTCAACTGGAAGCTTGCAATAATCTGATTGGGCCACGTGGCCTGTTCTGGGTGCGCCACGTGGCCCACTGCCCTTGTCTTACCCGCTCGTGTCTTCAGCCGTCGGATCACCTCCATAATCCAACGGCCAGATCATCCCCACGCCTGCTCTTGAGTCCCAGCCGTTTGATATACCCCTCCTCTCATCCTCACCGTTCAACAATGCCTTCACCATATCCCTCCACGTGGCTCCATAAGCGCCATTCGATCGCGCCCCAGCTTTATCATCTGCACCGTTCACAACCTCGAGGATAGCAACCGCTCGATCAATCTCCAGAAGTAATCTCCACCGTTTGCCAACGCCGCAGCCAGACCATGACACGTGGCGCACCACTCGCCTTCGATCACCGCGCCTCAGATCTAATCCTCGCCGCCCCTTCGTGCGTCGCTCACCACCATTGGATCTCCCGATCCAACTGCTGGGCTCCATGTCTACCTTCGATTGTCCTTTGTCCCCACGTTCTCCACATCGCGCGACCTCTTTTCCCTTTCCATTATCCCGTCATCTCCGACCATCATCTCCACCAGCTAACACATCCACGACGTTCCTCCATCATCCAGCTTCTTCGCTGATATCTCCAACAACCCACGACACCTCTCCACTAACTCCATATCGCCCTCGCAAAGCACGTCCTCATCACCACTACCGCCGATTCCCCACCTTCAAATACTCGCCTTCTCCTCCATTTCCAGCCGTCCATCAACCAAGGGGCTGAGGCCCAGCCCTCCAGCTCCTCCCTGTGATAGGGGGAGGAGCTCAGATCAAGCGACGACGACCTTCTTCCCCGATGAGACCCGCCGACCTCCAGGCGGCGTTGCGGTGGCTCCAAGCCCCGCCTGAGCTCGCTGCGATGGCCGCCCAGTATGTGCGACGACCCGAGGTCCTCCGATGACCTTGAGCCCAGGCCATCCACTCCGCCCGATCTCAGGTAACCTTTTGATCTCCTTTGTATTTTTCATCTTGCTTTACTTAATTTTGTAGGTCGATACTCCTTCATTCACCCTCCATTAAGCATCCTACGAGCTCCACCCACCATCAATCATCCTCGTCGACCCTTCCGATCATCCCCCTCCTCCGTCACGACCTCCCTCATCCCAGGCATTCTCCTCCGACGGAGGTGGAGGAGAACACACTCATTTGACGATCCGCGAAATCGACCCTTTAACAGTACTGGATTTGCACTTGATAATGTCATCGTAGTCGGGCCGATTGGGCTCGTCAAAGACCATCTTATTTAGATATATACATATCAAAATGAGATGGTCGTATTTTATATTTTTTTTACTTGGCAAGAAACCAAGGTCGAACTCAGGGACACACGCCATTGTCATATTAATCAGATTTTTATCTATTTAACTAAGTATTGAATGAGAGACAATATAGGTCAAATCATGCATGAAGGACAAGAAGACACAACAATGCATGAAAATGGAACATGCATTTTTTTATATTTTTTTATTATGCAGATAAATGCAAGGAAATGCAATGCAAATAATATCCCCGAAATGATCATTACTTAATCCATAAAATATACGAGTCGAACATAATCAGATAATGAAGCAATTTTCATTTATATAGCAAGTAGGCATGAGAAACAAGGAAATCATGACACTTAGATAATGAAATAATGCATTACAGATCATAGTATCAAAATGAAAATCTAAGCGTGCCATAATAAAGATGACGAGGAGAGCTTCAAAATGAAACTGAAATCACCTCAATCGGACATACGAGGCTCAAGATATACAATAAAGGGGACAGGGGCATAACTGAAAGAAAACCTGAAATAAAATTCCAAACGGGTCCCTGGGAGGGACTAAAATGTAATAAAAATAAGGAGAGGGGCCTTCCCTGTAAATTACCTTCACGCACAGGGGTATTTTTGCAAATATGGAAACCTACGGGGGTGTGGTTGCAAAATTCCCACTGTGCACGTGGACGACATGTGATAACATGACCTGAATTCAATTTGGAGGAGTCAGCGGGGCTTCTACATAAATTACCCAGATGGCACGTGCTATGCACGCGCCATCCAGGCTCGGAGGGCGGTTCGGGCTCGGTAGAGGCTCATTGATGCTTTAGGTTGGCTTGGAATACACGAGCCTCCAGGCTTGGTGTCGATGAGGCTCGGGGTAGCCTCGGGGACTGCCACGTGGTATCAGGACCTGGATGTAATATGCGGAAGGTGCGAGAGTGCCGATGCAAAAAGCCCAGAACCCACGTGTGTGAGGCACGTGCGCTCAGGCTCGGGTGGGGGCAAGGTCCAGCGCTGCTTCGGGTGGCCGTAGCAGGTGGCTCGGGCCACGTGGTGGCTTGAGGGTGCCTCGGGCGAGGCTCGGTCCCATCGAGCCTCCGCGCTCCGGGATGTCGACGTGGCACCTCGAGGGCCGTTGGATCTCCGCCGTGGGGCGAGATCCATCGGTAGCTGCTCCTTCTTCCTCCTCGATGGTTGGCGGCGCTATTGGAGCTCCGGCGTAAGGCCTGGAGCTCCGCCGCGCCTCACCGTGCTCTGTGAAGCTCGAGGAAGAATGTTGACGCTCTGGCGATGAAGGTTCGAGGTTGGAGAAGACGCGGGAGTACCTGGGATGCTCCATCGACGCCTGATCACCGGAGGTCCGACCAATGACGAATGTTAACCTGCAAAAGGGGTTAGCGGCGTGTGTGCATGCGATGCGAGGTGAACAAAGGGCTTAGGGGGGCCGGAGAAATGGATCCCTTAGTGTGTTCTCCTCCGCCTCCGGCGGAGGAGAATGCCTGGGATGAGGGAGGTCGAGACGGAGGAGGGGGTGATCAGAAGGGTCGGCGAGGATGATTGATGGTGGGTGGAGCTCGTGGGATGCTTAATGGAGGGTGAATGAAGGAGTATCATCCTACAAAATTAAGTAAAGCAAGATGAAAAAAACAAAGGAGATCGGAAGGTTACTTGAGATCGGGCGGAGTGGATAGCCAGGCTCGAGGTCATCGGAGGACCTCAGGGTCGTCGCACATACTGGGCGGCCATCTCAGCGAGCTCGGGTGGGGCTTGGAGCCAGCGCAACGCCACCTAGAGGTCGGCGGGTCTCATCGGGGAAGAAGGTCATCGTCGCTCGATCCGAGCTCCTCCCCCTGTCACAGGGAGGAGCTGGAGGGCTGGGCCTCAGCCCCTTGGTTGATGGACAACTGGAAATGGAGGAGAAGGCGAGTATTTGAAGGTGGGGAATCGACGGTAGTAGTTATGAGGACGTGCTTTGCGAGGGCGATATGGAGTTAGTGGAGAGGTGTCGTGGGTTGTTGGAGATATCGGCAAAGAAGCTCGATGATGGAGGAACGTCGTGGGTGTGTTAGCTGGTGGAGATGATGGTCGGAGATGACGGGATAATGGAAAGGGAGAAGAGGTCGCGCGATGTGGAGAATGTGGGGACGAAGGACAATCGGAGGTAGACGACGGAGCCCAGCCATTGGATCGGGAGATCCAACGGTGGTGAGCGACGCGCGAAGGGGCGGCGAGGATTAGATCCGAGGCGCGGTGATCGAAGGCGAGTGGTGCGCCACGTGTCGTAGTCTGGCCGCGGCACTGGAGAACGGTGGAGATTACTTCTGGATATTGATCAAGCGGTTGCTATCCTCGAGGCTGTGAACGGTGTAGATTATAAAGCTGGGGCGCGATCGAATGGCGCTTATGGAGGCATGTGGCGGGATATGGTGAAGGCGCTATTGAACGGTGAGGATGAGAGGCGGGGGATATCAAACGGCTGGGACTCAAGAGCAGGCGTGGAGATGATCTGGCCGTTGGATTATGGAGGTGATCCTACGGCTGGAGACACGAGCGGGTAAGACAAGGGCAGCGGGCCACGTGGCTCACCCAGAACAGGCCACGTGGCCCAATCATATTATTGCAAGCTTCCAGTTGACTTTTGAAGGGATAAATGGCCGAATTTGAGAAAACTCAAAACATGAACGTTGTAGATCTTGATGAGATCTACAAGTTTCATGTTGATCAAAACTGGAGATGAGATCAACTGTAGCCACCAAATGTTTTTAAGGGTATTTTTAAGGCTAAAAATACCACAGATTTTTGTTTTGATATTTTTTTTGTGATTTTTAATTTATTAAGGACTCTGATAAATACAAGACTTTAACAGGATTTTATTGACACAACTTTAAGCAAGGGGGTTAATTATGGAAAAAAAAGATGATGAAATTGGGTTTCATCACCCCCCTATACTTAAGCGATGCTCGTCCTCGAGCACTATGCTCGTCCTCGAGCACCAAAGAATGAATAAGCTGGATTAACCCCCTTGTGCATGTGAGTACAGGATCCAATCCGATCAAGTTGACTCGACTTTAGAGGTCCAAAATCGTAGAGTTCAACCCAGCCTTAATCAAGAGGCATCCAATTCCTCTACTTCTCCAGACTCTCTCTGATGTACATATAATCTAAAGGATATGACATTTTAGTGTTGACTGCGACTCTGAGATTAGAGTCAAATCGTCACCCAAAGTCTTGGTCCGAGAAAATCTCCTAAGGACCCAATCCTCAACACTAGGGAATAAATCAAATCTTGCATCCATTCCACCGTCTCTTTAGTTGTCAGATTTAGAAAATGTAGATGGCATGCCAGTAATGGAGTGTATGGGTTTGTGTCATTTCTTCTCTCCCTCTCATTGGAACAAGGATTCTCTCTAGTGCCTTTTATGCAACACATTTTTTTTTGGGTGTTGATCAGTGCGTCCGTCAAGAGAAGTTGGAGCCGTCTGCACTTGTTTTCCTGGGAGTACACCGGGGTGTGTCTCTTTTGAGTACCTATCATACATTCTACACCCAGACTTGTAGCATTTACGATGCAGAGCCCTTTTTTGTTGCAAGCCCGACTCCTGGTCCTAATAGCGGTGGTCCAAGTGGACACTTTGAAAAGTTTGGGAGCGCTCGCCTTTGGTGGAAGCCTTTTGATATTTGACTTTGTGGAATGAGAGCTTTTTCTTTGAAACTTCATTGACTTGTATAATTTTTGGCTAGCTCCACTGCTTTTACCAAGAGTTGGCGCACACTGATCAACAATTTTTTATTTATTTCACATCCTAGCACGTAGGTCAATATCAAGAGATTAGTATAAGAACCAAGTTCTCATACTGGCTAATATTGCTGACACTCAGGTTTCATGAAGCCTCCAAAGATTTTATCCCATCCTCGAGCATCATTAGATCAAATCCAAACTCGACTTCCTCATCCCAATCGCTCAGATGAAAAATCAACTCATCTCATTAAAACCGTAGTCGTGTATGTGATGTGCTGATCATATTCTTTATGTCTGAGACTAAGCATGGAATATAGCATGCAAATCTAGAAACCTAGGGGAATGTGGATGATTAAATCTATGACCCTGATGGCTAAGGTAGGTTAACCTAAAATCTCAAAGACCTCATAAAACTAAGTCTCCTTGATCATTTCAGATCCTGGGTGGAAGTGTAAGTGTAGAGGATTAATCCAACTCCTTCATTCAGAAACAAAACTCTTTTTTTTTGAAACTTCAAGAGTTATTAGGACTGCCTAAACTCAATTAAGCATCTACGTTTAGCCAGTATGGATGTAAGTACAGGCTGAAGCATGTTTCTTGAGGACGGGGCCTTACGCGATGTCCTCTAAACCATCCAATCTGCTAAGGGTGAACCCTCACTGAACGCGGCTTACGTAATTGGGCTTAGTAGTCACTAACGGCTCCTAAAAGATTTTTGGGTTTTTCTCATTTTTATGGGTTTTAGTTTGATAGTTAAAACACAAGTTAGACTCAACTTTCCTTGAAAAGATTTTCAAAACCATGTCACACAAATAAAAAGTTTTCAAAACATTTTCAAAAGAATTTTTCAAAATAATGAAAAACCATTTTCAATAATTTTTTTATTAAAAATAGTGTAACATAATATCGAGAAGCTGTGAAAAACATTTGAGTTCTCTTAGTCCAAAGAATTTTACTTTAGCCAAAAAAGTTTTAAATTTTTTCAAATTTTTCAGATTATAGCTAAAGTAAGTATACGATATATACGGTATACCCCCCTATACTTAAACTTTGTGATGTCCTCAAAGCACTAGATGTTACAAGTTCATAGGTCCATTTAAATATAAAGGAATATACGGGAGCTAAGAGGGGCTCCCCCTAAACTTAGGTGAGAAATAACCTAAGTATAAAGGCAAGGAGAGGAGAGTAGAGAAAATCACGGGGACTCGGGTCCCCCCTATACTTAGGCTGATATTAGCCTAAGTATAAAGATGGGATTGATGTTGGGAGGGATCCAAGGTGAACAAAGAAGATGGTTGGATGTACAGATGAGCGGGTGAATCTGCGGAGATGGATGGAGTGACTAAGGTTCTAAGGAGTGTATCGAAGCAAACAAGGCTCAATCAAGCAAGCAAGACCCTCAGGTTCACCAACTCACACATGAAACCAACTGCGGTTGGTTTATTATCTTGTCGGTTTTATTGGTGGTAAAACATTAGGTATTTTACACGGAGAAAAAACGTTAAGTAAAAATCGATGCGTAAACGATGGTGTTGCTCTCCCAAAACCAAAGTTTTACTCCATTCTTGGTTGACTTGCAATTAATAGTCCCAGTTTATTATTTATTGTTATCACTGAATTAAGGCTAGCTCATCAATCAAGAAAACATCGTCTACCGTTCATTCTCATTTTTCCATTAACCTAGGTGATCAAGCTAGGAAAGAGAAATCGAGAAAAACGGCGTATTCGATAAAACCATGATCTAAGCTAAGCGAGAAATCATGCAGTGATTTGGCGAAAATCCATGAAAAACCTGGACTGTTTTGAAGAACAAAAACTCATGTATGCAAGTCCATAAAAGCCGCACCTAATCATGCTTCTATTAGCGGGGAAATGATATCCATTGATTTTGGCTAAGTAAGGCGAGATTATGTGCGTCTATATTTGAGTGTGTCCTACCTTCGAGCAAGCATGTAAAAGATGAAGAAAATAAAATGAGCTCAGAGAGCCACGTGCCTGATCCTAGGTCGACACTCAAGTGGGGACGATCCCCACACAACCACATTCATTCGATTACAACCGCGAGCCTTCGATCGAAGACCGCTGTAAAAGACGAATTATTACATGTATTGAATGGAAATAAAAATGCGA
Source organism: Ottelia alismoides (assembly GCA_037367405.1). Classification (NCBI taxonomy): domain Eukaryota; kingdom Viridiplantae; phylum Streptophyta; class Magnoliopsida; order Alismatales; family Hydrocharitaceae; genus Ottelia; species Ottelia alismoides. Next base: position 152,650 of record JAZKJV010005230.1, read on the forward strand.
CACATTTTTTTTCTTTCCTATATGCTCCAAGCATGCTCCCTCGCAGCGGGAGACACAGCTTCCTCGCCTCCTTGATTGATCAAGGGCCCTGCCACAGAAACAAGGATTAGAGATCAAATAAAAAAAGAAAAATTTTATAATAAAAATATGTGAACAATTTGACCTATAAAATGAACACTTAATTAAATAAACAAAAATCCAAAAAATATAAGAAATGAGTCGTGTCCCCGACAACGGTGCCATTTGATAACCGCCCCCGCACCCTTGTTTAATTCGGTCAGATTAATGTCCAAATTAATTATAAGTGTTCATTGCAGTCAGATACGATAGGGAATATCAAAAACCACTTTTAATTTAATCAAGTTAATTTCGAGTGGCAATTTTTTTTTACTTGGTGAAGTCCAAGGTCGAACTCAGGGAGGCATCTGTCTCCTTAGGTGAATTAGTATCAAAGTCCAATGTTCGATTTTCGAGGAATATTTTTTCTATCTTTTTCTATTTTCTATGCAGACACATGCAAAAATCAAGCCAATTTAATAGTTAAATCATTTAAGGTATCAAATGAAGTCCAAAAATTATAAAAATTGGCCAGATGATGAAATATGGTGAAAATAGACTACCCTAATGTTTTTGGAATTTTTCGACACTAAATGAATTTACTATGAATTTAAAATGAAAGCAGGGTGATTTTCACTAATTAAATTTTCATAAATATCAAATCACATTTTTTCAGGAACAAAAATTATCCTAGATAGTCTAATGATGAGGAATCTAGGAAAATTGATGAACCTTAATTTCAATGTGAAATGAACCTATTAAATATAAACCAAGGAAATTACTAAAGAATTTATTTAGGCCTTGATATGTATGCAAATTAGATGGAATTTTTATGCCATGTTAAGTTAACTATCCTAAAGCTACTGTGTTTTTTTGAGACATTTTGGAGTTACAGAGAATTAATTAATAATTAAAAGGTCAAGATGGGCAAAATATAACAGAAATGAACCAATTAATCAATTAATAATTCTACTGCTATCACAAAATTTTGACAAGTATCACAACAAATAGAGGAGAAGCTAAGCTACAACATGCAACTTTTAAAACTAAAAAATGATGAAATATGACACCTAGGGATGCGTCGTGGGGTCCTAGGCTCGAGCGGCGTCGGAGGCTCAAGTCTTGGCTAGGGAGCTCCTGGAGGTCTGGATTAAGGATCGACGTAGCCTCGGGTGGTCCGAGCCTAGGGTCGGGGAAGAAGCTCGAACTTCGTCGACGTGGCTGGCTGCGGACCTTTGGATCAAGATCAATCAAAAGGCTGTCGGGGCTGACACGTGGCGTGATCAGAGACCGTCATACCACGAGAGGATCCAACGATGCCTGAGAACAGAGGAAGGGGGCGACGTGGCTGAAGGCTGACCGTAGGATCAAAGAAAGATCCAACGACAATGTGCTGCTCCGGTCGAGTGGCGACGTGGACAGCTAGGGACCGTTCGATCAGATGATCGAAAGGTGGCTGGAGCGTCTCCCTCAACGGTCCTCCGCCACCTGTGGAGGAGTTGGCGGGACTCCGGCGAGGCGGCCTTGGCTCTGCCCATCCCTCCTGGCGTCGGTGACAGTCGATGGAGAGTCTGATGTAGCTCGGAAGACGCGTGGGAGTGCGGCGAGGCGTCAGGTGACTTCAGGAGCTGGAGAGGGGTGTCGGAGATCCGTGGCGGCGAAGCTCAAAAAGTGCTCTGATAAGCTTCCGGTCAATGAACTGGGGGTACCTACAGGGGGTTAGAGGAGATAGCCGAAGCACGAGGTGCGTTCGTGGAGATGTGGGGATTCACGGCAAGGCCTAAGGCCATGCGAGGGAGGTCCGGTGATGGTGCTCCGCCCAGGTGGCGGAGGTGGAGTCGATGAGATTTGAAGTGTGTTGTCGGAGGGTATGAAGTGTACCGCGAGGATGAGAGCTCCATCGCGGAGCTCGGCGAGGTGGAAGCGGAGCGAAAGGATGCAGGTGGAAGGTGAATAAATTCGAAGAAAAGTCGAAGAAAAATCAAACGAAGATCAGAGAGGATGGAGGATGTTACCTGGGATTTGGAGCTCATTCTCGAGTTCCAGGTCGTCGCTCGAAGGGGCGGTAAGGCCCTGAGCTCAAGCTGCTACACGGAGGGTGGCTGCGACACGACGGAGACGTCGCGGATCTCGCCGGAGAGAAAATCGGTCTTCGCTTGAAGATTCGTACGATTGCTGTCACCAATCGGTCAAGCTGAGCTCGAGGGATCTCTCGGGGGTGGCGGATAGGGCTGAAGTTGGCCGGTGCTGGAGTATTTAAAGGGTGAAGGTCTTGACAGGGCTGGTGATGGGGCGAAGTTCATGGAGTTCGTGGAGCGTCTCTGGTGGTCGACGTGGGTAGTGACGTGGATGGCGAAGATGAGGGACGAGTGGCGATGAACGTGGAGGCGATGGTGGTCGAAGAAGGTGGCTGGAGTGCGGCCAAGAATAGGAAGTGGCAGCGTGTTGCGCACGGCTGAGATCGTGGGAGAGAGGGGCGCCAGAGGTAGGAGACGAAGCCCTGACCGTTGGATCTTGTGATCCAACGGCCCAGATCAAAGCGCTAAGGAGCGTCTAGGATTAGATCAAGGGTGAGGCGATCTGAGGGGTATGATGGCGCCACGTGGCGCAGTCTGGGACGAAGAGTGAGCGGTTGGTTGAGATGCAATTAGGGCTTAGATCGGAGGGCTGAGGTGCAAGGAGGGATGAGCGGTTGCGATGGAGAGTCAACGTGCGTGATCGAAGGGTTTATGACGTGACGCGTGGCGCACTGGGGTGAAGGCGCTAATGAGCGGATCAGATGAGAAGGGGAAGATGATTTGACGGTGGAGAAGAAAGGTGTACGTGGAGTGCAACTGGCCGTTGGATAAAGAAGGCCATCCAACGGCTGAGAGCAGAGGTGGCTAGGGCAAGGGTAGCGGGCCGCATGGCGTAACCAGATGGCGCCATGTGGCCAGCTGTGATTGGCTGAGAAGAAAAATATGTGTAGAGAGAGAAGGAGGCCGAATTTGGAAAAACTCAAAACATGAAAGTTGTAGATCTCGATGAGATCTACAAGTTTCATGTTGACTAGAGACAGAGATAAGGTCAAATATGATACAAAAATACAAATATACAAATATACATATATGTAGTATACAAAGAGGCCCAAAAACCCAACTTTTTCATACGAGCTCCAAATTGGATGAAATTAGTCTCATTTTAAAGGTCTTTTAATGTGCATTATTCTAAAGGTGAGTAGACTTAATTTGGAGTTTGTATGAGGGAGTTATGGGCAATTTGAGGTCCAAGGGCTTTAAGGGCTTTATTTGGTATTTTACAAGGGAGATGTTATTTTGATGAGTGGATACTTTACAAGTGATTTTGGCTTCTTATTTAAATGCAAATGGAGTGCTAAAATGCATGTATTATGAATGCATGAATGAATGCTATTTATGCATTATAAAGGGAAATATGCATCTATTTACTCGGGAACAAGGCTCTATTTTTAACTTTTAGAGTGATGAATTACATATTCATCAGCCTTCACCAACAGCCTCGAATTGGCCGGAGCCCCGCTCCTTTCCCTTACCTCCGTATGAGCCCCTGCGTACCCATGTTCCCCGTTCACTGTCTTCTCCGTTCACTACCCGAGCACCATCGTTCACTCCGCAATGCCGCTACCCCTTCGTGCAACTTTCTCCTCCACGCACAGCTATGCTCTCGTGCCCAATCTCCACCGCGAGCTCCTTCAACTCCCTCCCTCGATGCATCGTTCTCCGCAGCTCACCGTGAAGTCCACCATCACCGTAAGCGACCATCCCCGTCGCAGGCCACTCCTCCTTCTCTCCACTCCACCTCCTGTTGTGTGTTGATGGAGGTGGGGGCCCTTGACCACCGTCAATCTTGGCTGCCTCGCACCTCCAACGGTGACTGCTTCTCTCGTCCGTTTCGCTGCTCATGCTACACTGCCTTTGCCACCGGTCGATCATCCACCACTGACCTCAATCGCCACTAGCAGTTGGATCGGAGGATCCATCGCTAGAAAGCCACACATGTCTACCAACCTCTATCTCTTGCCGCCTTGAAAGCCCTCATTCCTTGCTACCTTCCGCATCCACTGCATAAGGAGCAGCCCTCCGCGGCCTTGCACAGCCTCCAACCACCCACAAGTTCGTCAATTCCATCACCCAACAGCAGCTCGCCGCCCTCCCAACCACGTGGCCTCCTCGGAGCACCGAAGTAGTCCGTGCTGCCCCGCCCGATGCCCTATCCATTGTGTACGGTTGCTCTACCTGCCATGGCCACTGCCCTCACTCCCTCTCCTCTCCTTCCCTCACCTTCTTCAGTAGTCGTTGGATCGGGGATCAAACGGCCATAAAGCTACCATGTCATCTCCCCCGAACCTCCCATCTAATCTTGTAGATTTGACACCCTAAAGCTCGTGCAACTTCCACGTGGAGGCTCGATATCCAAGCCTCAAGGCTTATTTCGATCAGAGCACCAAACATTACCATGTCGACTCGGGCATTCGTGCCTCCAGCTTCATTGATCGAGCCTCCAATTCTGCAACATGAACCTCCATGCGCACATGCAACGCACGTGCGTGAGGGTAAATTTCGCAGAAGTCCTACAAAGTTCCAGAATTTATAGAAAGGACCCCTCCGCCCTAGATCACTTGCCCCATACGTAATGCCTTCAGAAAATTACAAGGAGACCCCTTCGGGTTTTGTTATTTGCAGATAAGTCCTCCAAGGACCCGTTTGAAGAAAAAATAAATATTTATTTACATTATAGTCCCTACCATTTCGATTTAGCATATCTTGCTTATTTGAACTCCTATTTTTACTCATAATATGTCATTTTGAAGATATTTTCATGCTCTTTCATATTATATACTCTATAGAGTGATTTGAGAATATTAATTGATGATGACTGTTTGAGATTCAATCTGGTCATTGCATGATAAATTCTGATTTATTTGCACCATATTTTGGAGAAACTTTTCAGGGGGAAAATAAAGGAGGAACTATTGAATTGCATAGATATTTTCGAGGAGATTTTCCTTTATTCCTCTTGTAATTATTGATCATATAAATTGAGGATTTAATCTGTGCAGGGGATTCAAATGAGCTGAAATGAATTTAATTCACAATATTTTATGTGATTAAAACTCAATTTACTTATGAATTAAAATAGTGAGAACTTGGAGATAAATCTTTGTCTGATTTCACTAATTGCATGATTATGCATAGATCTATTTGGACTCTGGCCTGCACATCTGTATCTAAAAAAATTCTAGATCAGATATCTGTTGATCTATGATATAATATAGAGGATATTGATTATTATCATCTGGATTAAAAATTGAAATCTCAAATCATGAGCCTAATTATTTTCATTGTTTATTTCTGTTGCATTTCATTCCAGATCATCACATCTTCTCTTTATTTTCTGACACAAAAATTAGCTTATCAAATTAATTAATTAATTAATTTAATTTAAAATCACGCAACTAGAAATCATCGTTCCCTGTGTTTGGCCTTGATAGACTTGCCAAGTGCAAATATTCCACAACATTCAAAGATTATGGTTTCTGTTGAATTGTTTTTGCCTCTTATACTATCTATAATTAAAGAGGCGAAATACGCATTCACAAATGCCGTAGTATAGGAGGAAAATTTGGTTAAGAAGAAACCACAAACTTAGAATGTTGTGGAGAATTTTTCTTGGCAAGTCAACCAAGGTCAAACATAGGGAACGATGATTTCTAGTTGTGTGGTTTTATATTAAGTTAAATAATTAATTACATTGCTATGTTAATTTTTGTGTCGAATGAAAAATAAATGAAAAGAAATGTGATGCAAATAAAGAAAACAAAAGTGAAGCTCGGTGTGTATGACTAGAATTTTTAATTGTAATAATAATTATCGATATCCTCAATATGAATGCATAGATCACAAAAACATAATTAATGGAAATATTTAGCAAAATAAAATCCTGACTACGGGCTATAAAATTAATCAATTAATTTACTCCTACAAAATAGATCATTAATGGTCCTTATGATTCAATCCTCAAAGAATGATCACTAACACCTTTTCCTTGGATGAGCCCCTGCACATATTATATTATTCATATAATGATTTCCAGACTCCGAAAGAATATTAATCTTGCAAAATATTTTTGATTGAGTACATGGAGAAAGATCAACAATTTTCTCAACAAAAGAGCACAGATAAGACAATTTTCAGCTTGCACAAAGATCAAATTAATCCTCGAATAACAATCGATGATGAATGTCTTCAGATCTGTTCACAACTTGTATAATATAAAAGAGCATGAAAAGAGCTTCAAAATGACAATTTATGCGCTAGAAATGGAGTTCAAATGAAAAGGTTATGCTAAAATTAAGATTCAGGGACTAAAATGTAATAAAAATGTGAGTTTTCTTCTCAAAAAGTTCCCTGGGGGCTTATCTGCAAAACTCTCAAAGTCGGAGGGGAGATTCTATAATTTAACCTTGGGAGGGGTATATCTGCAATTTCTTTAAAAGCCAAGGGTTATTCTACAAATTCTCTAAAGAGGCACGTGCATCGCATGTACCTCCTGGCTGGCACGGATGTACGTGTTAACAATGAACATCGAGGGGGTTGGTCTACAATTTGCCCCTAGCGCACGTACGTTACACATGCGGTAGAAGCTCGAAGGAAGGCATAGGCGCAGGCGAGGCTCAGTGTGTCCAAGACAGAGGCTCGGAGAGTTCAAGCTAGAGGCTCGGAGCTCCAAGGCATTGGCGTGGACCGAGTCGAAGGCTCGGGCGTCCGAGCCTATGTGGAGGTGATGGAGTGCTTTAGAGGTCCCGAGCCTCGAGGCTGGGACGAGGCTCGGGGGGGAGGTGCAAGTGCGAACGAGGCTCGAGGGGGGTGTCTCACAGACCATTAGATCCCCAGATCCAACACCTGCTGAAGTAGGCGACGGAAGGTGGGGAGAGGGAGTAAGGGTGGTGGCCATGGCAGGTTGAGTGGTCGTGCGTGACAGCTAGGGCTTCGGGAGGGGCGACAGGGGGCTTTTGTGGCACTCCAAGGAGGTCACATGTTCGGGTGGATGGCGAGCTGCTGCAGGCTGATGGAATTGACAGCCTTATGGGTGGTTGGCGGCCATGTAAGGCCACGATAAGCCTCTCCTTACGCAGTGGACGCGGAAGGTGGCAAGGGCCGAGGGCTTGTAAGGTGGCAAGAGATGGATGGTGGTAAACGTGTGCGACCTGAAAAGAAGATAAAAAGAGCAGATGAGGGGGATTTCATCGGATATTGGAGCTAGAGGCTCGCTTCCAGGTGGTCACTCGAGCCACACAGCGATGTGGCGAGCTTTAAGGCTCTATGAGTCGCAGCAGGGGAAAGGGAGCCCCCTGGATCGCGCCAATGTTGAGAATCTCCAACTGATGTCACCAGCTGAATAGGAAGAAGGCCGGATAGGGCAAATGGATGACGGAGCTGGATTTTTATAGGAGCGGGGGGCGGCAGAGGGAATTATGCGGAGGTGTCTAGTCTCGTATGTTGGAGAGAGCGGGGGCGGTTGTGGTCATTACGAGGGAGGAGGTGGAGACGGGGGGAGTGGGAGGAAATGGCTGAGTGGGGGTTGCATAAGGGGAGAAGAGAGGGGTCACGTGCTAGGCACATGACCTGGGGAGGAAAGAGAGATCGAGTGTGGGGGTGACACGTGGTATGCACAGGGGCTGCCATGTGTCACCCCTAAAAAATTTTCAGAATTATAAGGAGAAGAAAAATAGAAAAGAAATAGAAGAAGACTCAAATGGAAAAGTTTCCTTCACGAAAGTTGTTCATCTCGATGAGTCTACAACTTTCATGCAGGATATAGGAGAAAAAGAGGTCATTTGTACAAGTGATATTTTTGGTGGTCTCCATGTGTGTAGGAAACCAGCTTTTTGAGATTTTGTAATTTTTTTGGTGGTTTAAAAGAGGATAAAAATTATAAAAAAATGATAAAATACGAGAAAATTAATTACATGCTAATCTAATTTTTTTGGATTTTTAATAAATAATAAAAAAGGTAAATAAAACACGAGTACGAAATATGAGATTTTTGTACATACTCACAATGGACACTAGGACACAGTCAGTTTCTTTGATTTCAATCTTGATATAGATTTGGATTTTTGCACTGTTTAATAAAACTTTTATCAAAGAACACAAATGACAAAGAAATAAAATTAAAAGAATTAATTATATACATAAAAACTCAGGTCAAAAATAGCAAAATATAAAATGCGCAAAAGAGGCCCAAAACCCAACTTTCACTTATGAGATCTGAATTTTATGAAATTGGACTTTTTTTGACGGTATTTGAAAATGGAGTACTATAAAAGTGAGTAGACCAAAATCGAACACTGTTTGAGGGAGATATGTGAGTTTTAGTTCGTCAGATGTGAAATGGTTTTGGGATTATTTGACACTTATTTAGGTTAGCCATTTTTTATATTTTTTATTTAATCTTGTTAGTAATGTCTACACAATGGAGTGGTTTCAGGTCAATCAGAATTAGGATGAATTAATTAAAAGTATGGAAAGTTAGCAGCTTTTTTGGCCAATTTAAACATTATGCAATCATGCATGATGAAATGTGAATATTATTTACACATGTATGAATGCTTATGATGCTCTATTAATTATTAAATGCATATGAATTTTGGGGACCAGAGCGTAATTGACCAATTTTAGCATGATGAATACGAGATTCATTATACCCCTATACTTAAACCATGATGGAGTAGTATGATGAATATGAGCATCATTGAATATATGACTTAGTTGGATAAACCTCTAACTGTACGTGTGATTTTTCAAGGCTCAATTCATAGAAGACCCTTGTTTGAGTGATCCTAAAATTCTGGGCTCAACCATACTTTAATCAAAAGGAATCCAACTTCTCTATTTATCAGACTCTCTATTTGTATGTATAATATAAGATATAAGGATGTGACTTTTAGTGTACTTCATTGAAGAGAGTCGAGTCGAGATGCCACCCAAGCTTCCACTCCTGGAGTCCTTTAGACCTAATCCTCAATACTAGGGAATAAGTCTATTCTTGCTTCAGTCAACCGTCTCATTAGTTTGTCAAACTTGAAAGTGTAGATGGATGGCCAGATGATGGAGGGCATAAAATTGTGTCTATTTTCCTTTCCCTCACATTGGAATAAGGGGCCTCTCAAGTGCGTTATTACTTAACACATGTATTTTTATTTTGTTGATGAATGTGTACGTCAAGAGAATTCAGAGTCGTCTGTACTTGTCTTTCTGGGAGTACACTGGGGTGTGTCTCTTTGAGTATCTAAGATACCTTCGACACCCTGACTTGTATCACTATACGATGCAGAGCCCTTTATGGTGTTAGCCCGACTCCTTGGTCCTAGAAACATGTGGTCCAAGTGGAGACTTTGAAAATTGTTTGGGAGCGCTCGCCATTTGTGGAAGCTCTTTTGAAATTTGACATTGAGGAATAGAGCTTTTCTTTGAATGTTTCTTTCTTTTCTTTTTCTTTTTTTGGCTAGCTCTACTTCTTTTACCAACAGTTGGCGCACACTGATGAATCTTGGATTCATGACTCCAAATCTCATTAATTAAGCTCAAATCCCTCAAAATCATCAGTATTTCTGCATTTATTCAGTATAATTAGCATTCATGCAACTTTTCATAAGAATTGCATTTTATCCATTATTTATGAACAAAATAAGAAGCCAAAAATCCGAGCCAAAATTGACCTGTAATTAGCCTAACTTCCCATATTTTTAACTCATTCATGCTAACTCTGAATGACCCAAACCAACCTCCACTGTGTACATATCCCTAACAATAATAAATGAAAAATACAAAAAAACACTAACCCAAATAAGTTGACCGAAAACCCAAACCCTAGTTTCAGGATTTCCAGACTAAAAGCCTCATATTTCCCCATCCAGTGTCCGTTTTAATCCTACTCACTTTTGAACTAATGTACATTCAATTACCTTCAAAACAAGACCAAGATCAAGTGAGTCGGAGCTCATATGTGAGAGTTGGGTTTTGGACCACTTTTGTACATTTTGTATTTTAGCGGTTTTTGACCTGGTATTTTATGTACATATTTAACATATTTTAGTTCATTTCTTTTTTATTTATCTTCTTTGATGAAAGTTTTATTAAAATGCGCAAAAATCCAAATCCAAATTGAGCTTGAAACTAAAGAAACAAATTTAGTCCAGGTCTTCACTAACCAACTGTACAATATTGGTCTTCTTCTTATTTTATTTTATTTTTTGTTTTTCTTAATTAATAAAAATTCAAAAAAACAGATTAACATGTAAATATTTATCTTTGATTTTTTCATATTTGTTTCGGATTTTTATCTTGTTTAAAATTGGCAAAAAAATTACAAAACCCAAAAATCAAGGAATTCTATGTAGATGGGATACCCCAAAAATATCACTTTATGCAACTGATCGATTTTGGTTTTGTTGTCTTCATGAATGTTGTTGATCTCATCAAGACGGGCAATTTTTGTGAAGAAACTTTTTCGATCCGAGGCCATTTACTATTTATTTTGTAGTTTACAAAGTATTTATTTCTTTTATTATTGTGGTGCGGACACGTGGGAGCTCCTGGAGCCGCCACGTGTCAGCCATTTTTCGATTATTTATTAATTTGTTTTTATATAAAAAAATAAAAGCATCCGCACGTATGACGCACGTGCCCTCAGGCATGTGCCACGCACGTGCTTCCCTCTCTCTCTCCCCTGGCCGCCACGTGGCATGCTCACGGCCGTCTGATCTCGACCGATCAGATGGTCATTGTACTCCATCTTCTTCCCCCAATCTCGCCTAACACCGCCGTCTCCTTGATTTCTCCGCCGCTGCGAATCCTCCCCTCATCGCGAATCTCACGCCGCCACTGACCATCAAATCGCCCCCAAATCGCATCGCCATCTCCGATTTTGTATCCCTTAAAATTCTCCATCGCCAATCAAATCTTCCCTATAACCCCCTTCTAGATTCGGCCACAACCGCCTCGGCGAAATCAGTCATCCGCATCTCCGATCAATCTCTCCAAATCAATCAGATTTCCTTCCTCTTCGTCAGATCCTGCTGCTTTCCAATTACGAACCCCCGTCGATTCAATCTCAGATCTCACCCCGACCACTTTCCATCTCCGGTGACTACCCCTCGACCCTATAAATAGAACGTCGCCGCGCTGTGCCCATTCATCCACCGATACTCCTCCCTCCACAAACCCTCCGGTGGTGACAACCCGGAAGGTCTACATTCGCGGCGAGATCTGATCTAGTCCAGGCTCGTTGCGGCCTACGACGAGAGTCCCTCCAATCGTCGCTGCTCCATCTCCGGCCCTTGCCCGTCAAGCCTACTACTCCAACCATCGACTTCAACACCTCGACAACCACCTACGACTCCGACGACCCCCTACGACCTTCATCACTGAGTTCAACCCTCCGACGATCTCCTGCTTTGACTATGCCTCTGATCACCACTGACTATGATGCCAACGCCTTCATTCTTCTCTGACACGGCTCCGCTCCAGATGCTCCACCAGCAGCTCCACCCCCTCTCAGAGCACCACCCTGCCAGGAGCTTGTCTTCCACCACACTTCGCCGCAGAAGGAGGATCATCCCTCCCCCAAAGCTCCAGGCACCTCTACTCAGCTGACCTCACCGCACGTGCAAGCCACTACTTCGCCCCTCACGACCATCGGCCGGCCACATCCTACACTGTACACAGCCACCAGCGGCCGGGCTCCAGCCCGAGGCCCTCCCACGTGAGGAGCACTTGCGGGAGGGACCGCCTACGTCAGCACATGCCAGCTCAGGGTTCACGTGCCGTGCACATGACCTGCTGGGTCAATTGCAAAAAAGCTCCAAGAAGCCCTCTAATTTAGCAACAAGGTCCAGGGGTCACGTGCTTTGCACGTGCCCACTGGAAAAATTACAAAGAGCCCCTCTGGAGATTCATCATTCGCGCATCAGGCCCCTACCGACCAGGTCACGTGCTTGTCACGTGACCTGGTGGTAATTTTGCAAGGCGCCCCCAGGATAGTGTAATTACAAAAAGGCCCCCCACTGCATTTTTTATTTATTTATTATATTTATTGTAATTACACTTCACCCCTATGTTCCCTTATTATTATAGACTCGTATAATTCATATTTTATGTTTCCAAAAATAGCATTGTGTTCCTCAATTAATTCTCTACATTTTGACACATTGTAGACATTTTTATGATCATTGTTTAATTAATAATTAATTGTTTTGTAGAAAATTATGAATTTTGCCCATTTCGTGCTATTAAATTTGCCTTTGATTAACCGTTGCTATAAAAATTCCTGAAATGTCACATATTGTAGAATTACTAGTGCTTGACATTGTGCTAAAAAGAATTGCATTAGCATGCATAGATTTCCATGTAAAAATCATTTTGCATATTTCAGTATTTGATTTTTAATAGGTATTGAAACTAATATTTTCAAGGTTTAGGATTTTTCTGAGATCAATCAACTAGTGATAGTTCTTAGATTATTTTGTTCCTTGAAAATAATTAGGTTTAATATTTATTATAATTACATATTTAAATTAATTTTGCTTGCATATAAAAATTCATAAAAAATTCACCTTACATCCAAAAATTCCAAAAAATTTATAATGCATTCATTTCACCATATTTTGCATCTAGCCAAGTTTCATATTTTTCGGACATCGTTTGAATGTAATTGACATTTTAGTCCCTAAACTAGGCTGAAATTGCATTTTGCAACCTTTATTGCATTAAAATTTCCAAAAAAAGACCGTCTCGAAAACCGCGCATGAATTTTGATAGACATAATTCTAGGTTGTTCCTTTGCCTCCTTGTGTTGGACCTTGGGACTTGCCCAAGTAAAATAAACATAAAACCACATTCATTAAAATCGACAAATATTTTGTGTGGTTATTTTCTTGACCGATTCCGATTGCCTCCTACAACAAAATGATAAAATCATTATTTTTAGCACGAACAAATAAACATATTACATTCATTTTGACACGCGCAATATTTTGGAATCGTTAGATGGCACCGTTGGTGGGGAGGCAAACCGCTTAGTTTCGTGTTTTGAAATATTTCGTTTGATTTTCTGCATTCGGGTAGTCTGACCCCTGAATTTCTCATTGTAAATTCTATTTTTTTCCTGCAATTTATTTCATTTTATTTTCAGCATTTTTTTCTTATTTTATTTTTTATTTATTTTTGAGTCACACTCTTACACAAATCTCTCTTATTTTTCTTGCCAGGTACCTGGCGTACATGGAGCAGTTTTTCAGGAACCGAACCATCTTCACCAACTTCGGAAAAAGCCACAAATAAATTAAGATCGAGTCGAGTCGTGAGAGAGCGTAGAGTCTAGGATTTTAATTTCTGCAAATTTTTAATTTCTATAATTAATTACTTATTTACAACATTGTCTGTTTGACTCTCGCATGTGTAAAAAGACCCTTAAACTTTTTCTGTGGTGTGTTGTGGCATGTTTCACTCTCCGGTGAGGGTGGTGCCTGCTTGAGTGGCGATTAGGATAGTCCTGCACATACGGCTCTCATAGCATTTTTAATTTTTTAATTGTTCTCGTAGGATCTAAGGCCACACTTCACTCCAATTGAGACGCACATTAGATCGTTCAATTCAACCAAATTAAACTCAATTGTTCCTCGATAATAGAACTTTATGCTAGGTGCGGTTTTTCATCGGCTTGCATTCATATAGAATAATTTTTCAATTCATGTATTGCATCCCACATGGAGATTGCGAGGATTCACTGTAAGTCTTCTAACTGAGCATACATCATCGTTTTTCACGTGCATCGGCTTTTCTCGAATTTCTCCCTCTTGTGTTATCACATAATTTTAAAGGAAATTGGGATAGGAAGGTAGATGTGCATTTTTGATCATTTAATTCTTCAGTGATCGCCTAATTAAAATTGGGACTGTTAAATATAACTGACTTCAAATAACCCATAAAATCAAGATTTTCTGCGAGAGAGCAACCCCGACCTTGGATGCTTTGATTTATGAGTGAGTGAGAGACGACACTTAAGGCTAGAGCCCAAACCCGGATTTTCATATTGACTATTGATTCTACCAAAAACGATTAGCTACTTCTCAGTGAGGATCTACGGGTAGCCAGTAAACGGTACGGATTTCCTTAGTAGAGTGGGTGGTCTAGAGGACACTACGTAAGGCTCCATCGTCAAGTAACGGGTAGCCGTTCTACGGTCCGTACTTACTCCCATACTGGTTGAAACTAGGTGCAACTAGTCGTAAGAATTCGGGCCAGTCATTACGAAAATTTCGGCACCTAACAGCTCGCTAAATACTTTCCAAGATTGTCTTATCACCAACTAAAATTGAAAAGAAAATTGTCGAACTCTTACAGCTTCATTGTGTGTGTCGGTGAACCCGGGGTTTGATTTGTGTTTGCATTGGTGCGTGAACCAATATCAAAGATCAAAAGCCGCACATTTGATAAAATTTCTTCTGACTATCCCATGCAATTATCTCTCTCCTTTCTTTATTTAAACCTCATCATGGTACTTTTGTCCAAAAACCCTCCGCATCTAGATCGGGAAAATCATTGCAAACACAAACCATCATTCCTTTCAGCTCTTTCAAAAATGGCCGAACATTTATCTAAAATCCATCAGAACTATACTATGAAGATGAATTTATCTCGGTTAGGCCCAAATCAACTAAATCCTCTTCTTTCAATATTCCTCCAACATTTGCGCGAGACTTTCACCTGCGGATGAATTGGGCCCCCTCATTGAATGCCGACTCGAATCATCCGACCACACATGACCACCTACCATCTTGGACTGAACTGTCTTATTCTCGGTTTCTCGCTAATAAACCATTTCAAGATTAAAATACCTTTGAGTCTCATGACTGGCCGAGAAACCAAACCCAGATGGAAAGACCCGCATTTAATGATCATTAGCGTTGGATTGACCACGACGATCAAATCCCTATTGATCAACCCGGATATCACTGATTTGATCAGCCTACTCATACAGAGGACTAGACTGACAACATATAAATACATAACCCCTGTATGTTGACTCCATAATATCAAAGTCCGACCAACCATGATCAAAGGATTGAACTCTACTCAGACCAACTCCACATACATGGACTATATGAGCAGCCTCATTCCATAATTTTTGAAGAGAAATTTTCAGAAAATAATGATCATATGCTGGATATTCCGAGAAACTCTCCTCTCAGCATATACAGGAAAATGGAAGATGAAATTTTTGAATCTAAAAAACACACACCGACTGCTCCCATGATTTATCATGAACCGAATGAGATTAGACTAGCAAAGATGGGGAAGACTGAATTGAACTTAATATAATCAAATATTATAGGTGACTGAGTGCGCCGGGTTGGAAATCAGGCTGACCTTCTCCATTGTGCTGACTGTAGAAGGTCCTTAACCCAATCGCTTTCCTTTGAGTGCGTCCTTGGGAATGAAGGTTCCAAATTGTGAACCCCCGAGGATCCGGGTACCTGCTAAGACACATTTCGCAGAAATTCCATATATTTGACATTGCATTAAAAGCATAATTTATGGGGAAATTTTTTGCGCTTGAAGCTACATATGACATTTACATTCATAACCACAATCTAATAGAGGCAAATGACACCAAAATATCATTTCATTAATTTTCATATCATTTTACATCATGTACAATAATCATCCAGTATACACCATATATCCCAAAATGTAGTACATAAGAGATAGCATTTACATTATAATGTGAATCAAAAACTGAGACAAAATAAACCATACCGTCTGGTGTATACCCTATCTCCTGGAAGCATGAACAGCTACTAAACAGTAGGCTCCTTGCCTGCCATGCATGCAAGGAAGAAGAGGAGTCACAATTGTGAATACAAATCCGTAGTTTAAAAATAAATGACAAGTAATTTATTATGTGCAAAAGGGAGCAAGTAGAACGGTGGAACAAGTATAATTTACATCTACTTGCGTAAGTAAAAAGGTTATCAAGTTGTTTGCATTCCCCATAAGCACCCATTATACCAATACTTTTCATATATAACATATTTATTTTGTAATCAAATATTCATATTTGTATGAGTGTATGTATATATATGTATCTATATTATCATATAGACTAGATATCACCACTGTGGATTTTGACGATGTGGAAGATGAATTTGGATTGACTTAAATCTCAGTCTAATGGATAATCATTTTCTATCAACATAATTTTTTATTGTGACTCTCCAATTTCAGCTTCATTTGTCTCATATGTGATCTCAGATGACTTAGATCCAGATATGGATGATCAGGATGTAGAATCACCAAGTCTGTTGGTGAAAGTAAAACTCAAGCGGTGAAGAAGCCTACAAATGGCTCTTTTGTCTCGCCCTCTAGTTGGCAGCACGGTCCAATAGAGGGATAGGTCTACTCCCAAACTGCGCCACTGAGACGGGTGAGAGGGACTTCCCGGAAAAGTCGCTCTTAGAAAACGGCCCGACTACTACGGGTAACCGAGCTCATACGTAAAACTGAAAAAACCGAGGATCCTACGCCTGGGTATCATAAAACAAAGGGTCACCAAAACTGGTCTAAAGTCGGGATCCCAACAAGGTGTAAAGACACTGCGAGCTCATGTAAAATCGAAAAGAGACTGGGATCCTAGACCCGCACACTTGGCGGGCGCTGCCCTAACTAGGCTTCCTTTCCTCCGCCCAGTTGTGGGTCACCGTGCCCGCGCACGGTCAGGCATAAAGGTGATCATGACCGGCACTAATAAATTTTTAGTCAACACTGATTCCCAACCGAAGATAAAATCTTATGTTGTTAACTTTGCAGCTTTGACGCGACTTGCATGAGTACTAAAGGTTTCAAATCCAATGTGATCCCTTGCATTGGGCATTGCTACTATTTCAAGGATCCATGGTCACTGGTCTTTCACATTAGCATTCACTACTTGCCACCACTTTCTTGTAATGGCAAGGTTACTAAAATTGAAGTGAAAGATAATTTTATAAATGAGGTAAGTCCTTATTTAAGTTATCATCTTGATTTTGGTAAGCAGAGAAGTTAAAAGATGCGATTCAAATATTACCATAAGAGACCCTCAGTATGTTCTTCCTGCTTGATCCAATAATTTTTTTTAGAGTCATCGATAGTGATTCTTTATCTTCAATCATATCTATCTTAATTCATTCTCGAGTTCAGCCTAACTTATATAAGAGTTATTTCATATTAACTAAAGCCAGGAGTCAATTATATGTATAACATAGACACATATAAAGATGATCATTAGTTTTATTAATAGAGTTGAGGATGCTAGGCTGATCCTGGTTAACCTGAGCCATGGGTTAAGAAGTTCTTTTCGTAAGGTTAAAAGATGTAAAGAATACATTAATGAATCAAAGGTGTTTAGCTTTCCACTTTTGAGGGAAATATAAAGAATGTGCATATAAAATTTTCAATGACATAATTCTTCTCGAAATTTAGCAGGGAGTATTATTTATACTATATTCTACACCCCCCAAGTTGATGACATCTTAACAGTGAATATGGATGAGTAATGATAAAAGATGAAGTTGATACCGAAGCTTCTGTTATGTTTAAATTTCTTGTTCAAGATCTTAAGTTGACAACTGTTGCCTGCCAATTTATATTATGTGATTTATATACTGAAATTTGTTTTCGACCTAATTCTATCTCTGACATTTTCCTCCCTGACACTCGTTTAATGTCCCTAAAAGAGTACCTCGTGTCACCTTCCTTTTATGGAAATAAAGATTATTACATAAGCACCATATTTATCAGACTTACTAATATAAAAAAATAATTAAAGAAATTTATGTAAAAATCACAATCAATCTGAAAACAGGACTCCAGGAAGTAATAGAGGAATTGGGAGTCTGTAGCAAAAAGAATATAACCTTATTGTATATCCTTATTAATATGATAAAATGATCTTTTGATCTCAGGAATCTTATGGAATGGTGGAAACGAGAATATAAATCACTCAATTTGCAATGTATCTCATATTTACACAGAAGCATTTTTAATATCAAGTATATAACGATAGTTAACTGGAAATCAGATCTCAATATTCCAGAACTTGAAATTTTCATTTATCGAATAAATCCAAAGTTTCAATTAAAACATGGATTTATTGTGTAAGGTACATGCATGGCAGCAAAGGATGCGGAATAGGATTGTACCTATGATTTCTCCAAGTTTGGAGATGATTTTACATGCAGGAGGGCTTCAAGGCAACTTCAGTTGGGCAGAAAAGGTTGCTGGCCAGCTGAAGAAACTTGAAATAGGGAGTCCTGCAACTTTAGTTGTGGATGCAGAGAGCAGTAGGGATCTTTTATAGCTGTTGTAGAGGGTTTCCATCAACAAATTTCATATGAAATTGAGAGGAATCATAGGGCTCAGATGGATTTTAAGAAATATGGCAAGAAATAAGGAGGGGAGAGGGGAGTGTACCTTGTAGATCTCCCAAAATGGAGAGCAAAACATGAAGAGGCTCTTGATTAGAACTGGAATTGGCTCAGCATACTGTTGGACAGTAGCAAATGATGATGAAAAGGACTCCTTCGGCTGTGAGGTTGAGAAGAAGCGTTGAGGCAAAAAGGGGAAAGGGTATTGGGCTATTTATGGAGGTTTTTGTTGATAGATTTTGGGGGAAGTAAGGCCTCAATCGTTGACAAGTGGAGAATAGTAGTCCAAGTGGAAATAGGGAAAAATTTGCATGTGGAGGTTGCTGGATATTTCAACCAGTCTGCTACTATCTTAAATAATAATTAGTTTAGCCAAAATCTCTCTTTATTTGACATGCTTCAAGATGACCGTATTCGTGCCTCGGTCGTCGGATTTCGATGCACAATATGTCGATTTGATCGGCTTTGCACGACGATCAAAATGAGTGCAATATTAATATATTTCTGATCGGGTTTAGATGCCCGAAATTTTCGAGATACGGTTTCGATTTGGAGTTAAATTTTATGAATTAAAAATATCAAACGACCTCCGATTGACGAACGGTCGATTCCGTTGGTCCTGTTTCATCGAATCGGATGTAATGACGGTCTCGGTTCGTTTTGCGGTTTCTGAATTTACGTCGTGGCTTTTTCGCGGCGCGCATTACGAAGTGACCGATTTTTGGTTGATTTCTTCCGAACAATTTTTTTCAACGATCAATTGATTGTTTTAGGTTATTTGGTAATGACCAACAACTTTATTGGGTTCATCGGACCCAAATTGGACCGAGTTCGGGTTTTTGTGGATCCTGGATGTTACAAATATAAAAACCTCAAAGGGAGTCTCGTCCTCGAGACTCGAGTTAAGGTCATCATGTATCTTGTTTGAGTTCCATATGGCCATAAAAACCTCAAAGGGTTTTTAACACATAAAAATCTCAAAGAGAAAATAAGCCATATATTTTAACATATATCTAATTACAAAAGCCTGTTTTGATTTTTACCTCAGAAAAGTTGCGAGTATCGTGCCTGCATGTTGGCTTCAGTTTCCCATGTCTCCTCTTCGACTCCGTGAAAGTGCCACAAAACCTTGACCAATGAAATCTCCTTGATGTGAAGCTTCTTCACAGCACGGTCAAGTATCTGGACTGGCCTCTCCTCGTAGGTTAAGTCAGGCTCTACGTCAAGATTTTTGTAACTAATGATGTGTCGAGGATCGTGCACATACTACCTTAGGTTGGATATATGAAATACATCATGAATCGCTGATAGATGTGGAGGAAGGGCTACTCGGTAGGCCACTTTCCCTACTTTCGCAAGAATCTCAAACGGACCTACATATCGCGGTGCGAGCTTGCCACAAACACCGAATCTCTGTATTCCCTTCATGGGAGATACACGAAGAAATACCCAATCTCCAACCTATAATTTATAGAAATGTTGTTAATATGTGATTAATCTAAACATATGTAAGTCATAATTTGAATGGATGAAGAGGAAAGAATTGGATCACCTGAAACTCCAATTCTCTTCTGCGACGGCCTTCATAGCTCTTCTGGCGGCTTTTTCTGTCAAAAGCCTCCGTCTCACAAGATCAACAGCTCTCGCGGTCTCCTCCAAGAGATCTACGGAATAGAGTGCATGATCACCTACCTCACGCTAATTGAGAGGTGTCAGGCATCTCCGCCCGTATAGGGCTTCGAATGGTGACATGCCAATACTGAAGTGATAGCTGTTGTTGTACGTGATTTCCACCAAAGGTAAATGGTCCTTCTAGGACCCTTTGTACTCCAAAGTGCAAGCGTGGAGCAAATCCTCTAGTGTATGAATGGTGCGCTCACTCTACCCATCTGTCTACGGATGGTAAGCAGAACTCATCTTCAGCTCTTTCTGTAGTGCTGACATAAACTGATGCCAATAGTGATATGTAAACCTCAAATCCCTGTCAGACACCACTTCTCGTGGTATACCATGTAGCCTGATGATATTCTGCACATAGAGCTTGGCCAACCTGGATGGATTGTAAGTCGTATTGACAGGTATGAAATGGGCTGACTTGGTCAACCTATCAACAACGACCCAAATGGAATCATGGCCACCTTGTGTCTTCGGCAATCCTGTGACAAAATCCATAGAAATGCTCTCCCACTTCCATTCGGGAATGGGGAGAGACTGTAGTAATCCTTGTTGTCTCATGTGCTAGGCCTTGACCATCTGATAGGTCATGCATCTGCTAACATGTAACACCACATCGCACTTCATTCCATCCCACCAGAAATGTCGACACAGATCACGGTACATCTTCATACTACCTGGATGGATAGATAACCGTGAACTGTGTGCCTCATCAAGAATATCTCTGCGAAGCTGCTCATCATTGGGTACAACGACCCGACCTGCCTTCCATAAAATAGACTCCATCACAACAAAATCATCAATCTCGTCCTTGATGGCGCGCATGTATCTGTCTCGAATCCAAGGATCTGTCTTCTGTCCCTCTACAATATGATCCCAAAGACTACTGTACCGTGGAGGCACGTCTGTAGAAATGGATGCGCTCTCCTGAGGATGCCAATCGGTCAAAGCGGCGAGCGTATCCCACGAGGATAAGTAAGAGATTCAAATTAATAGAGGATAGATTTCTAAAATTTGCTGACCGATTGATTTTACTCTCTGAGAGATCGGACATAAAAATAAATGAGGAAATGATTGGATCTCATGCTGAAAATTTTGAGGATATTCAGAATCTTAGGAACGATTTCGACATCGACACCTCTACATATTACTCCCCTAGGAATGACCATGCCTCTGACATTTACTCCGAACATCAAAGCCCCTGCTCATCTGAGGAACACACCACATCACCACACCACACAGAAAATACTAAAAAATTGGAATATTAAAAAACACCCAGAAAATCAAAAATACATAAAAATTGAGACTGAAGAAGATCCGAATAATTTAAATCCTGCTTTACGGGAAGCAATGGAAAAAGATTAATGTTTGAACATCCCTTTATATAGACCATTGAACACTTCCCAGACCTTAAAAGATTTGTAATGGATAAATTAATGACGACAAAGTCGGGTAGGATTAGAACAAAAACTGAAAGACATATCTTATCAATGGCCTCCTCGGTGTTGAGGGGAAAACAATTAAGAGCCGTATAGTGAAACGGATGCCCAGATTTGACTGTGAAATCAAAGACACAACCTTTACCCATGCTCGAATTGATGATGATTCACCAATCAATATCCTCCCGACCTCTGTATTCCACGAACTCAAACTTGAACCGATTCGGAAGATACGAGAGATTGTTGAATTGGTTGACTGATCGATAAAGCGATCGAGAGGAATCATTTCTGTCATCATGATATTCCAAGGTGCTCTGCTCAAAGTAGAATTTATTATCATTGATATTGAGCATCAAGGAGAATTCACCCAGTCTCCAATTATTCTCAGAAAGCCATTATTAGCATTGACTAAGGCAATTATTGATTGTGAGACTCGGGAAATAAATTTTACAGCATTGGAAGCACTTCGATCTAACCCAGTCTTTGAGGAACCATGATTTTCTGAGGCAACCCATGAAGTCCCCGACAACCGTAACCATGAAGCGGTAGAGGAGCCCCACCCCGCTGCTACACCTGAGATATCGGTTGTTGATGAGACTATTGGTTTAGAGAATCTCCCCCTGCTCCATTCCCAGCCTCTCTCACCATAGAGAATCTGTATATGAATCATATGATCCGAAGACTTATGCATGGGCACACCTTGGGTCAACTTACTCTGACTACATGGATTACATCAACTCGACACAGGAATGTTCCAACATCGAATCAATTAAGAACGAACATGCAGAGATTCTCCCCAGTATTTCAATTCCCACGGATCTCAAAATAGACAAATCCTTCTTCTACGATCCTGAGACATATTCATGGTCGCACCCAGGGACAACCTTCTCTGAATATCTTGACCAAATCATCCCAAATCGAGAGTGCACCAACATTCAGGAAACTAAGAACAAACATGCAGGCCATACACCGACCAAGGAGAAGAATTCCAATGCTTATTCATCTGAATACTCAAGTGAACCGACACCTTAACGAGGCAAGAAAAAAAGTCACCTTTGACCTTTCGTAAGAGGAATCAACTGATGATCCCTCATCAGGACCGGAAAAGGTAATCTACATGAGTGAGGTCTACTCGGCCGCTCTAAAACCATATCTTCGCAAGGATCCAAAACTCGATTCTCGTCGGACAACTCGTGTTCCTAACTACTATTTATCCAAA
The DNA here is from genome assembly GCA_037367405.1 of Ottelia alismoides. Lineage (NCBI taxonomy): Eukaryota > Viridiplantae > Streptophyta > Magnoliopsida > Alismatales > Hydrocharitaceae > Ottelia > Ottelia alismoides. Next base: position 175,523 of record JAZKJV010005230.1, read on the forward strand.
GCTGATGCTCATGCCCTCTTCATGTACACTAAAATTATTTCTTATGAGCTAACTGAGACCGGTGCTTCTGAGTATTCATCCGAGTACAAACCACTTGATCCCAAGAAGGAACGAATTCTGAGGAAACAACTGACGAACAAAAAGAACAGAATATTTGGAGTGTGTCCACTTTCAAATACTATTCCTCTGAGGATAATTCCGATGATGGAATTTTTTCATCTGACTCAAACACTTCATCCACTATCCATCATGATTTTTCTAAGGATGACACTGATAATAGTTGGGAATCATATGCTTCATCTCCATCTCGATATTACGATCTCCCACCATAGGCTCACAAAAAGATCGGCCGAAAATCACCTTAATCATCAGCTACCCACCCTCCCTCCCGACCACATTGGTCTCCTTGTACAACTTCTTCCTCTACTTAGGCCAACGCCTAAGTATAGGGGGGATCGATACCATCTGTGTATACCATCCTTCTCCTATTTCCCGATCGCTTCACTTTCACCCTATACTTAGGCTGACCAGAGCCTAAGTATAGGGGGAACCAATGCCCATCTGTTTATACTCTCCTCATTCACATACCCCGATCACTTCATTTTTCCCGATGTTCTCCTATACTTAGATTGTTCACAGTCTAAGTATAGGGGGTGGTTCTGTAAATCTTGATCTTTTTCTTTTCCTTTTTCACTCTCTTACGCTTAGCCCGAGCTATTTCTTCTTTACGTTTCTTGTGCTCTGAGGACACAGCACTCGCTAAGTATAGGGGGTCTACATATATACTATGTATATATTTTAGCCATATATCATACTTTCACGTAAGTCTATATGTATTTACGGGGTAGGTAATTGATTTTAAAAAAAAAACAATAAAAACAAAGAAAAATAGTTTGCTACTAACATTGACTGTGCCTAAATTTTTTGAAAAAAAATGGCTTCTTATTCATTTTTCATTGAAAAAAAACAAAAATCCATTGCATAAAAATAAAAAAAAAGAATTCACAAAAAAATTTGTATCTGCATTTCACACACCTGCACTTCAACCAGCACTTCATGCATGTGCATCTGTGAAAAGTCATTGAGTTCTGAACCGAGTTGTGAGCAGAAACCGAGACTGGTCTGGACTTGCCCTTAATCCACCTAATTTTAAGAGGAACTTCACCGAGAATTAGGATTTTAGAAACTTCAGGTCTTTGACTTAATTCTTTGAGTTTCACATGACAATGTGCAGCGTTTGACTCTTACTGTCTAACCTGGTCTCTTCATTTTGGGTACAACTCTGGAATAGGGAATTAATTTGTACTCTCGCACTATGCACTTAGCTCAACTCAGATGGGATGTTGGAAGACTGTGTGAGTTTCTTTTCTGGTGGCGTGGAAATCTAAAGACCGAAGTACGGGTTGAAATAAAGCATCGGAAAAGGGATGGACGGTTGGCCACAATTTTTTCTAAGACCCCAAAAAATATATGGAATCAAAAAGATTCTATATCCGTAGGGGCATAACAAGATACAAGCAGAACCACCAAAAATTCCAAATACAAAGAAGCATTCTACCAAATAAATATCCGACCAAAAAGGTCCAAGCTTCAAGAAAACATGCATATCTTGGTGAAGACTCGGCTACATTGGCCAGCTTCACAAGGAGAGGTGACTACACTGGCCACCCTCCAGTTCTTTTCTCCTTCTTCTAACTTCTCCCCCAATTCGATAGTGAACACAGCGCGACAGACCTTAGAAGGAAATACCTGACTCCCCGAGGACGAGTTACTAGAGAGGAGAGGAGTATAGTAGTCTGACATTCTGGATGGAAAAAGCTAAAACCTTTCACACACATGAGTCGATCGTTCAATGTTCATAGGGTATACTTTGGGAAGAGGATTGATCTAAGATGACTTCTGAGACGAAACTGTAGCAATGATGTGTAGAACTTGAAGGCTGTTGATTTTGAAATTCTAAGTCTCACAGAAGTTCCGCCAAACTATTAATCCAAAAGTCGAGTCTAGTTTCATTTTCACCTTCAGCTCATGGTCTTGGTATGGAATCCAATCTCATTTCACCTCATGGCATTTCTTTTTGATGCTTAGGGACGAGCATGTTTTAAAATAGGGGGGATGATGAATATCAGATTCATCACTCTAAATCTCGTTAACTAAGCTCAAATCCTTCAAAATCATCATCATTTCTACATTTATTCAATATAATTAGCATTCATGCATGTTTTCATAAGAATTACATTTTATCCATTATTTATGCACAAAATAAGAAACCAAAAATTCGAGCCAAAATTGACTTGTAAATAGCCTAACTTCCCAGATTTTTAACTCATTCAAGCTAACTCTGAATGACCCAAAACCACCTCCACTGTGTACATATCACTAACATGAATAAATGAAAATTATAAAAAAATCACTAACCCAAATAAGTGGACCAAAAACCCAAAACCTAGTTTCAGGATTTCCGGACTAAAAACCTCATATCTTCCCCATCCAATGTATGTTTTAATCCTACTAACTTCTAAACTAATGTACATTCAATTAACTTCAAAATAAGATGAAGTTCAAGTGATTCGGAGCTCATATGTAAAAGTTGGGTTTTGAGCCTCTTTTTTACAATTTGTATTTTATTGGCTTTTTACCTAGTATTTTATGTACATATTTAACCTATTTTAAATCATTTCTTTTTCATTTGTCTTCTTTGGTGAAAGTTTTATTAAAATGCGCAAAAATCCAAATCCAAATTGAGCTTGAAATCAAAGAAACAAATTTAGTCCAGGTCTTCACTAACCAATTGTACAATATTGGTCTTCTTTTTATTTTATTTTATTACTTTTTTTCCTAATTAATAAAAATCCAAAAAAATATATTAACGTGTAAATATTTATATTTGATTTTTATATATTTTTTCGGATTTTTATCTGGTTTAAAAATGGAAAAAAAACTACAAAACCCAAAAATCAAGGTATTCTATGTACATGGGAAACCCCAAAAATATCACTTTATGTAATTGATCGATTTTGATTTTGATGTCTTCATGTAGATCTCATCGACACGAACGATTTTGGTGAAGAAACGTTTTCGATCCGAGGCCATTTTTGATTTATTTTGTATTTTACAATGTATTTATTTCTTTGATTTTTGTGGTGCTCACACGTGGCAGCTCCTGGAGCCGCCACGTGTCAGCCATTTTTCGATTATTTATTAATTAGTTTTTATAAATAAAATAAAATAATTAAAAGCGTCCGCACGTGTGGAGCAGGTGCCCTCAGGCACGTGCTACGCACGTGCTTCCCTCTCTCTCTCCCTAGGCTGCCACATGGCATGCCCACGATCGTCCGATCTCGGCGGATCGGACGGCCGCTGTACTCCATCTTCTTCCCCCAATATCGCTTAGCACCACCGTCTCCCTTGATTTCTCCGCCATCGCGGATCCTCCCCTCGTCGCGAATCTCGCACCGCCACCGACCATCAAATCACCCCCAAATCGCATCGCCAACTCCGATTTCGTATCCCTTAAAATTCTCCATCGCCAATCGAATCTTCCCCAGAATCCCCATCCAGATTTGGCTGCTGCCGCCTCCATGAAATCAGCCAGTCGCATCTCCGATCAATCTCTCCAAATCAATCAGATCTCCCTCCTCTTCGTCAGATCCCGCCGCCTTCCAATTATGAACCCCCGTCGATTCGATCTCAGATCTCACCCCAACCTCTTTCCATCTTTGGCGACTACCCTTCGACCCTATAAATAGAATGTCGCCACCCTGTGCCCATTCATCTGCCAATACTCCTCCCTCCAAAAACCCTCCGGTGGTGACAGCCCGGAGGGTCATCATTCGCGGCGAGATCCAAGCTACTCCAGGCTCGTTGCGGACTACGGCGAGCGTCCCTCCAACCGTCGCTACTCCAGCTCCGGCCTTCGCCCGTTGAGCCTACTACTCCAACCATCGACTTCAACGCCCCGACAACCACCTACGACTTCGACCACCCCATCTGACCTTCATCACCGAGTTCAAACCTCCGACGATCTCCAGCTTTGACTACGCCTCCGATCACCACCGACTACGACGCTAACGCCTTCATTCCTCTTCGATATGGCTCCGCTCTAGACGCTCCACTAGCAGCTCCACCACCTTCCGGGCACTGCCCCGCTAGGAGCTTCTCTTCCACCACACTTCACCGCAGGAGGAGGAGCATCCCTCCCCCAAATCTCCAGGCGCCTCTACTCAGCTGGCCTCGCCACACGCGTAGGCCACTACTTCACCCCTCCCGACCATCGGTCAGCCACATCCTCCACTGTACATAGCCACCAGCGGCCGGGCTCCAGCCCGAGGCCCTCCCACGTGAGGAGCACATGCGGGAGGGACCGCCTACGTCCGCCCACGCCAGCTCAGGGGCCACGTGCCGCGCACGTGACCCGCTAGGTCAATTGCAAAAGAGCTTCCGGAAGCCCTCCAATTTAGCAACAAGGTCCCGGGGTCACGTGCTTTGCACGTGCCCACTAGAAAAATTACAAAGAGCCCCTCTGGAGTTTCATCATTCGCGCATCAGTACCCCACCGACTAGTTCACGTGCTTGTCATGTGACCTGGTGGCAATTTTGCAAGGCGCCCCTCAAGATAGTGGTAATTACAAAAAGGACCCCCACTGCATTTTTTATTTATTTATTATATTTATTGTAATTGCACTTTCACCCATGTGTTCCCTTATTATTCTAGACTCGTACATTGCATAATTTATTTATCCTAAAATAGCATTGTGTTCCCCAATTAATTCTCTACATTTTAACATATTGTGGACATTTTTGTGATTGATGGTTAATTAATAATTAACTATTCTGTGGAAAATTGCATATTTTGCTTATTTCGTGCTATTAAATTTGCCATTGATTAATCGTTGCTCTAAAAATTCTCGAAAAATCACATATTGTAGAATTATTTGTTCTTGACATTGTGCCCAAAAAGAATTGCATTTGCATGCATAGATTGTGTTGTAAAAATCATTTTGCATATTTTAGTGTTTAATTTTTTATAAGTAATGAAACTAGTATTTTCGAGGTTTAGGATTTTTCTAAAATCAATCACCTAGTGATAGATCTTAGATAATTTTGTTCCTTGAAAAAAATTAGGTTCATATTTATTATAATTAAATATTGAAGTTACTTCTGTTTGCATTTAAAAATTCATAAAAAAATTCATATTGCATCCAAAAATTGCAAAAATATTAAAGTGCATTCATTTCATCATATTTTGTATCATGGCCAAGTTTCATATTTTTCGGACATCGTTTGAACGTAATTTACATTTTAGTCCATAAAATAGGTCGAAATTGCATTTTGCATCCTGTATTGCATTAAAAATTCCAAAAAAAGACTGTCTCGAAAACTGCTCACGATCTTTGATAGACATAATTCTAGATTGTTCCTTTGCCTCCATGTGTTCGACCTTGGCACTTGCCCAAGTAAAATAAACCTAAAACCGCATTTTTTAAAATTGATAAATTCTTTGTGTGGTTATTTTCTTGACCGATTCCGATTGTTGCCTACGACAAAATGACAAAATCAAATTATCTTTTTAGCATAAATGATAAATACGCATATCTTCTTAACACGCGCAATTTTGGAACCATCACACACTGATCAATAATTATTTATGTTTCACCACACCCTGGTACATAGATAAATATCAAAGAGATAGCATGTGAACTTGTCCACATACTGTCTAGGGTTTTGCTGACATTCAGGTTTCTTGAAGCCTTCATTAACTTTATCCCATCCTTGAGTATCATTAGATCGGGTCTAAACTCAAATCTCATCAATCATGCAGTTGTGAATGTGTTGTGTTGACCAAATTCTTTTAGAAGGTAGAGATGAAGAGTGCAATATAGCGCTCAAATCTTTCAAACTAGGGAAGAGTCGATTATTAAGTTCAAAGGCCCTAATGGCTAAGGCTGGCTAACTCATAGTCTCAAGATCTCAAAAATACAGTGTCTTCAAAATACTCAAGCCTTGAGTGATAGTGAATGTGTTAGGAATACACCAACCACGGAATGTATGGATGCATGATGAAATGCAAGACCATGAGTGGAAAAAAATTATACAAAAGGTTTTTTTCCTTCTTTTTTTTTGTTTGTTTTATTTGAAAACTAGGTATTATTACATGAAGAATTTAGTATAATATACATAATGTACACTAATTATACCCATCCCCTATGTTAGATGAAAATAATCAAAGTACGAGCTATGGATAAAGTAAGTAGAATATACAAACACCCCCCACCATACATAGCTTGTGTTATGTCCTCATGGCACAAAGTGACATGTAGATATAGCTCGTACTTAGTATAGTTGAGCGAAAAAGAAAAAAGTCAACATGCCCCCTATACTTAGACTTTTAAGAAACTAAGCATAGCAAGAAAGCATGAAATGAGGTAGTCGAGGGTGAGCAGAAAGAATAGAAGCGATGTATACACAATGGTACCAGTCCCCCTATACTTAGTCTTGGGTCAGCCTAAGTATGATCAGATAAATACACATGGGGAACCGAGTAGATTTACGGATGTACAAGGTCAAGGAGGTTTGTGACGGACCTTCTAGCAGGATTGGAGTGGAAGACAATATGGAGATGTGGAGCGTGGTGAAGAGGGGGCGGATGAAAAAGACCAGCCATCGTCAGAGTTGTCCTCGGAAGAATAGTAGTCGTACGTAGAGGATCTCCAACTATTGTCAATCAGAGGTAAGTGCACTTGGATAAGTGCAATACTTATTGCACATACCGGATGAACCACTTCAGGACCAGACGAGGACTCATCAGAAATCACCCGGTGTATAAGGTCAAAGGTGACTTTCTTGGTCAGTTTGTTTCTATGAAAAGCATTGGGAGGAAGATGGACAATCTTCATCTCCCGATCTTGAGTAACCGGTGTTGCGTTTATGAGCTCCTCGTCAGATGAATCCACGTAAAAGTCGACCAATTCTTGTTGGGTCATACGCGACTTTGATCGAGGGAGCATGTTCCTTGTGGATTTTTGATTATTGGTTGGTGTTGTTGATGTCACCTCTTGATAATCGTGAATGTTGGTGACATCAGAGGTTTCCTGAGTCGGTTCCTTGTACGATTCAAGTATCTCATGAATTATTGCCACTCAAAGATTGTTCCACTTAAATAATCATGTTGATCCTCATAAATATGGTCCAATTCTTCATAAGCTCCAAAATCTTGATTCCTCAAAGAAGCTCTATTATGGTGAGAATCAGAGGTTTGTCCAACTGTTAGTCTTTCAGGTGACTCTCCTAGTGTTTGTATTTATGTGTCGTAAAGAGATGCCTGATCATGTGAATTATTTGTCTCCTGATCACAACTGTCGGTTTCCAGTCGGTTTTCCTCAGAGTAGGTCGTGTCATTGAGGCATTGTGCGTTGTGGTCGGAGTTCGGGAACGTGATTTCCTAAGTCTCACAATCACGGTCACCTTAGTAGATGATAAGAACGAGTTTCCTAAAATGATACGAGACTCAGAGAATCTTCCACAGTGCTCGATGTCAAGGACAATAAAGTCCACTTTTTATTTGTCACCTCGGAAGTTTACGATGAGCAAAACAATCCCCTTTGGTCCTTTGGTGGATTGATCAGGCAATTGAACGATCACCCTAGTCTTTTTGAGTTGTCCGAGATTGAGTTGGTCAAAGACAGAATTGAGGAGGATGTTTAATATAGAATCGTCGTCTAACCGAACATGAGTAACTAAGGTATCCTCAATTTCACATGTGATCCGAATCAACCGCTTGACTTTCCAGCTTTTGGTTTTCTGATTCATCACCAAAGAACTGACCATAGATATGACATGATATTCAGTCCTTGATCGTTTCTTGCTCATCTTTTGGGGGTTTAGTCGACTCTTCACAAATCTCTTAAGATCGGGCACATATTCTATGGCCTTGATCAATGGAAGTTATAAGATCAGACTCTTGCAAAATACTTCCATTTCAGAATTGTCCAGTTTTTTTGAATTTTCGTTTTTTTTTCATTTTTTTGGTATTTTGTGTGATATTGTCAGTAGGGGAGATAGAGATCAGCGATGGTTGTGCATGATTGTGAGTCACGTAGTGATTCAGTGGTTCGCTTGGTGGTGGTCTCACTTCTTCTGGATTTTGCATAGAGTGGATGAGATCATATATTTTCTCAGTCAAAATGTTTGCTCTATGATTGATCTGAGCAATCTCATCCTCAATCATCTCATGACTATTGATTGATTAACATTCTCGCGATATAGTGATTCTAGCAAGTAACCTTGTGTAGAGCAATGATTATTCATAGTCATTATGGTCTGGTCATGAGTCATATCTCCTTGATCTGATTTTCTTGTGAATTGTGAAAGGAAACTTGGGCGCACTCAAGAAGAGTGTCAACCTTAGTAAGGGACGGTTCAAGACGTTTGTAGTCCATAGTAACCGAAAATCATGTTTCTCTGTCAATATTGGTTACTCTATTTTCCATCATCAATTCCGCTCGTTCTCTCATGTCCATAAGATTGTCAGAATGTGAGAGAGGTCTTGTCCATACAGAAGTGTGGTCATAGGGTGGGACGTATGGGAGGGAAGAGAATGATGGCTGAGGGGGACCAGGATTGAAGAGCATGTTCCCCTAGAAAGTGTGAGAAGAAGGATATCGGGACATGGTTGTGGAGATCGGGTAGGAAGACCAATGTGCCAACATATTCTCAAAAGAGGGATGGAATGATTTGCGAACCATGATTTGCTTGCAATTGCTAGGTCTTTGACACACACAAATCAAACATAAAACAAACACGTAGATTCACGCACTCAACACTGGTGACGGCACGTTAGGGCTTCACAGCTTATCTTTTCAATTTTAATTTAATGACGATGTAATGAAAATTTAAGTGGATCTATTAGGTGCCGAAATAATTCACAAAGATTGTCCCTAGTTCATACAACTAGTTGCATCCACTTTCAGCTAGTGTGGGAGTAAGTACGGACCGTTAAACGACTACCCATGTTACTTGATGACGGAGTTGTAGACATTGTCCGCTAAACCACCCACTCTGCTAAGGGAAGTCAGACCGTAAAATGACTACCCGAAACCCTTATTGAGAAGTAGCTAACTATTTTTAAAAACATTAGTCTGAATGAAAATTTCGGAGTTTGTCTCTGTCCTAAGTGCGTGATATGGTCCTTACAAATAATGAGTGGATTTCACTCCACCAGACACAAGGGTTAATTTTATGTCGCCTTGCTTAGCAGTCCCGATTTTAAATTGAAGTTATCACTTAAGTTTTTATGTGAGCACAGAAATTCACGCCTAACGAGCAGTCCTAATTCCTTTAATTCCTAAGTTGTAAAATTGAGGAGGGAGAATCGAAAAAGTCAATGCAAGCGTAAATCATTGATGCATGCTTAAGAAGAAGACTTACAGTGATTCCTTGTGTTCTTCATGCAGGATGCAATACAAAGAATTTAAATTTACACTAAATGATATGCACAGAGAGAAAACACCCTAGGCAGATAGTTCTATTAGTGGGAAAGAATTGATTTAAAATTTTTTGGCTAAGTCGAACAATCTATAGTGCGTCTAGTTAGTGAAGAAGTGTGTACTAAAAATTCCGAGCACAATCAAGGATAAAAATCTAAGCTAGCATATGTGCTTGTACATTCTACGCCACTCAAGTCAGGTCCCAACCATATAGAAGGGGTTGAAGCAGACCCAACACACCACAAAGAAGTCCAGTCATGAATTCTTACAAAGGTTCAAAGAGAAGGGCCCTAAGAATAATGCAAAAAAATAAACTAAACTAACTCTCTCATACAAAAAAAAATTCAATCTTTGTAGATCTTTGAATTATATCCAAAACATCGCTACAAGAAATCTGCAAAGAGAGAAGATACGCTTAGTCAGAAGTAAGAGAAAAATGTAAAATAAAATAAAATGCAAATAAAAGAGAGAGAAAGAGAAAAAATAAAACAGAAATTAATTTCACAAAAAAATAATTACAGAAAATAATTTAAAACCCTAAAAATACGACGTTCCTCGGCAACGACACCATTTGATGAACGTCAAATTTGCCTTTTTATAATCGATAATCATCGTATTATAGAAGGAAAATTTGGTTTAGCAGCCAACCATGGGGAAGCAAGCCACAACAACCAACTCATAGCTAGTCAATGAAGCAAAGACATCAATTGTTGAATATCCACGTGCAGTAGTACCATCATTTCCAGACTGTACACCTTCTTGCAATCTGGATGTACAAGATAGTGCAGACAAGAATTCTATTGTAAATAAGAACAATGCTTTTGAATTCAATTCTGTAAATATTCCATTTCCTAATGCAATAGAAAAATCCAAAAAAAGAAAAAAGAAAAAGTGCATTATCTAATCCAGGTGTTGTGAATATTCTCAAAACTTTAGCGGTCAAATTATCATTGATGCAAGCCATGGAATACATGTTCGTTGTAAAGAAGGTCTTTAAGGAAGCGTATACAAACAAGCAATGGTTGAACTGCAACAATAGACATCAACAACTTGAGAAGCACATCCTTAAAATGGGTACAATTGTAGCCATCAACAATCTCCTAGAGAAGAAACATGACAAAGAAGCACCTTTGATCACGTGCAAGATATTGACCAAGTCTTCGAGCGAACATTTCTTGGCATATGCTTTAAGAATTTGGGTTGGGTCCATTCAAGCAGACACATACTATCCTTCAGTTCACTAATCGATCCATCAAGTGACCCTAAGGTTTGTTAGTGGATGTTATCGTAACGACGCAGGACATGCAGTTTCTTGTCAATTTTTGAAGCCCTTGATATGGACTCTCCCTTACTCCTGGCCCCAATTATTCTTGGTCGGACATTTCTGCGCACCATAGAAGTCGTGGTTGACTATGGGTCGGGGAAGATCACATTCTGTTCAAGCAGTGACAGAGTTACCATAGACATGGTTAGTGAGTCGAAAGTTGTACTGATGAAAGCCATGCAACACCGCCTAAAGAATACTGTGACTTTATTACAGAAATTAGAGATACATGACTCCCTTTGAATGACACATGGACCCTGGAAATCCTCTCTCTTGAGGAGGATCTGGAAAGAATAGTTGACAAAAAGGACCAATATCACTTGGGAGACAGATTCCAATTGGTTGATACATCTATTTGATTCACAAGATTCATGGCAGCCCAAAAATGATGAATTCATTGAAGACTTTTTCAGCACGTTATCAATTTAACAACAAGCCATTGAGGTGAGAAGCACCTCCAAAATCATGACAGATCACCTGCCTCCTAGCACATATTCTGAAGTGACCGAGAAGCAAGCCAAATTAGAACAATAATTAAAGTCACTTCTGATAGACCTCAAGTATGTCTTCCTTGCGGGTACGGAGAATATGTATCTGGTCGTCATCAACAGTAGGCTGACCCCGGATCAAGAATCTCGACTTCACAAGGTTCTAAAGAAAAACTGCAAGGTATTTGGTTGCCACATATCAGATCTCCACAAGATAAATACTACTATGTGCTCACACTACATTTACTTGGAAGAAGATGCCAAGCCGTCCTAAGAGTTTCAAAGAAGACTGAACCCAAATTTGCGGGATGTAGTAATGAAAGAAACCACAAAATGGTATGACGCAGGATTTAAATATCCCATCAGCGATTCAAAATGTGTGAGCCAACTGCTTGTAGTTCCCAAGAAATCAGGCCTTATTATGATTACAAATGAAAGAGGATAGGAGAGTTCTACTTGAGTACTGACATCATGGCGTGTATGTGTTGATTACCTCAGCCATAATACCTCAACTAAGAAGGGGCACTTTCCCTTCCATTTATTGATCAAGTACTGGAAATATTGGCCGATAAGGAGTTCTTCTGCTTTTTGGATGGGTACTCTGGGTACACCCAAGTGGCAGTCGCCCCAGAAGACCAAGTGAAAACTACCTTCAGTTTCCCATTCGATACCTATGCTTTCAGGAGAATGCCATCTGGTCTGTGGAAATCACCTACCACATTCCAAAGATGCATGCTTATAATTTTTGCCGATACGGTTGGCAGCTTTCTTGAGGTGTTCATGGATGACTTCTCCATCTACAGTGACAACTTTGATTCTTGTCTTCAGCACATAGATAGAGTACTTCAGAAATGCCAAGAAATTAATCTCGTACTCTCTTGGGAAAAGAACCACATCATGATGACAGAAGAGATTGTGTTGGGCCACATCATTTCCAAATGTGGCATGGAAGTCTACCCAGAAAAGGTGGATGTGATTGTCAATCTAGAGCCACCTCAGAATGTCAGAATGTGAGGTCATTCCTGGGGCATGTGGGTTTCTACATGAGATTCATCAGAGATTTCAACCGCATCGCCCAACCTTTCACTAAATTGATGCGCAAGGAGATCGAGTTTCATGTTGATCAGCAGGTTCAATCAATTGATGGAGCTAATCCCTCGAGCTCCAGTCCTACTACCACCTTATTGGTCTCTACCATTTGAAATCATGATGAATGCATTAGATTTTATTGTTGGGGCCGTGTTAGGATAGAGAAAGGATAAAGCACCCTACGTCATTCACTACTCCAACAAGACATTAGACGAAGCTCTCTGTAACTACACTGTTATAGAAAAAGTGTTGTTGGTCGTGGTTTTTTCCCTTGAGAAGTTCATTACCTACTACATGGATCTAAAGTCACCATCTACACTGACCACTCTCATATTCAGTGCTTACGGTAGAAGAAGGATGCCAAGCCCATACTAATCAGGTGGATCCTTCTCCTCCAATAGTTCGATATGGAAATCAAATACAAGACTAGAGTTTAGAATGTGGTAGCAGATCACCTCTCCAGAATTGAACAACAGGAGCCTCCACTGAGTAGTGCATCCATCACACACACCTTTCCTGATGAGTCAATTCTAGCCGTGGATTCGCTCCATTGGTTTTTCGATATTGTGAACTACATCGTGTCTAGGGTAGTGCTACAAGATTGGACGAAGATCAAGATAAATTCTTGTACCAAATCCATTCCTACCATGGTGAAAATCCACTACTATTCAGGGAAAGAGCATATTGCATTTAGCGTCAGTGTATCCCTCAGGAGGGGCATCAAAGTGTCCTCGAGCATTGTCACTCGCTCGAATCTAGTGGACAACACTCTGGAGATAGAACAGCTGCAAAAGTACTTTGGTGTGACCTCTGGTGGCTGACACTATTTTAGGATGCAACAGCATATGTGAAGTACTATAGTAGAGATTAGGAGGCACCATTACAGGACTCAATGCCCCTAAAATTTATTCAGATTTAAGATGTGTTCGATGCATGGGGCATTGATTTCATGGGACCCTTTCCCAACAGTCGTGGATTTGAGCACATCCTTCTCAGTGTTAACTACGTGAGTCACTGGGTTGAAGTAATTCCCGACTGATCTATTGACAGTCGCATTGTGTACCTATTTTTGAAAGAGAATATCATCTCATGGTTCGGGATTTCAAAAATTTTGATATCAAATGGGGGTAGTCACTTCATTAACAGAGGTCAGAAAATTAATAAAAGAGCACTACATCGAGTACCGAGTCACGTCTCCTTATCATCCCCATACCAATGGAATGGCTGAATTATTAAACAGAGAAATCAAGACGATTCTGCAGAAGCTTGTATAGTAGGACATAAAGAATTGGTCCCAACTCTTGGACTCTGTCCTTTAGGCATACAAAACTGCTTACAAGTCTCCCTTGGGCATGTCGCCCTGTCATCTCGTGTATAGAAAGACATGCCCTATGCCCATAGAACAGATCCATAAATCATTATGGGCAATCATTATCTGCAACTTGGACTCATGTAAAGGTGGTCAGCAAAGAAAAGAGGATATGAACAAGCTCATGTATGTCTGAGACTATGCTTATGATAACACCTTGATGTATAAGGAGCAGGTCAAATGCTGGTATGACCGACACATCAGACAAAAAACCTTTGAGACTAGACAGAAAGTGTGGATATTTGACGCAAAGTTGAAGATATTCCCGGGCAAATTAAAGACCAAATGAACATGGCCATTCAAAGAAAAGAAGTGCATGACAACGAAAGCATCGTGATAGCAGACTTGTCAACTGATGCACAACCACTCACCGTCAACGGTAAATTACTGATGTCGTACCTTGATCTTGACACATTCTTGATTGTGGTCGATGAGTTCAAATAATCATTGATGAAGCCTCCACAACCAATGCAAGAGCAGAAGATTCAGATAATGTCCCTCAAAAACTCTTCCTTTATTTTTCTTTTTTTTTTCTTATTTTCTTCTTTTCGGTTGTATTTTCTATTTTGTTCTCCTCATTCATTATTTCAATACTTAGGATTTGCCTCATCCTAAGTATAGGGGGATGAGTGACTTCATATGTTCACTCTTTATCCCATCACATGTCTCCTCTCTTATTGATATTCCTATCTATACTTAGGGATATTTTAGCCTACATATAGGGGGAGACAGAATGAATCATTGAGTTGTTCATTCCCACCCTCGACCCTCCCTACATGTAGATATGGTCAGCTATACTTGGGATTAAATGATCCTATGTATAGGGGTGATGGTCGGCTTCTTATTGCTTCATTCTTTATTCTTTAGTCATTGTAGTATAGGCTTTCCTATACTCAGCACGAGTTATGTCCACTCTTTCCTGTCGGATCTATGAGGACATAGCTCAAGCTAAGTATAGGGGGTCGTATATACTTTGTATATGCTTTAGCCATAACTCGTAATTCATATTTTCAATCAGTATGGCTAAAATCAATTAGATAAGTATAAAGAACATGCCTGTATAAAATTCTTTAAAAATCTTTGTATACATACTTTAATTATTAAAACAGGTAAAAATGTTATTTAAAATATTTGAAAAATGGTTTGGAAAATTCTTTGAAAAATCTTTTGAAAACTATTTGGAATTTTTTAAAAAATGTTTTCAACCTTTGTAAAAATGTTTTGTTTGTAAAAAATTCTTGTCTTTGTGTGAAATAAATTGTTTTGAAAATTCATTTGCAAATGTTTGAAAAATAATTGCAAAAATATTTTGAAAAATCTATATATAGTATTTGAAAAATCTTTGTAAAAAGATTTTCAAATTTTGTAAAATATTTATAAAAATATTTGTCAAGTTAGTTTGCAAAATAAAATTTTCAAAATGATTGCAAAAGTCTTTTCAAATTATTTTGAGAACTATTTACATAGTACGAACAAATAAAGATTCTTCACAAACCTTGTATATACAATCATGTAAATTCCTATAACTCAACTTCTGTAAATATAACGATGCATGTCCATGTAAATAACTTCACATACTACCTCTTTGATATAAAAAGAATTTGTTTTCCAAAAATTCCTAAAAAATTGCAAACTCATAAATATTTGCAAAAACTTTTTCAAAAATTGCATAAAAGTTTGCAAATGTTTTTCTAAAATCCAAAAAAGTTCAAAACTAGACAATTACATTACAATAATACTTTTTGCATTGTACGTAGCATTTGCATTTTTCGGATTGAGTTTGATAATTGAACAAGTCTAAGTAAAATCCGAAGATTGGAGCTTGGTTGGATCATAAACCTACTTAATCACAGGAACCTCATAGGAACTAGAATTGAGATACTTCATGTCTACTAGACTTTATTCTTTAATATCACGAGACTTGGTTCGGTGTCATCTCAATAGCCTAAGTAGAATATTTCGAAGCACACGCACGACACTTGTTGATAATGATCTAGCTTGTATACGTGCACCTTGCGCTTTGCTCACCTTAGTTGAAGTGGTAGAGAGTTGGATTTGCGACATGAGACACAAGCCAATGGAAACATCGGAAGTCACACATTTGTGGCCATTATACCTCAACCCGATCCATTGGCGACGAGGTCTAAAGATAGAAGTTGTGGGTTGCAACAATGCTTAAAAAGAGGAATAATCTACTAGATTAAGAGGAAAAAGTCCATACGTAAATGCTATTATATATAGTATTCAAAAAAATGGAAATATCAAAAACTCCAAAAAAAATGAACAGACCTTATTGAAAATGAAATGCATGCCAGTGTGTATATATTTGTATAGTCAATAAGCAAGCTTGAGCTTCAAAGTCAGATTTGTGAGCCTGCAGCCGGATGACTTCGCTACATTGGTCAAGCATCCTAGGATAGGTAGCTACACTGGCTACAGTCCATTGTTCTCTCCACCTCCTCTTCTTGAGCTGGTTGCACTTGAACATAGAAGGGAATACCCCACTTCTCAAGGAAAGAATTATTGGATTGGGGAATAAGGGACACCATGTTGGAGAAGACTGACTTTTACCGCTTCAGCCAAGGAGAGCTATATATCACACACATTGCCGAAGATAGATTCATAGTCATAAGGGTTTATGTATGAGTTGACTTATTCCCACTTGGCTATTGAGGTGACTTGAGCAGAGTTTTGTGATCCTCTATGGTTGTTGTGTTTCAAATTCGTTTTCCAATATGGTTCCGACCACATCTAAAATCCAAAGGTTTGACTTAAGCTCCAAACTTTCATTTTATGAAGACAGATTCGAGAATTAAAATCAATCCACTTTCTTTCCTTTACTTCTCTTTATTTCTATTTTCTAAACTTATAGCATAAGTGTTTGCTAGGGACTAGCAAAGGCAAGTATAGGGGGTGATGAATCTCTATTTCAACACCTTTATTCTTTCATTTTGGATTTTAAAACTTAGCTAAACACATGTAAATATCATTATTCTGTAAAAATTAACATTCAATATTGTATAATTATTGTACAAATTACATTGTTTAAAGCCGAAATAAAAGATTTAGGAAAAGAAAAGAAAATTAATTAAAATTCCAACGGTATTTTATGACCCTAAACCCTGAGACCTGGGCATCTTGATAATTGAGTCAACATGAAATAAAGTAGGGAGAGATAAGGGTCAAATACACAATAAAAACCTTAAATTATAATCTTTAATATTACATTTTTTGGGATCTATTTTATTCTTTATTATTTATACTTGAAATAAAGAAATATCTACATGAAAGTTGTATATAAAAAAATTTGGAAAGATACAAAATTGAGTTTACACAAAAATAATATATAGTGTAATTTTTATCTCAAAGTAAGAAGCCAAAACCCAAACTTCCCATACCCATATCTCCTCGATAAAATTCAAATGCATCAAAATCACCTTTAATTGTTTATAACTTTTAATTAGCTATTTAAGGAAGGTGGTTTCACTTAATTTGGATTTAAAGTGTGAAAGTTAGGTTTTAGACCCCTATTGTACAATATACTTGGATAAAATATTCATTTTATTTATTCTTTATAATTTTTATAATTTTATATTTCCATATGAATATTACTTATAGTATAAGCATATATTTAGAATAGAATAAAACCATAAAGAAAACAAAAAAAATAAAATAGCGTATATAAATAAATAGATGAATATACTATACTAACACCTATATAATAAGTATACATATTTATTTAAGTGTACAAAATATATCAGAAAAATAAAATAAAAATATATTTATGTATATTTTAATAAGTTGTAAATATATTAATTATGTAGATAAATTAATAAAATCAAAATACAAAATAAAATATACAAAACATATGCCAATATACCTATAAATTAACCCCTAAAAAGTAACTTGTAATAAATTAATCCATAAAAAATCTGATTAAAATAATCAATAGAATAATTAACTATTTTATTTTACATAATTAATTCATATATTATTTATTTATAATTATCTCTTTTTTTTCATGTTATTTTGTCCTCTAGCAGCTTATGTGGATCAATCACTGCGTGCCAATCGTTGACTCCAGGTCAACTGACCCTCATCTCTCTCCCTCAATTGTAGACATGTCTGACTGGGTTTTCTTCCATTTTTCACTTCAAATCCACTCATGATCTGGCTTAGCTCCCCAAAAAAATAGTGATGTGATCCACGTAATTTCCACCCACGTCTTTGATTTGATCAGTATGCTTCGGGCTAACCAGAAGCACTAGATCCTTGAACCTCTTTCACCTTGTCTATAAATAGGACCATCTGTTCAGTCATTGATATTTTTATCCTTCTTCAATCCCTTGAACCCCTAGCTCTACATGTGTGTGTGTGTATTTGTGCTCCCGATGATAGAGAGGTTATCCCCCAGAGTCCAGGTGGTGCGATGAGGCGAGGAGGTGGTCCACGACGGCTCTCCGGCGACCTCTACTCCATAGCATGACAACAAGGTATGAGCTGCACCATTTTATCATTTCTAGGTATGTTTCTTTCTTAGGTTTAGTTTTATGCATTGTATTTTGTTTTTTAATTATTGTACTTGCTTAGATTAGGCTAATTAGTTCTTCGGAGCTCTAGAGCTTCAGCCATTGTGATTCATCATTCTACTCTATCTCCGACATCCACGATCATCTCATCACCTAGACCCTTCAGTTCTCCACATCATTGACCATCCAGCCACCTTCAACTACTTTGGGAAGGATTCGTGCTCCTTCCTTCACCACCTCGTCGGAGCACATCACTTCGCCCCATTTCACCTCGAATCCACCTCAATAAAGGTCAAGCTCCTTTTTCTTTTCTTTGATGTGCTTTTGCACACTTCTGCATGACTCGAAGAGCCCATATAAGGGTTGAAAACACTCTAGATGCACCTCCAGGAACATCAAGCTCCAGGGCTCCATCGATGAGCCTTGGGCCCATTTGAGGATACCTCCAGATGTGAAACACCTCCAGTTAGCTATTGGGCCGCTTTGCAGCGTCTGAGGAGCTCGGAGGAGGAAGAATCGAAGAGTTGAAGCTTGGGGGAGGCGATCTCCATTCAGGTTCGTTGTGTGAAGTAGCTACAATCGGATCGAACACCATCTCTAGTTTGACGCCAAATGTCAGATCAAGGCCCTGTTCAGCCATTGCATGAGATACAAAATGTTGGATCAATCCCCCAGAGTCCAGGTGGTGCGACACGTGAGCCCCTGCAAAATGTTGGATCTACACCTACTTTGGGGTAATTGCACATTTGTCCCCCCTTTGTATTTTTATTTTGCCCTGTAATTTAATTAATTAAGTTAAAAATTTTGTGTATTTTGTATTGGAACCCTTGAGCTTTCATCTAATTACATCTAGGTCAAGTCCATGTCACCTCACGTGCGGTCCAATGTGAGGTAGCGATTTTGCATGTAAGCCCTCATGACTTCTTATATTTCATTTTAGTATTACAACTTTTAATATCAGGCTAAATATTTTAGGAAATTTGTATAAAGAACCTTGCTCTTAATTTTAATTGCAAATATGCCTTGGTCAGTTCATTAATTTATGTGTTGTTTTTCATTTAATAAAAATATCATATGTGCTCAAAAATAACGAAAAATTAGTATTAAGTGCCTTCTAGCACACACATTCACATCATAATTTTGTTTTTTTGCATTTTAGTCATTTAAATTTCTTTTAAAAATCAAAAGAACATGTTTTTATCCTCATTTGAAATAGAAATTACCAAAAGAATATTAAACTTTTTAAAAAATCAAAAAAATAATATATTTCATTTATTTTAGTATTTTGTAAGTCCAGACCAAAAATTCCTACAAATAAAAGGAGAGAGAAATTTTTAAAAAGCTCCAAAATCCTTTAAAACTTATAAAAAATTCCCTAAAAATTTCAAAAATATTCATTCTTTTTTGTAATTTTTTTTATATTATTTATTATATAATATAATTGATTTGGAAAATTTTGGACACTTTTTGGTGTTTTTATTCTCTAAGTAAATTCGGCATGTTTATTTAATCCCTATTAGGGATATTTTTGACGTTAAAAACATACAAAAATTATTAAAAATTCACCATAAATCATAAAAACAGTAAAAAAATATATAAAACCAACAACCATCTTATTTCCTATATTTCGATTATTTGTAGTAGTATTTATAAATATATTACCCAATATTGTATATATATATGTAATATATTACAAAGAAAAAGAATATAAAAATCAAAAATTATAAAAAAAACTAATATATATATAATATAAAAATTAATCAAAATAATAATTAAATTATAAATAAAAAACCCACATAAAAAGACTTAAATATAATTATGCTTGTAGTTCACATTGATTAGTCATAATTATTAGGTTACTTGTCTTGCACTTTGTGGTTCGACCTCTGCATGCTTACATGTTATACATCTTTGTTTATAGAGTGTAATAAATAGTGCTTCACATTTTTGGCTATTCATTCCTTATTCATCTATTTATGGGTACTTGTTGATTGAACATGTGGTCTTGTGGGTGGTAGCCTCAGCGGCAATCATCTTCTTTTATTCGGTGAGGATCATTTTTAGACCCTTGTGAGACTAGTGTTCATCAAAAGGTGAGACTTCTTAGGTGGATTCTTCTACTTCAAAAGTTTGATTTGGAGATTAACTATAAACATGGAGTCAAGAAGGTTTCCTGACTCAGAGCTGATTAGAGAAACCTTTCCTGATGAGTTGATTTATGTTGTCGATTCACTTCCTTGGTATGCCAACATGGTGAACTACCTTGTCTCTAAGCAAGTTTCCTATAGTTGGACTAGGAAAAGTATCGACCGAATGAAGTCAGATTCGAGGAGGTACCATTGGGAGGATCCCTTGCTTTTCTTTAGTGATCGGATTGTGACTGGAGAAGGTGTATTCCTCAGGAGGAATGCCAAAAGTGTCTACACATTGTCATTCATTAAAAGTTGGAGGACAACATTCGGGAAAAAGAACCGCTTACAAAATACTCCATTGTGGATTATATAGGCTGACATTATTAGATATGCTATGGATTTTGTATGGGTGTGCTCTATTTGTCAAAGTATGGGAGGGACGGTTGATTATAGTGATGAGATGCCCATGTAGCATGTGATTTTCTGTGATGTATTTGACGCATGGGGCTCAGATTTCATGTGTCTCTTTCCCAAGCAATGGATTTAAGTACATATTGTTAGCGGATGATTATCTTTCAAGGTTGGTGGAAGCTATTCCAACACGATCCGCATATAGTAGGGTTGTATGTAAATTTATTAAGGATCATATCATTTCAAGGTTTGGGGTACCTAGAGTTTTGATTTCAGATGGAGGTAGCCACTTTGTGAATACAGAGATGAAATATTTGGCTATGGACTACAAGTTTGAACACATAGTTACTAGTCCTTGCCACCCACAGTCGAACGGTATGGCAGAGGTTACAAATAGGAAGGTGAAGAGTATTCTACAGAAGCTAGTTCATCCTGATAGGAAGAATTGTTCTCAGCTATTGGACCAAGTTCTCTAGGCCTATATGACGGCCTACAAGACTCCACTCAGTACATCGCCTTTTATAATGATTTATGGTGAGCCATGCCTTTTTCCTGCTAAATTTTTTCACACTTTTGAGTGTGCAATAAATAAAATCAATTGGAGTTCTCAACTAGGGAAACTTTGCAGAGACTTAAACATCAATGAGCTAGTGGAAATCCGAAACCGGGAGTGTGACAATATCTTGATCTATAAGGACAAAGTGAAGTATTGGTATATCCTGTATATTGGATGCAAGAACTTTGTCCTGGGATAAAATGTATGGTTGTGTAATGCCAAGTTAAATATCTTCCACGAGAAATTAAAGTCTAAATGGATGGGTCCTTATATAGTAAAGGAAGTGCACAATAATGGAAGTGTAGAGATTGATGATCTCATAGATGGTGCACATTTTTTCTCGGTTAATGACCAACTGTTGAAGCACTTTGTAGAATCCGAAGAATAGTTGGTTCCAGTTGAAGTTATTGACATCATGTTGATTGAGTCATTTGTAGATACTCCATATACAGCATGAAGCCACAACTTGAAGATTAAGATCTACTAGATTGAGCATCTTACATATTCATCTATTATTTCACCAGTTATTGGTTTATTCTTTTATGGTTTGGTTTCTTCTCTTTTTTTATATTTTTACTCCTAACTTTGGCTATTTAGAGCCTAAGTATAGGGAGAATCCCAACCCTTGTCAGGGATATTCTTTTAGATCATCTTTTGTCATCTCCTCGGTCCTTCTTTCTTCATTCCATTCTTCGGTTATTTTCAGCCTAAGTATAGGGGGACCAACTCCCTATTATTCTTAGATGATCTTTTTCTATTTCTATTCTGTGTACCCATTTATGTCCTTCAGCCCTACATTTAGGCTATTAACAACTATGTATAGGGGGGTTTGATCGGCCTTCTCATCCCTGACATGTTTCTCCTCTTTATGCTTAGTACAAGTTATATCTTTCATTCCACTTTATGCCATGAGGACATAACACAAGCTAAGTATATGGAGTGTGTGTATTTATTGCATATATACTTTATTCATAGCTTGTACTTTCACATGTTTTGTATATTTATTATGGGCTATGGGTATGGGGATTCAAAAATGTTTGAAAAAATAATTTCTAAACTATTTGGAAAATTATATATCTATTTTACATGGCTTGAAAAGTATTTTACAAATTATTTTGAAGAGGGTAAAGATTATTCACTATATACATTCTTTTTCTGTATATATTTAGAAATTCTTTAAAATAAAAAATTAATAAAAATAAAATTTACTAAAGTAAAACATTATTCATTTTTCTAAAGGGGTGCCTCAGGTGTAACGGTTACTTTTTGAACTATTGGAGTCATTAGGCTATAAAGGGTGGCCTAATATTAATACCTTATAGAGTGATGCATGAAAGAGGGTTTAGATGTGAACTCTTTATTTTGGAAGATCAAGTTGATAAAGAGATCATTAGAAAGAGTGTTGCCTATTGAGGAAGATAATATGTATTAGAAGATTTGGATATGGTGGAGCTTGCACCTTTCCTTGAGGATTTCCAAAAGCCCAAGGATCGTGTCTCTTGTAAGCTAGGTCATCCTTTTATTTCTAGCTTCTCATTTTTAAGACAAATCCATAGGTCTATTGCAGAAATAAGGGTTTGATTCGTTTTCCTTCCATTTTAAGAAATTTTAGGTCTTCCCGTGTTGATATTGATATTACATTCGAGGAAGAATGACATCATTCGAAGCTCTTCATTTTTCAAGTCAATGAATATCTTTCCTATTTTTAAATCTAAGGTTTACTCTGTGAGGAGGAAGCAAGTGAAACATAAGTCTACCTGTGATTTTAAACCCCGTGGATGCAAGTGTGATGCTTGAGGTTGAGAATATAAAGTTTAGTACTATTGTGTTGGTATCCATGTGATGTTCTTGTATTATTCATCAGTTCCTTTTTGTTGTGTTCTATTTTGTAGTGTGAAGGGTACTGGTTCTTTAGTTTTTGTTAATAAATTTCTTCTAATAAGAAAATCTCTAACTCATTAACCTGCTGACTAATTAATTGGTGTTTCCCTAAATCGTTGACACTTCACAACAAGTCTTGTTGAAATTCATAACATTTGGCTTATGAGGTCCAGAAATTCAGATTTAACACGTATTAATCATTAGGATCTTGAATTTAGCCTTGTATCTATGCATGCACATGTTAGGGAATTCATTACCTCACTAATTCGAGTACGAGCTTAGATTAAGTATATGGGTGATAAATCCCAAATTTATCAACATTATTTATTACTATTATTATTACTCTTGATTAATTAATTCATTAACATTAATTAACAACTCACTCTAATTAGTAAATAACTTGATGTAAATAATTAACCCTAATTATATAAATAATTATATTATGGTACGTATATTTTATATTTCTTTTACTGGTAAAAATCAAATAAAAATAATTTTAGTGTTGTACATAATTAATTTAACATAATTATTAAGTAAAATTCCAAAAAAAAATATTAACAAAGAAATAAAAGAAGTATTTTTAATACATTATAAATACTTACAAAATCTCCACCTCAATTTTCATCTTCCTCCTGCAAGGGGAAAGGCCCACCTGGAGTTCATTCCATCCTTTATCATCTTCATGTTTTACGAGTTTCTATTTTGCCTCACACACACACTACCATGTCTTTCGTCTAACATTACAGGAATCCATTGATCAGATAACACACACATGCTCCGATCTCTACTTTCGTCGCCAAAGAAGCTCCATCGATAGAGATCAACGAGGGCTCATTGTTTTTCCTCTATTCAGCTTTGACTTCATTGAACGGTTAGGAAGGTCATTAGGCCTTCAGTTTCATCATAGGACTATGGAGGAGATATCTAGTTTTCACCAGAGTGCAGCCTTTCCTTTGCAACCCATGGAGGAGATCCACTGATGAAAGAAGATCAGATGCCATTAGATTGGTCTTACTTGGGCATGATCCAACAACCTTCAAAAAGACATGGTGGTTGACCAAAGCATCGGCCCAATCCTGAGGTTCGGGTGATCCAAACCAGAGACGAAGAACCTCAGCAACAACACATGGCCCGAACCAGTAGATATTTCCAACCTGGTGTCATCTGTGGCATGCACGTGAGGCAGACAATTTGAAAAAGCACCCCTCAGATTTCTTCAATTTCCAGATAAACCCTTAGTGCCTGGAATTTTTAAGTTATATCCCGAAAACTTTCTGTAATTGCATTTCACTTCTATTTCCAACCTTTTTGTATTAAAAAGTTTCTTAATAAAATTTATATGGTAATTATGATCTTGTATTGTTTCTATAGTATCTTGTGAACCATAGTCAAATATTAATGAAATTGGTGTCATTTGAAAGTTATTTTTATGATCTTTCTGATTATGTGATTGATTTAATGCTTTGAACTATTATTCACAAATGAAATTTCAGATTGTCAAACTTGGTTAATTAGCCTTGAATTTAAACTAACATTAAAGTATTTTGCGGTTGATTGACACATTGGAGCCCTGATTCTCATGAAGTTTTAATTAGTTTCACAAGTGATTTAGTCAATTAATCAGGAGCATTATTCTATATTCGTGCATTTATTATATATTGCATTTGCATCATTATTTTATCATGTAATATTATTTCATAAAGTATCTTAAAAATTCATGCATTATTTGTGTGTTGTACTCATTTTACCTAGGTCACTATTATATTGCTTTAATGGATATTTAACACTAGGACTAATCAATTAATTGCTTGTGTCCTTGTGTTTAACCCTAGACTTGGCTAGGTATAAATTAAAATCGAGTCCTTTTCAAATGGACATCCGATTCAGTTCTGATCGATTACTAATTGGTCATACTACAACAATAATTAATTAACGCTGTCGATTCGTGAATCATCAAGGTGTGTGCTGCATTAGATTCGTGAAGAATGCGAGAGGAATGGAGCTGAAGAGAAGGCATAGGAATTTGGCAAATATGGAGGTCTTGAGTGTTCTGACAAAAGTCAAAGGGGTAGGTCGTACGGGGGAGCTATTGTCTAGGGAGTCAACATTCTCACGCACCCCCATTACTCATGTAGGATGAAATAGGATAAAGAAGAAAAAAATTGGAGAAAATAAGAAATAAAATAATAGATGATTTTACTAAATAAAATTTAAAACATGAAAATGTTTATAATTTTATAAACTATTTTATTAAGGTTTTTATTTATTTTTACAATATTATTTCTTAGGTGTTAATTTTACATGTACATGTATAGGTATATGTACATGTATTTTGTATATATTTTTTATTTTGTATTTTATATACATATTATTATATCTACATATTTTATATGTTTACAACATTATATTTATTATGTATTTGCATATTTTTATTTTATTTTTATTATTTTATCTATGCATGTAAATAATTATAAGTATACAAATTATAGGTATAGTATACCTCTGTATTGAACTTCATTAATTATTTTGGATTTATTTAGAATATTTCAATTTATGTTTTTATTTTTAATATGTTTTATATAATATATACCATTATTCAAAAAATATAAATAAAATAAAATAAAATTATGAAAAATAAAATAATCAACTATTTGTATAGATGCCCAAGTATAATAGTGCCCCGAAAAGTCGACTTTTGTATCTTAGCTCTATTTTCAATGAAACCTTAATTTTATAGATAAATTAATTCGGAATATAGTAGAGATGAGTTTGGTTTAATTTAACTTTGTATGGAGTAGATATTGAGCAACGAAGTTATGTTTGTCGTGTTTTCATATGTGTGTACCATATGCATTATGCATGATTTTTATTGCCTGTTATTTTTATAATTGTCTATACATTATTAAGTACAAGTTTCATGTTGAATATTTTATTATTTGAGATGTTTATAATGAAAAATAAAATAGTGTATAAATGTGTTATATTCACATTATATTGTACATGGATGAATTAGGGTTTCTGGGGTTTTTGTACAGTGTTTGACCCTTATATCCCCCTAATTTATTTCTGATCGACCTAGTTAATATTTAACCTGGTCTTGGGGTTTAGAGTCATTCCGTATCTTTGACACTTTTTTTCCTTTTCTTTATTCTCTAATTTTGGATTTAAATACAAATATTTACATGCTAATTACATATGAATGTTAGATGTTAATTATACAAATTAGTAGTATTTACATATGTTTTGCTAAGGATTTAAAGATAAAATGGTTGAATAAATGGCTGCTAAGGATTTTCAAATGATTTATTGTATACCCTTACCCATTGTTTATTAACCATATTATTAGAAATACAAGAAAGTATGAGTTATGGCTAACATATATATATCATATATACGACCCCCTATATTTAGCTTGAAATATGTCCTCATAGAGACCAAGGAGTAACAAAGGACGACATAACTCGTGCTGAGCATAGAAAAAGTCTATACCACAACGACTCAATAAAATAATAAGAAGTCGATCGCATACCTATACTTAGGATCAAGTAATCCTATGTATAGAAAATTGTACACTACGCAAGGATGATCGAGGATTAGATTTCATAAATCAATGGCTTGGCTTTTCTCCCCCTATACTTTGGGTAAATATCCCTAAGTATTGAATAAATTGTTAACAAGTTAGAATACAAGTGAGGGAATAATAAAGAATACTCAAATGCACTCATCTCCCCTATACATAAGGCATGTTTGGAAAATGGGTTGGGTTGGGTTGGAGTAAATGCCTGCGAATAGTAGTTGTTTGGATGGTTTGGAGGGTTGGAGAGGCTTGGAATGATAAATGTGTTGCGATGTCACCGTGATTATGTGTTATATTAACTTTTTTATTGAGTATAATATATTTTTATATAATTATTTTTTAACATGGTTAAAAAATATTATAACAAAGAAAATGTATGGTCCATACAACTAATTCCAACCCAGGAATGCAAAGATAGAGCAAGGGGTTGAAAGTTATGGAAGGAACCTTAAGTACATCATAGACGCATGAAGATCACATCATATGCGATCGGGAGTGACTAGTCACACTAGTGGCTCAGTGCAACGAAATTTAAAAAAAAATAAATGATAAAACCACGTGATCTGAGAAGACTTCTCAGATCATTTCATATAAACCAGAAAGGAGATGTAGGAATACCTCTTGAAGCATGGTTACAATCGTGTCTCCAAATCAAGAGACCCCCTATCTCATGTCTGATCCAACAGAGGAGACGCTTGTGAGTGCATTGATGAAACGTGTGCTCCACACAGTCCAAGTTTATGATCTGAGCGGCGAATATCCTAATCTCATAACGCAAGATCTGATGTCTTCTTCTTGAGCGAGGCCCATCGACGGAGATGGAGATCCATGAGTGATTGAAGCTGCGACACAATAGTGTGGCGACGATGATGACTTTCTCTAGAGTTTAAAGTGGATCGCCACTCTAAGGAGTGAGAGAGGGCACGTGTATAATGTTGAAAGAGAGAGAGAGAGAGATTCCAAATGTTGTAAAATTAAGAGCTAGGGTTGCCTCTTCTTTTATAATATTTTGGGAGTCCATGGATCACAATCCACAGACAACACAAAATCAATGGTTGAGATTGATTTATGTTTCTTTCAATGGCCATGATTTTGTTGTAAAATTACAACAACAATTAATTTAATTAAACTAAATAGATATCGAGTACTAATCAATATAAGTTAATTTCAATTAAATCAATCTTGAGAAATAGGAAAGGAGGCAAGCCTCCTTCCATAAGGAGGGTGGATGACCACTAATCCAAATAGGAATATGTAGTCGTCCACCCTCCCTACTTGGAAGGGAGCCTCCTTCCCCTATTTCATGAAATCCAATATTCCATGATTTTCTCCATAATTTTACAATAATATTTGCTATAAATTATTTCACAAAAATAATTCCAAATTATTTTGTGAAATATCAATCATGCCATTGAATATTTGTGAATCACATTCACAACCCAAAATAAATGTAAATTACATTTTTCAATTATATATCCAATGTGAATTCAATTCACATCAACATTTAAATTATAAATGTTATCTACAAATATCTGTCTCTAATATTTTATAAATCACATTTATAATATATGTGATTAATATGGATAGTGATATTTATACTATTCATATCCACAAAATTTAAACCACATTCAATTATATTGGATCATCATTCTCATACATCTAAATAATATGAATCACATTCACATTATTTATGATAATTAAATCACATTTAATTATCCATTTCTCAATGCTTGGATACATATTCATTATTGGAATTATTCTTGAACTCTTTCAAGAATAATGTTTTTCTTTGCAGATACTTGGAGATAAGGATAGGGAGATTTTATGTTACATGTATAGTGACTTGGATATTGAGATCACATCTCAAATCCATATCTAGGAGACCTCTCACAGATACTTGATTAAATCAAGGTTGTAGATCTAATATTATCATTGCATTTTAATCACATTCAAGTCATTGTCCAACATTTGGACAGATTAAATTACTTCTTTACTGAGAAGAGTAACTAAAATCCAGATCTATTTCATCACTCCCTCAGAATAGAACCATCATGTTTCTACAATCGTTTATGATCAAATCATCCTCATGTCATGTAAATCCTATATACTGGAAGATCTATAATAAACCCAAAGATAAAGAGCAATTTACATTGTCGTCTTTAGGGTTTTATCATTAAGTCTCTTTTTCGATCATTGAGGGTTGGTATCAATCATATGCTTTCCAAAAACATACATCATACCAACAAATTCTTTCATGCTTCTAAAACATGATGACCATGCATGGAATTTGATCAATCCCAATACCTCTTGAGTGAGCTCATGTATTCCGGTTCACCAGTGAACATGTATAATCCCTTTGAGAGATCATATTACCCATATGCCCTTGTGTACACTAGCTCTCCAGTGTATAGACCTTGATTAAACCATCAACATGTCGATCTGCCAAATGTACCCTTAAACATATTGCAACACATCTGTCTCTGATCAAAGGATGCATACCTATATCATGACAGTATACAACATAGGACTTGGTTATCTCGATCTTGTTAATTCAACTCTTTGATCTAACTAATTAGATACCTCTGAACATCTATCCCTATGTAAATGACCTGCATCAAGAGGTCGGTCGGATATCAGCTAATAGAGAAGGATTGTCATCTCCTTCTCAGGCTGGAAATCATCTCTTAATCATCATTTGGCAGTGCTTGATGAGTCCTCAATCTAACTCTTTAGATATTCATCTAATCACCAGTCTCTATGATTTAACAATTGAATCAACAACTATATAATCGTTAAGATGACCATGGTACGTGAACATAATTGCACTAAGGGTCCTTATAGTGCATTCATTCATTTAATCTCATATAGGGAGTGAAATAAATCAGTAATGTTTAATGATATATCAAACATCACAATAACATTTATTGTAGGAATGGTTCGCCTTGGGCTCACATGGCTAACATGGGTATGCTAGGTTACCCTGGGTAACATGGCAACCAAACAAGGCCTTAGGATCAGGTCATCCTAAGTACAAGAATTATGACAGGGATGAACGAATAAACTGAAGAATATAAGAATGAAAAAAAGAAAAGAAAAGGCCTAATCAAGAAAAATATTTTTATTCAGGGCATTATCTGAATCTACGGATTCTGTTGGGAGATCATATTGAAATATCATGTTAATTGAATTGACAATGAATAGGTATGTATCATACTCTAAATACAGCTTCAACAACTGTCCATTGACAATGAACGGATGTGCATCCGAAGACAATTCAGATATAAGAATGCTACCATTGTCACGCACAGTCTTTACCATGAACAGCCCAGTCCATTTACTTTTAAATTTGCCCGGGGATATCTTCAACTTCGCATCAAATAACCACACCTTCTGACCAGGATCGAAGCCTTTGTTCTAATATGCTTGTTGTACCAGCGTTTGACTTTCTCCTTGTACATCAGGTTATTATCTTATGTGTAGTCTTTGAATTCCAGGAATCTGTTCAGATTCACATATGGATTCTCACTACCTTCTTGTGAGTCCAAATTACAGATATTCACAGCCCAAGAATATTTATGAATTTCTTCAACTTTTAGATGGCATGGCTTTCCATATACAAGGCGATAGGGAGACAAACCCAATGGAGACTTGTAAGCATTCCAATAAGCCCATAGAACGATATCAAGAAGTTGAGACCAGTTCTTCCTATCCGACCAAACAAGTTTATGTAGAATTATCTTGATCTTCCTATTAGATAACTCGGCCAAGACACCTCGATTGTGGGTGGCAAGGAGATGTGACAATATGATCAATGTCGTACTCCTTCACAAGTTTCTCTACTTCCCTATTTATAAAATGGCTACCCTTCCTGAAATTAAAATCTTGGGAATTCTGAACCAAGAAATAATGTTGTCGATGAGAAAGAGATAAGTAGTACAGATATCAGCAGATCAGGCAGGAATATCCTTCACCAACAACTCACATAATCAATGTCCAGCAGGATGTATTCATATCCTTGACGATTAAGAAATGGGCCCATAAAACAAATTGTCTGAAGCATCAATTACATATGAGATTTGGATAAACTTGAGTGGCATTAAGTCTTTTGAATTGATAGTTCCTCCTAATTTTTGGCAGTCGATGCATCCTATCACATATGCTACATCATCCCTGAATAGTATAGGCCACCAAAGGCCACGCTGCAATACTTTCACTATCGTTCAGTTTCCATAATGGTGTCCTCTTGCTTCGAGCTTATGACGGTGCTCAAGGACATTGGTGTATTCCTCCTGAGGAATGCTCTGATGCCAAATGAAATCCACACCTTCCCTGAAAAGGTAAGGATGTTCCCACTGGCCAAAATGAATATCAGACAAAAACTTATCCTTCTAGATCCGCTCCAATCATATGGAACTTTCTCAAAGATGAGATAGTTCACAATATCATCATATTAGGGGAGAGAAGCAAAACCGAGAAAAGATTGATCGGGAAGGCTTTTGTAATCGGCATACTGCTCAGTGGAGTCTTAGTACATTCGATTCTAGATAAATGATATGCTACCACATTCTTGACTCATGGTTTATCTCTTATTTCTAAATCACATTCTTGGAGCAGAAGATCCAACAGCAGACAAGACTCGGCATTCTTCTTTTACTGTAGATACCTAATAGTAGATTGGTCATTATAAAAAATCACTTTTGAACCGAGAAATGCAAACGAAACTTCTCGAGGGAGAAAACTACTTCCAGTAGCTTTTTCTTTATTACAATGTAATTCTTCTGAACTTCATCCAATGTTTTGTTGTCATAGTGAAAGGCATAGGTCAACCCATCCTGTCTTTGACCTAACACAGCCCGAAAAGGTGAAATCAGATGCATCCATCATGATCTTTCCTGGAAGAGACAAATTTGGTTGTTGTAGTACAAGTGCCTAAGTGACAAACTCTTTTAACTAATTGAAGGGTTGGAGGACTTTTTCATCAAAATCAAAATCTATCTCCTAGCCTAAAAGTTTTATGATCGTTCAAACAATCTTGCTGAAGTCATGTATAAATCTTCTATGCAAATCAGCATGCCCAAGGAAAGACCTCACATTCATTTTTTACTGTTCGAGGTTGCTCAAGATTTGTAATTACATCTGCCTTTGTCAGGTCAACCTCCTTACCTCATTTGGAGATGACATGGACCAGCACAATCCTTTAGCCACTATGAAGGTGACTCTTCTCTCGTATTGAAACCAAATTCACTTCACAGCATCTCTACAGTACTCGGTCCAGATGTGTAAGATAGGCTTCAAAACTATCACCATAAATTGAGATATCATCTATAAAAACCTCAATAAAACTACCCACCATGTTGGAGAACATGACCAACATACACCTTTAGAATGTTGCGGGTGCGTTACATAATCCAAAGGGCATCCATTTTAAGGCATAGGTGCCAAACAGACAAGTGAAAGTCATTTTCTCTTGATCTTCTAGGGGCCATTGCCACTTGGTTGTACCAAGAGTACCCATCCAAGAATCAAAAGGGCTCTTTCCTGCCAACCTTTCAAGCAATTGATCAATAAAATGCAGGAAGAAAGTGATCCTTCGAGGTAGCTAAGTTCAGACACCGATAATCTACACAGACGCGCCATCTTGTTGGTACTTGGTTCGAGATCTCCTCTCCTTGGTCATTAGCAGCCACCGTAACCGTAATTCTGGATTTCTTCATAACTACGTGCAGTGGGCTCACCCATTTCGATTCAGAGATGGGATACATAAAGCCAGCATCACACAATTTTATTATCTCTTTCATGACAACATCTTGGAGATTAGAATGCAACGTGCACTGAAACTCACGATACGGCTTGTTGTCATCCTTTAATTATATATGATGTAAACATAGGGCCAGATATCCCTCAAAGATCTGAAATATTCCAACAAAGAACCTTGTTATTTTTCTATAGATTCTCTAGCAAGAGAGATTCTTCATTTGTGGTCAATCAGCTGCTTATGATGATCGAACACATTCCGGGCTCACCTGCAAGGAACGCATACTTCAGATTTCCAAGAAGAGTCTTCAATTCTGGTGGAGTCTGAGCCTACTTCTCAATGATTTCTTAAACTATTCTAGTTATTGGTTATGATTTGACAATAAGGTGATGCCCACCTCTATCACACTTAGGGCATGTTTGGTTGGAGGGTTGGACAGGGTTGGCTTGGTCCAACCCGGGTTACCCCTCCAACCAAACATGGTTCTCCTCCTCACAGTTTACTATTCACAGGGGTACCCCTGCCCAACCCAACCCTGTCCAACCCTGCAACCAAACAGGCCCTTAGCTCAGACAATAATATACCAATGATTTCTTCTTGTTTGATTTGGGATGAATATTCATCAAACAAATCGATCAGCTCATCCGTATCAATCTCCCTATAGATAAAGGAACATAAAATGATTATGGTTTCTAGGTTATCTTCCTGGAAGAGGATTTCCTGTGTCAAAATGCCATTCAAAGATAAATATGAATATGATATTATCAACGTTATCACAATCTTCTTTTTGTTATTCTAGCTCATTTTCTCAGATGTGCTCTCTACGGCTTTTGGCTTACCATGATTCGTCTGTTATTTCTGATTAATTACTTATAGGTCCATTCTCTGTAGCTTTTTGAATTGCTTCGGTAATTGCTCTTACTAAGTTGTTAAATAACTCCATAAAATCCATAAAAAATATATTAAGTTCTTATTTAATTGTTTTATTCATATAATTTTGTTTTGCAAAATTTCATTTAATTATTATTTAAAATACAAAAATAGCTTTTATTTTCTTTGTTTGTAGCTTGAAAATTCATAAAAGAAATTGAAAAAACTTTTGAAAAAATAATAAAAAATTATAGTAGCTTGGTTTTACTATATTTTTTCATCTACATAAAAATCAGGTAAAGTGACCATCAAAAAACTCTAAAAACAAAAAATTACATAAAGTCTTATAAAATGTATAAAATCAAAGAAAAATCAAAAAATATGTATGTCTTTTTTTAAAGCTAAATAAAAACTCTTATGTTAAAAACTATTTCCAAAATGTTTTCCTTCATTTTCTTTTTTAGAAATACCAAAAATAATTGTGAATTTACCTTATTCATCATCATCGATTTTAAATCAATTTAAAAACCATAAAAAATAAAAATGCCATAAAAATTGTTAAAAATATTAAAATTTTGTTAAAACACAAGATTATTTTATTTCCACATTTTTTAGCATTTTTGTTATATTTCAAAAATATAAAAAGATTATTTATATATTTCATAAATTATTTTAAAAATTAAAAATATACAAGAAAGTATAAAAGAAAAATCAATTAAAAATTAAAAATCAGAATATAAAAAATAGAAAATATTTTAAAATCCATAAAAATATAATTGCATTAAAAAGATATAAGAACAAAAAAAGAAAATAAAATAATAATATTTGTTAATTAGCAATAAGTAGTTCTCTTATTTCTTTGTAGCCTACCTAAGTTTGATACTATAAGTTATACAAAGTTAATTTGTAGCATATGTTCTTTGCTAGAATAAAAAAATATTTTTGTTGATTTGGGAATTATGGATTGCAGGGACATCAATCTAAATTCACTAGATTACTTTTCTAACATTTACTAATACATGTAAATTCATTGTTAGTGTCTAGGGTTGTCTAGATTGCCTTAATTGCGTGGTAGACTCAGATGCGCAGGATCAAATGATCGACGATGTTAGAGTCATGCATGAATTTCCTGACGTATTTCCGGATGACTTACATAGACTACCACAAGTGAGGGAGATAGAGTTCAGGATCATGCTATTGTAAAACAGACAATCGATCTCTATCCCTCCACATAGATTGGCACATGTTGAGCTCCAAAAACTCAAAGTACAGCTACAAGAGTTATTGGAAAATGGATTCATCCACCCCAGTACATCACCATGGGGAGCACCAGTCTTATTCATGAAGAATAAGGATGGATCCTTATGGCTATGCATAGACTACAAACATTTGAACAAGAGAACAGTCAAGATTCGTTACCCGCTCCCACGGATTGGTGATCTCTTTGATCAGTTACAACGAGTAGCGATTTTTTCCAAGATTGATCTGTGATTAGGATACCACAAGATGAGGATCAAGGACGCCAACGTGATGAATTCCACATTTTATACTAGATATGGTCACTATGAGTTCATGGTGATGCCTTTTGGACTTATGAATATACCTTCTGCATTCATGGATCTGATGAATCGAGTCTTCTGTCCGTACTTGGACAAGTTTGTGATGGTATTCATTGATGATGTTCTAGTCTACTCCCGTGATGAGTACGAGCATGAGTCCCATCTTCGCATTGTCCTTGAGACACTCTGAAAGCACCAGTTGTATGCCAAATACAACAAGTGTGAGTTCTGACTTTTTGAGGTGGAATTTCTAGGCCACGTGGTTTCATGGGTTAGGGTGTCAGTTGACAATACCAAGATAGAGTCAGTAGTTTCTTGGGGGAATCCAAATATGATTATAGATATCATAGTTTCATTAGCCTCGTCAGGTACAACAGGAGATTTATCATAGGGGTTCTCCTAGTTGGTCCTACCCCACTCCCAGTTGGTGCAGAAGAACAATCTATTTGTATGGATTGATAAATGTGAGTTGAGCTTTCGTATGCTCAAGGAGCGGTGGGCTTCCTTACCCATCCTTACCCTTCCTTCTGCTACCTTCGACTTCACATTTACACTGATGCTTCAAGGAAGGGTTGGGCGATATGTTGATGTCGTGGGGATAGGTTGTGGCTTATGACTCATGTCATCTAAAATCCACGAGCGCAACTACACCACTCATGACTCGGAGTTGGCGGATGTAGTCTTTTCACCTGAAGATATTGTGCCACTATTTGTATGGGTGAAATTGGAGATCGTCATTTACCACAAGAGCCTTTAGTACATATTTGATCAGAAGGAGTTGAACATAAGGCTAAGACGGTGCATGGAGTTGCTGAAGGGCTACGATTGTACCATCTCCTACCACCCTTATAAGGGGAATGTGGTGGAAGATGCCTTGAGCAAGCGGCCACATACTAAGGGTTCATTGGCTTGGTTGCAGACTTGCGATATGCTCACTACACTTAGTGAGTGGCATCCATTTGAGGGTACATATAGCATAGTGACCATACTGATAAAGTACAATAGCTTATGGGATATGATTATCCATGGGCAACAAACATATCAAAGGATCCATGACTTATACCAAAAATGCTTAAAGGATGAGTTTGACATATTTCGAGCATGTCAATCTATCCAATAGAAGAGGGAACGTGTGTTTGACCCGGTTGAGGAGGATCTGAGGAGAGATATCCTGGATGAAGTACATAGTTTCAGACTCTCTATTCATCCAGGTGGCACCAAAATGTACATAGACCTCCACTAATACTTTGGGTGGGAGGGCATGAAAAGGGGCATAGTCGAGCACGTCAGTCGATGCCTACCTGTCAGATGGTCAAGGCAGAGCAACAAAGACCCCCTAGTTTACTACAACTTCTTTCCATCTAGTTGTGTAAATGGGAGAGCATCTCATGGATTTTGTCACATCATTGCCATGTACACCAGGCATGCATGATGTAGTATGGATGATCGTTGACCATTTGACCAAGTCAGACAATTTTATCCCAATAAACATGAAAAGTACACCAATTGGGCTAGCTAGATTATACATCCAGCATGTCATTCGATTGCACGGGATACCCAACGAGGTAGTATTAGATAGAGATTCGCACTTTAATTCACACTACTAGAGAGAATTCATGAGAGCCTTGAGGATCGAGCAGCGTCTGAGTTCATCCTAGAGCTACATCTGAGTTCAGCCTACCATCCAAAGATAGATGTATAGTCTGAGAGGACCACCCATACTTTGGAGGATTTTCTACGGGCTTTCATTGTTGAATGGAAAGGATTCTTGAAGGATCGCCTTCCACTAGTTGAATTCACATACAACAACACCTACCATGCCAACATATGCATGGCACCATTCGAGGCCTTATATGGGAGGCATTGCACCACTTCCATGTGTTGGCAGCAGGTGGGTGACAACACCTTATTCACCCCGCGGATCATAGAGGAGACCTCTAGAGTTATGGACATTGTCAAGAAGATATTGTCGACCGTGAAGAACCATTAGAAGAGCTACGTTGACCAAAGCATCAAGACCATGTGTCTAAGGTATAGTGTCTTACATACATACCATAAAGATTGATTTATTAACCAACCTTGTGTGTTTGAAGTAATCCTCATGATCACAGGTTGGGGATTGTGAGACCCCTTGTAGGTCAAACCCAAACTTCTTCCTAAATACTGCTCTTTCTTAGTGTCCAAAAAAATTATTTGAGAACTCAATCACATAAATCTTATCGAGACCTAAGAGTCTAAGAATGCAAAAATTTGAGTGTGGGAGCCCAAGTTACGATTATTTTAGAGAGTTAGGGTTCGGGACAAATCCAGATCAAAACCAAGATCTGGATCTCAATTTTAACCCAAATATAAAACCACTAAATAAAGTCTCCTCTCTCAAAAACGCATCTACCCAATTTCCAGTCTCTTCCTCCTACCCCATCACCGGAGCGCCGACAGAGCTCATCGGAGCGCGACGGATCGACGTTCCGAAGCTGGCCCCATGTAGAGAAGTTGAGGTCACTTTTGTGTACAGATTCACATTATCCTCGGAGCATCGAGTACATCGTTCATCACGAGTGAAGAAGCCGAGGTTACGATTTTTAAAGGAATGATATTTTCCCTTCCTCTTGTTGTTGGATCCACATGTTTTTATCGAACTTACATGATCTCACACCTAGTAGGATGTATTTTGTTACAAGTATATGGGTTTACACCTTTTCGATCTAGTAGAATCGTTTCCTGTTTCGGTTAGATTTTGGGTTCTTGAACTAAGAGGGCATGATATAAGGATGTTGTGCCTTAGTATTGACCTATAAAAAGGAGCCTACGATAACCTTGCTAAAGGAATTGGTTATATTGAATTATATGATGTGATGTCTATGCAAGCTGCAATTTTAGTGCCTGATCAATTGTTTCTTGGTCAACTTGTTATGGTTGAACACTTGGAAGTAGAAACGATTTTAGTTCCATTAAGCGTAGCTGAAGGAACTGGTCTTCCAAGTTCTGATAGAAAGCTTTATGTTGGAAATCTTCACTTCAATATGACAAAAAACACCTTCGATTGCTCTTTGAAGCATTTGGACCTGCAGAGCTTGTGCAAATGCCACTTGATATGGAGGCTGGGCACTGCAAAGGTTTTGAATTTGTCCACTTTATTCAATTGAGATTGCTAAAGTAGCCCAGTAGAATTTTAAGGGGACATTGAAGATTGCTGGATGAGTTGTCAAGGAATCTTCTATAACAAAGCATGTTGGAGTCGAGGATTTTGGTACAAATGCCACTGGTTTTGACGACAATGATGGTTGTGAATTGGTAAATGTTGTCTGACCATTACATAAGTATCATTAGTAAACATGCTCTGGTAATCTAGAGGAAAATGATACTTGGCTGGGTTAGCACTTGCGGTGCTAATATATATGTGTTTTGTATGTAGATATCAGTTGTTTACTTGTAGTAATTATGTTCATTTGAAAACAATTTACAAATGTCTGGCAATTGATGTTTTTGCCTTCAATCTTTAGAACAGACTCACCAACCAGAGGTGTTTATCTATTACTTTCTATTTATACTATATCCATTCTTATGTCCCATTCAGTGGGTGCTCCAAGCTTATGGATATAGATGTTTCTTCCACTAATCCATCCATCCATTGATTGGTTCATTTTGCAATTACAGCGGGAAAGTTTGGATTGAGTTTGGATTGTGATATAGAAGTTAAGGACTATATGCTTACAAAGTTGGCTAGTATTTTGGACTGCAATCCAAAGCTTGCCCTCTTACTTAGTTCCATGCTTTGAGAGGTCTTTCTTTTATTAATACTCAAGAAAAAAGGGGCACATACCATGTTGTTGAGTCTAGATCTAGACGGATTGAAGTTGAAGCTATAACCTGATATTGACATGGTATTGACTTGTTTAATTATTTTACTTTGCCTTGATGATGTTCCTCCAGAAATGTTCTGATCAATTTTAAGTTGATTTTTGGTAGTTCCGTAAACGCTTCCTGTCAGATTGGTAATTGTGAGTCGAAATTTTATTTACACATTAAAGAGTATGATCTAACTAGTCAATTTCAATGGTTTGTAGCCAATAGTATGGCATCTTGGGTTCATGGGGTTTTTTGTTCTAGCACAAAACACTAGCGGAACATGCACTGTGGTTGGTTATGATCCATTAAGTTCATTGTTTCATAGATCATAAATCTTAACTTCCATAGTTGTTTATCATGGATTATATATCTAGGCAAATGGTGTTTCAAACCAATCAGAACCTGTTGCATTCCAGTTCCCTCTAGTTTGACAGAATCTTGTTGGTCTCAATAGGAGTACAAGCCAAATTTTGATGCCTTTGTACCTCCTCCTCTCCCTGCCCATGCTACAATCATCAAAAACACGTCTTACCATAAAACTTTGTAAAGAAAATTTTGGAAGCATTTCACGAATGATCTTTCGTTTAAATACTTGTCGGAATCATTTCATGAATGATGTTTCATTTAAATACTTATTTTTACAAGGGAATAACTTATTCCATAATACCTATAATATTTTTAATTACACATTAATCATTGCAATGAATGACCAATCATTTGACTTTGTTTGTGATGGTTTGACACAATATATATCTAAACAAGTTATTTTCTACATTCATCCATCTTGATATCGTGATGGGATAGTATTACTGATGATTTATTTGCATTCAAATCCTCATTCATTACAAAAGGTACCTCTCAGAGAGTAGGACTATTTAAATATATTGTCGAATAAGAGTTTAAATGCATGGATGAGGTTTCACGACGTTCGGGTAGATGGAGTAGGTGCTTCAAGGGAGGGTCATGCACCCTTGGGGCCTCGAGTAGAATCTTAGAGAGTCGTGATCCCAACAACTACTATGTAGCTGCGACGGTTGGAGGACATGTTGCTTAGCACACCGAGGAGTCACCATGTAGTGTTCACCTTCAGCACTTGCTCACATTTAGCCCGATGCTTCGAGTGTGGGCAAAGTAGTCATGGTTGGTTGTCTTGTGTTTCACTTATTCACTTAGAGTTAACACTCGTGTACTAGCTAGTGTAGGCTACATTGGTTAGTATTCCAAGTGGGAGCCCTAAGAGGGGTGTTCCGGGAAAATGTGGTTAATGAAGTTGGGAATGAAACATGAATCTCCTATGCATAAGGAGGAATGTGTTATTTGTGGTGATTCGTACTATGGTAAAAATGATCTTGGAAATCTGTGCCCTTACTCGTGCCTACACCATGTTGGACTCTTACCCGTGGGTAGTGGACTTGGGTTATTCACAAGGTTGGAAACCGCTTTAGGAATCAGAGTTATAATCTTATAAGTGAAGCCAAGTGGACGTGTTGGGAACTTAGTTAGATTGCATTGTACCCACCGCATGCCTACGGAGGCACTCCAACCCTAAGGCCTTCTTCTTGCCTTAGAGTCATAGTGTGCGGTCTCACTCAGACCAAGATCACAAACTATCCCTGAAGCATAGTTGATCCATATCAAATAATAATGATTAGAATTTATCTCTTCGTGAGGATAGTTTACTAATGAATGATAAATCAGCTAGTATAACATGCACTCGTTGTAGCACGGGTCGATTCGCAATCAACAGAACCAAGTCAAATATCTCTGAGTAGAGGATTCGGTTTTTAAGTTATAACCTAAGAAGTCTAGGGATGAATTCAAGTACACGAGCATCTATTTTACAAGATTTAATGTTGAATAGTTAATCAAGTAATTTCTATATCCTAGGTTAAGTTCAATGCAAATGCAAATACACACAAGAATACATGTGTATTTTTGTAATCATTTTTTATGCATTTATTTGATATGACAAATAATCATGAAATGAATAAAAAAAGAAAAATAATACTAGAATATATTTTTGATTAATTAATAAAATACTTACGATCTTATTCAAATTTATTATAAAATCTAATGTCATCCAGAATCACTTTAACCAATGAGTAACTTAAATGAATTCAATATGAAGGTTGAATATTTAAAATGGATCCTCTAAGATAAAATGTGCGAAAGATCAATGAACTCTATGATTTTAATGCATTAAATTAAATAGGATTAAATGAGCTTTCCAACGATAAAAATTTTATTGAAAACACAGTTATGGATCACAAGGTATTGCCAATACAAGGCAGAGGTATATCTATAAGAAAACTTAATTATTTTTATTGCAACAAAGTCCAATCAGGGGATAAAGTGAAACTACAAAAATATCTAGAGGCTAATATGCAAAATAAACACGAGGGTGGGTGTAAAGTAAATAATGAAGAATTGAAGAGTTTATCTTGCAATTAACCCAATAAACGTGTGCTCTGCATGCGCGTGGAAGGAGCTATCTACAAATATAGAAAGTTCGCATCATGGTCCTACAAATTGCCCAGGGCATGTAAGTTGGCTCACGTGGGCGCTAGGCTCGAGCAAGTGATGAAGGCAAATATCGAGAAGTCTAAATGATCCTCACAAGGCGAGGACTCAATCAATGTGACAACTTTTTAATAATTGCGTTCAAGCAATAATTAAGCCACACAATAATAAAGCAATTAATCATTGGGTTAAAACTTATTATAACCTACAAAAAAGATGTACAGTGACAAGTAGCAGGGATCGAACACAGGAAACAAAGGTGTAGAGTATGTGGAGTAAGACATAAAGTACAAGAATCTGCCTTTCAACGCTTGGCCAATTTCTGGTTTTATGGGTATTTGGATTTTTTATTTTCTAATTTTTAACTTTGCAAAGGTTTATGGAATTTTGATGTCTGAAAGTAAAATAAAAATAAGAATAAGAATAAAAAGAAGATTGATTATATATAGATAATAGAAACTAAGCTAATGTATAAAAATATATATAAGGCAAAATTTGGTTAAAATATGCCAAAATTCAAAAAAAATACTTGTATTTTATGATTTTCTGTTATTCTTGTGATTTTTGGAGACTTTTATAAATTTTTAAGGACTTTAATTGGAATAAAAACTCAAAACAATGCAGAATAACTTTTTAACAGAAGTATTCTTGAGTTTATAAATAGAAAACCACCTCAGAAAATCCCAAAATAACTTTTAACTCAAACATACCTCAAAATACAAAATTTAGAATAAAGAAAACAATTTTAGGATGTTTTAAGAATTTTTGAGTATTTTATTAGATTTTGAGTGCTTTGAGATATTTCGGGTTTTCTTATATTTTTTATTTTTTGTCAGATCATAAAACAATGTAAAATAGATAGACACTAATTTTTGTAGAAGTTTTGAAAGCATTTGTTTTTTTTGGATTTTTAATTTGCAAACAGTGAATAATAGCTCATAAAATGATTTTTAATAAAAATAAAATAGATCCATACTACCCACGAAAAATATGTGTGATAAGGATATATATAGGATATTTAAATTAATTTTCTGGGATTATTTAGGAATCTAGAGCTATTTTTAATAAATTAAGAATAATAATAAGAAAATACATGTTGGCAAGGGCATGAGTGGAATTATCAAAAGTATTCTAGTCCTTTCAAAACCCTACAATCAAAGTTTAAGGACATACATGTAAAAATCACATAGAATTAAAATATTCTCTACCTGGTAGTGGCTTAAGTGCAATACCTAAAATTACCAAGGGCATGGTTGCAAAATCTCCCAAAATGTTAACACTAATTAACTGAAGTTTCAGAGTGATTACAAATAGATCAAACCTGCACGGGTCTACATGCACTTTCTCAAAAGTTGTCGACTGATGTGGACATGGGCTGAAGTGCAAATACTAGAAAGCATGAGGTCCTAGTTATAATAATTACAAAACTTTTTGAGCTGCAGGTAAGAGTTTAAGAACTAAACCATAAATACAAAAATTATGCGAGATGAATATGTAATACACCCTTTCATCACGCTCAGGTGGATGGTCCGGGTCGCTCCACTAAGATACATGGCGGATATCGGACAATTGGTACCGGTTCGAGGGTTGGCGGTTGAGATTAGATCTCTGTCTGAGATCTAGCAGCTGAGACTTCCTCGATCCAATTGTGGTTGATGTATTTGGGAAGCGAGCGAAATCCAATGGTTGGTAAGTACTCACGAAGAATAGATGAAGAACAACATTGAGCTAGAGTTCGATCTGATCCTCCGAGAACCTATGACGTTCTCCTTCACTTCTGATGTGATCTTCAGGTTCCTTGAGGCGATCCACATCCAATGAAATGTCAAAAGACCCATCGGAAGAGGTCCATCAAGGCGCATCACCTGGAGCTATGGTTACTGCTTCGAAAGCCTCTAGGGAGAGGCTCTTTCTCTTCGTTATCTTTAGGAAAAGGTCAAGGGAAAAATGTGAAGCCACTAGTGGCTTCAGAGGGAAGGATGGACGCGAGGTGTGGTTAAATGGTGGTCTTCGATGAGGCAATGGAGTGGGTGACCT
This sequence comes from Ottelia alismoides, assembly GCA_037367405.1. Lineage (NCBI taxonomy): Eukaryota > Viridiplantae > Streptophyta > Magnoliopsida > Alismatales > Hydrocharitaceae > Ottelia > Ottelia alismoides. Next base: position 218,954 of record JAZKJV010005230.1, read on the forward strand.
GATTGTTCAATCGAGGAGATATCAAGATGAATGGAGGTGTGTGGGATGATTAGAAGCGTGCAGGGAAGAGGATGGGGAAGTTAGGTGACTTAGAAAGTGGCCGAGAGTCACCAGAAGTGGGTGGTAGAGCTTTGGGTCCGCTGATCGAAGATGTTGGGAAATACAAAGAATGCAATGAAGTCAATTGTAATCAAGACAAGATCTATATTGATTCTACGCTACAGAATTGGAAAAGCAAGAAAAATTGGAACTCACCGTGCCTGTCGCGCCTGAAATGGAGCTTCGAACAGAGGACGACAGAGGAGCTCTGGATCACTCGATTGAATGTACGTGCCCTTCGTGGAAGCTCGGGGAATGTTGCTGATGTCACCAGCTCCTTCGACCCGGTCTTGGGTTAGGGTTTAACACGATGGAAGAGGATCAAGGGAAGAGGAAGTTAGTGGATGGGTATATGTATAGAGGTGACTCGATCAACGAAGACAACTCGATTCAGTTGTTCGATGACCAAGAAATCGTACTCGCATAAATCACCAAGGATCTAGGTCGAAAAGTCAAGAAGACATCGAAGCAAGATGGTGAAAGAATCGAGCGGGCTAAAATCGAGAAATGGGGTAAACTACTGGCAGACACTGGAACCAAGGGTGAGACCGGGGAGTTGACCTCGTTCTAAATGCTTTCTCCTCTAATTGGTCCACATTGACCGAGTAAAGACAGATTACAATTCAAAAAGAAAAAATAATTGAAAATAAAATTGAAAATGATTTTATTAAAAAAGCTCAAAACACAAAAAATCTTTGTTATTTCTTATTGCATTTAATTCTGATTTTTATTTATTTTTATGACTTCATTTATTACATGTTTTTTAGGGGTTTATTTATAGGTATATTCATCTGTAATTTGGGCAATTTATTTATATTTTTATTTTTTTATTTTATTATATTATTTTATAAAATTATTAATTATTTTTAAATACATAAATATATTTTTATTTATCGACCCTACTTAATTGTGGGAAAAGGCTTTGTTGTTGTTGTTTTACACAAATATATTTTTATTGTATTTTTTCTGATGTATTTTGTACACTTAAATAAATAAGGGAATATTGTGTAGAGGTATAAGTATAGGTATTTCATATGTGTGTTATGTGTACATATTTTATTTCAATATTTTATTTATGGTTTTAGTGTGTTTTAAATGTGTAAATATTTTCTAAATAATATTTAAAAAATTATAAAAATATATAATTATAAAAATAATAAAGTATAAATAAAATGAGTATTTTATTCAAGTATGTTGTACAATAGGGTCCAAACCTAACTTTCACACCATAACTCCAAAAAATATGAAACATTATTTTGAGTTTTTATTTAGGAGATAAGGGTATGGGAAATTGGGATTTTGGAATCTTATTTAGAGTATAAAATGAACGTTGTCAATTATTTTTGTTTAAACTCAATTTTATACTTTTTTATATATTATTATTTACAACTTTCATGTACAAAATTTCTTTATTTGAGGTATAAATAATAGAAAATAAAATATTTCCCCAGAATGAATTATTAATGAATAAAAGAATGGAACTTTTAATGGATTTCTGGCCCTTTTCTCCCCCTACTTTATCCCTTATCGACCCAGTCATCTAGATGCCGAGGTCTTGAGCTTTAGGGTCATAAAATACCTTTGACATTTTATTCTTTTTCTTTTATTTTCTTCTCTATAATTTTGGCATTAAAACATTATTTATACAACAAAGGATGAATGTTAATTTCTACAAAATAATGTTATTTACAAACCTTAGCAAGGGTTTTTAAGGCCAAAATGATAGAATAAAGGTGATGAAATGGATATTCATCAGCAGGCGGTCAGCTTCGGGCTACGTGGCAAATGATGATGCTCCTGTGAGAGGCTAGGGCCATCCAAAGCTGAGGAATGAAACATAGATTCGGCGTTATGCTCGGAGGTGATATGGGTCGTTGGATCTGATCGAGGTGATCAGATCGAACAACAACTGATGTTTGAGTTCCTTCCTCTCCTCCATACACGAAAGAGGTGTGGAGGGGCTTTGATGAAGCTTTGAGAGCTCTGCCTCTCTCTATTGGTTGTTTTAAAGGGTTGGGGCGGTCTCTAACTGCTCCATGAATATGCTGACAAAGCGTTGAATGGCCTGAAGTGTGTGAAGCTCTCTGGCAAAGGTTGTGTATTGATGAAGAAACTCATCACTTGAGCAGTGGTGTAGACTCCGACCACTCAAATGATTTTAGTGTCCTACACTTGTTAGTTAATAGTTGAAGCGACCAGGGATTTTTGGCGATATGCTGAGGGAATGGGATGATGGCTCTGCGAAGATGGAAGGGGTAGAGCCTTATGGGTCTCTACCCTTTGCAAGGACAGTGATGAATCAAAGAGGGGAGATGATGGAAAAATGATGAAGGAGAAGTGGTGATTGTGCGAAGGTAAACGACATAGGGTGAAGGTAGAGAGTTTATCAGAGTGTTGTAATGGTGAGTGTGTGATGTAATAATACAAAAAAACCAGTAAATAAAATAAAGAATGAAGGATTGTTGTTTACCTGGAGAAGAAAAAATACACAGGAATAACTGGAGGAAAGTCACAGGCTTAGGGAATATAGCAACATGTGCTTTAGTTGTCGCTTGATGGACCTGAGGCTACAAGACCGAAGCTCGAGCAACCAAACAGCTACTACATATCGGTGTAGACGCAGATCACGCTGGAGTGAAATCTCCTATCTTGGCTTCAATGCTCGCTTGATCTCTGTCACAGATGAGTAGGAGAAGCTTAGGGTTGTCTCACGGAATGGCAGATGGTGGTTGACGGAGGCTGAGGAGGGGGTTTTTTGGAGATGGAAGTTAGGGATTTCAATTCCAAGCGGTGGTTTTTAACCACCACCAAACTGTAAAGAGAGAGAGAGAGAGAGAGAGAGAACATGAGAAGGAGTTAGGGAGTTAGCGTTGCTAAAGGAGGTTTGATGAAGAAGTTGGTGATAGTGGTTTATGATAAGGCAACCGGGGATGGCGTGGAAAATTTAGTGAAGTTGGCGTTAATTGAAGAGACGCAACTCTTGGAGGAAGAGGGCGGGAGGTTGATGACAGCCAGGGCCCGTTGGATCAAGATCCAATGGTTAGTACTTGGGCGCACATGAGTGGCTCAGAATACTTGATCAGAACGATCAAGCGGCTGTCAGTAAGGACAAGGAGAATGAAAAACGGTTATCTGATCAAGATGATCAGGTTGTCTAGAGCATGGGAGAGCCAGAGTAAAGAGGCAGCCATGTGGAGGAAATGGATTGGGCTATATGGTCCTATCAAATAATTATAAAATTATACAATAAAAATAAAAATAAAAAATACTTAGAAGAAGAATTAGAAAAAAGTTCTAAACATGAAAGTTATATATCTCAATGAGTTCTACAACTTTCATGTGGAATTCAAAGATTGATACAATCTTCTATACATGGTTATAATTTTTATAAGTAATTTAAAGTAATAAATTACTTATTTGTAATTATTTTTTATTTTTTGGATTTTTATTTTATATTTTATGTTAAATTAACTATGTACAATATTAATTTAATTTTTATTTGATTTTTTAATCAAAAAAGATACCTAAAAAATTAACACAACAATAAGTTATATAATGTAGTATAATTAGGGTTAATAATTTACAACACACAAAAAGGTAATTAGTGTTAATTGTTGGATTAATTCAAGGATTTTCTTTAGTAAGAGAGATAATTTATTTAATTTATGTTGATAAATCTGGGATTTATCATTTACCCAATTGTTTTTTGACACTTTTAAATTATATCTTGCTTATTGTAAATTTTGTTATCATACTGAGCAACTTTGCTCATAATGTAGTTATGTGTGGATCTGCAGGTTCTTAGATGAAATTGCAATAGTGAGCGGCACTTGTTTACTTGGAGTTACTTCTTTTTGTGCAGCAACACAACTTCCTTTTTGTGTAATAGTTTCATCTAGCTTTTGTTGTTATTACTTTACTCGTAGCATTTTGGGAGACATGAGATGTATCATGCATGTACGGAACATTTTTGTTTTGAAAGTATACATATAATATATTTTTTTGTAGACATGGATGGGATTGTAATAAAATGCAATGATGTACATGCTATGAATGGATGGAAAATTTTTAATTCCAGTCTTTTTATGTTATTTTCACATGCATTAAATTAGTGTGTATTTCGAATGTGGAATGTATGTGTGTGGAATCGGTTTGTCGAGTACCTGGATCCATATGAGGACAGTCACGATTGTTTGATATCAGAGCAGTGGTACTCCATTCCATTCCACGCATATCATTCATCATTGGTGTTCGAAATACATGATAGTGCTGACAGCATTCTGACCCAACACGAGTCCTCAAGAGAATAACATATTTCATATATCCTTGTCCATATGTATCTCTTAAAGTAAAACAATTCTAGTGATGAATCTACATTTCATCATCTTTATTCTATCATTTTGGCCTTAAAAACCCTAGTAAATGCGTGTAAATAGCGTTAATTTAGGCATTTTAGCATTCATGCATATTTGTGTAAATAGTGTATAAAATTCGATTTATAAAGCCAAAATTATAGAATAAAGAAAAGAAAAGGAAAAGAATAAAATATTGCAAATATTTTATGACCCGAAACCCCAAGACCTAGGCATCTCGATGACTAGGTCGACAAGGAATAAAGTTGGGGGAGATAAGGACCAAAATACAATAAAAACCCCTTTTATTTTATCCATTCTTTATTCATTTTGGGACCTATTTTTGGTTCCACTTTTTTTACCTCAAATAAATAATTTGTACATAAAAGTTGTAGATAATTAAATAAATAAAAATACAAAATTGATTTCACTCAAAAATATTGTACAGATAAAAAGTTATGATCTGAATAAAATTTAAGAATCCCAACTTCCCAAACCTGTATCTCCCTAATAAAAACTCGAAATACGTCAAACTCATCTTTAATTGTATATAAAATAAGCTATTTAATGATGGTGGTTTCGCATTTAGCGGAGCTACGGTTTGAAAGTTGAGTTTTGGACCCCTATTGTATACTTGTACACATTAAATTATTCATTTTATTATTATTCATTACTTTATAATTTTATAATTTTATAATTTTATAAATACTACTTCTAAAATATTAGTACATACACAAAATAAAATACTTGTATATAATATACATAGGTACCATACCTGTATATATATACCTATAATATTAACACTTCTATTTTATTAAGTGTATAAAATACATCAGAAAAATAAAACAAAAATATATTTAAGTGTATAAAAATACTTTATAAATTTATAAAATAATAAACCAAAATAAATAAATTTAATTCACAAAATAAAAATAAAATATCAAAATATATAGATTTGTATACCTATAAGGCTATAAAAGGTAATTTGTATTTTTATACCTCTATAAAATAAATAAAAATCATAATAAAATAAGTTATAAAATAATAAACATTTTTTATTTTGTAACCATAATTTAATAAATTCATTTACCATTTTAAAATGATTTTAGCAATGTTTTTTCCAGGAATTTTCCTGGTTGGTCCACGTGGACCAACCAGGTGGCTTGGAAAGTTGACCCGCTGGTCAACTCCCTGGTCTGCTCCTACAGCCCGTCAGAGCTGCATTTTTAGCCATTTTCTCCCATTTTCCGAGGCTGCATCTTTCATTATTTGGCCTTATGTCCTTCTTGACTTTTTCTCTCCATGTATCCACCATACACGCCCAGCCATCATCTTAAGGATTGGATCACTGATGTAGCCTATTTTCCTCATTCTTTGGGCCATGTTGACTAGCTCTCTGACCAAGGTCTGATATGTGGCAGACATTAGTTTTTGGCCGTTTTTGACGATTTTTGTAGGCCGCACCTTTCATCGTTTGGCCTCGATTCCTTCTTGACTTTTGCTTAGCACATATCAAGGATACACGCCCTATGATTTTTTCGGGCTTTGGATAACTACTCCGCCTGTTGTCCTTTGGTCTTCGAGCCGCCAGAGCCACCCTGTACAAAATATCACCTCCGACCATTTTTCGATTTTGAACCATTTTTGCCCCTTCTTCCACCCTTCTTGCATGTGCTGAGGTTAGAGGGAGGTGACAGCAACCTCAACTCGCCGTTAGGAGGAGCGGAGGAGCGGCGGAGGCGCTTCCACCACCTCCGGCCACGTTTGGACATCGAGGTATATATCAGGTGCACTACCTTTGAGGTTTTGTTTTATCACATTTTTTTGTGCTTTTTCAGTTTGTGGTAGTCACAGGAACCATTTCCCATAGTCATTTCATCCCTCACTCGCTTTAAGCGTCGTCCATCAAACCACCTCAACCACTGCTCGTTGGCGTTCGCTCCGGCAAGCCTCAACCCCGTTCATTGTCCCACGTTCACCCTCCAGGAGCTCTCTAGAGCTCCGTGCTTTTTGCCTAACCGCTCCCCTGTAGGAAACACACAGAGAGATGCATCTTTGCAGGAGTTTTTGAAGGTCGTGAAGGTAGCCCAGGCGCCGCGCATCGTCGGACGTCCTCCGTTGGTGTTTGGCCTTTTGTGGGGCTTCCTATCTGCGGGAGCACAGCTGGAGCGTGGATCAGCCGTCGGCGAGCTTCCAGGTGCTCGGAGGGGAGAGCTGCATCAGAATCAAACTCGCCTAAAGGCAAGTTCATCGTGTTCTTCCTAGCACCTTGTGAGCCGTTGATCTTGGCCGAGTTCATCATGGAGCACAGATGGCATCGGATCAAGCACACCAGCGTTGTCCGATCATCGTCTGCATTTTAATCTAGGCCACATGCATCAAAGGGGTATCGCGGGCCCAGGCGTCGACACGTGTGTTAAGTGAGATCCCATAGCCGTCCAATCGCGCCTCTGGGTATTGTACAAGATACGCCCAGCCACTTTTTGTATTTAACAATCAACTTTTATGCTTTCATTTGCAGTTCATTTTATTTTGTAATAATTGCTGAACCACCCCCAAACTTCTCGTAATTGCAGATTAAACCCTGGCCTCGTTACCTCACGTGTCTCGTGCTCGTGAGGGCGGACATTTTGCACAAGGGGCCCGTTGACTTTTTGTATTTCGAAAAAAATCCATAAAGGTTTTATTGTTGTATTACTTATTTTTTGGATTATTTGCATTCTAGACCTCAGAATTTTTTGCTAATTGCATTTTAGTGCTCCCCAGGCACGTGCGTCGCACGTGCGTGGGAGGGCTTATTGCTGTAACACTCTTGGGTTTCTGAGCATTTATATTTAGTCCGTAAACTTTTCTAATTAGTTATAATTTCTGGAAACTTTTCATTCAGGCCCCTGGACTGTGCTTTATTTACATTAATTCCCCTTGCCTGTGTGTAGTTTCTTTTTGTTATCTCTATTTATTGCATTCATTCATAAAATCCCAAACCCCAAATATCAAGTTAAGCTCCTGCTGCATTGTAGTTTCACTCCATATTTTTATTTTTCATATTTATTGCATTTTAATATTTATAAAAATTCAAAAATATGCATTTTCAGCACTGTTTGCATTAGAAAATCCATAACAATTATAAAATCACATCAGAAAATTCCCCAAAAATATATTTTTTTATCACAGTGTGTTTTAATTTCAGACCAAAAATCACTAAAAAATACAAAACAAAACTCCTAAAAATTAGAAAATCCCAAAAACCTTCGTAAAAATATTAAAAATTCAAGAAAAAACTTAAAAATAGAATTTCAGTTTATGTAGTTTCCTATTTTATTATCTTTGATTTAAAATTAATTTGAGGAATTTTGGACTTTGATTTATATTTTTCATCCTCATTTTAATTTCGGTCAGCAACTCTTATTCACTGTTTTCAGTATTTTTGACTTTAAAAATACCAAAAAAATTAGGAAAATCTAGAAAAATCACAAAAACATTTCAAAAATACAAAAAAGATCAAAAATACTTTATTTTCTGATTTTTCCTTATTTTTACCTATTTTTATAAATACTCTATTCCTCTCTCGCTTATATTGTATATATATTCTATTATTAAAAAGAAAATATAAAAATATAAAATACAAAAAGAAAATATAAAATCAGTAAATTAAAAATCAAAATACAAAATTATAAAATTAAAAATAAAATTAAAAATATATAAAATTAAAAACCCACAAAAAATAGCTTAAATAGACAAATTGGTCGTATTCATATTTTGAGCATTTTGCACCGTTCTACCTGTCTGCTCCCTGTGTTCGACCACTACACATACTTGCACCTATACACATCTTTGTTGTAGAGTTATAATAAATTTTAACTACGCACCATTTTTCATTGCCTGATTTCTGTTGTGGGTTAATTGTTGATTAATTGAGGTTTCGTGAGCGGTCGCTCAGCGACATTATGGTCCCACCTTGTGTGGACTACTTTAGACCCTCGCCAATCCTCGATTAACAAATGGCGCCGTTGCTGGGGAGCAACAACGCTTAGATCGAGTTTTTGCTCGTACTTGTAATTGTTAGCCCATTTTTTGTTGCTTTCTTTAGTTGCTTTTTATTTGATATATTTTGTTGAGCAGTCTGATGAATCCACGATTCATCATCTTAATATCTTGATCTTAGCAAAATCCCCAAGTAAAATTCCCTAATAAATATCCATAAAATCTATTAATTAACAAAATAACTCTTGTAAATAAAACACACTAATTATTGTATATTGGATTGTATAAAATAAATTAACATAAAAAAAGCCGCAAAATCACAGGAGTTTTATACTTGTAAATAGCCCAAAACTTCATGTATTTTTAATAATTTCATTTCAACTCCTTTTTGCCTAATTCTTTCTCTAACTTGTTTATAAAAATGTATATAAAAATAAAAAAAAATATAAAACAAATTTTACTTCAAATAAATGCTCCTAGATCCCAATGGGAAAAAGCCGTAAAGACCAACTTCCAAGCTAAATTCCCGCTCCGTATGAACTCCAAATTCAGCAAACTCACTTTTAAAGTTCAAGTTAGAAAATTATCTATCAATGGAAGTGGTTTCATTAAAATCGGAGCTCGTTTGCAAAAGTTGGGTTTTGGGACCTAGATGTACATTGTATATTATGTATATATTCTTTCTTTCTTTATTTTTTATTTTATCTTTCTTAATTACTAAAAATCCAAAAAAAATCATTATAGTGTTGTATTTTGATTGTACTATTTTATTGTATTGTACATAGCTACTATTAAAAAGACAAAAAAATTACAAATTAGAAAAGTAAACAAAAATTGTACATGGTGTTTTGTCTTCTTTTGTAAATTCTCCACCATTTGTCTTCTCTTTTTATTGTATTGTATTTGAAGTAGACTACTTTTATTTTCTTTTATTTAATCACATTCTCTACAATAACTTCCCTTTCTCCATTAACCTCCAAGTCTTCTTTCAACTCCCATTCCACCCCACATTCTTCATCTAACTCCCATTCAACTCCACCAATAATCTAACTTCTCATTCAACACCACCACCTCTCTAACTCCCATTATTCATCTCTTTATAATCATCTTCACATCCACATTTTTTCCCCATCCACCATTCTTATAGAATAAGGAGAGAGCTTGGAGTGTTTTGTTGGAGACAGCTGCGAAGCATCGTCCTCAAGCGACGACCTCCTTCAGGTGAGATCCGCGGAGCTCCGCTTCGCGTCACGAGTTCCTCGTCGAGCTCGCTAAGCTTCTCCGATTTTATTTCGCCAATCGGATCGAGGCGACGACAGGAGTTCAGCGTAGCTGCTCCACCAATCCGGCGAAGATCAGGTAAGGATATCTCCTTTTATTTTTCTTGTTATTTTATTTTATTTAATAGTTTGTTCCATTGTTGTCTCATCATCTCCGTAGTTTTTTTTTTACATTACCACCACAACCATCATCTCATCTCTTATCATTTCCATCACCACCTTCCCCACCACATCTCTTATCTTTTGCATTTCACCACCATCATATTATATCTCACACATGATTGCTCTAAAAATTCCAAAAATATTATATGTGATGCCTTGATATGTGGTTAATTTTCTGTCAAATTTCACATCTATTGGAGTTGTCTTGTGCTTACAATAAATTATTGAGTGATTTTCGTATTTGATTTTTAATTAAATCCACGTGCATGATTTTCACGAAATTTCAAGTCTCCTGGATTACTCATCTAAATATCTACTTGAGATAATTTGCATTTTGATTAAGTTGATAACGTGGATTAATTAAGAATTATTTACTCACTGTCACTCTATTTTCACTAAAAAATTCATAAAAAATTCATACTTTGTCAAAAAAATTCCAAAAAAAATATTGTAGTCTTCTTGCATCATGTTTTCATTTCAGTAAATTTTTCATAATTTTTTCTTACTGTTTGTGTGAGAAATTGCGAAAAAAACCCATAAAAAGTGTGCATTTTTAATTATTGCATTTTAACCCCTAAAATTTTAAAAAACTGTGTTTTGTGTTCATCTCTAGATTAGGACTCTAGGAAAAATACGAATTGGCTAATTTGGACTTCTTTTCCATTAAAATTAATTTGGCCTTGTTGTATGTTTTCTTAGTGTTGTAATTCACCCGCATCTTGTTTTTGACATTCTATTTGCATAAAAAATCTAAAAAAAATACCGCATTGGATATCTAGACCTAAGTTTTTGAATTAACCCAAAGTTGTTCCTTTGCCTCCCTGTGTTCGACCCCGGACTTGCCCGGGATATAAATTAAGCCGAGACACTCTTCACGGAGATCTTCTCTCGGTTCTGACCGAATCGCTAAGTACACGTGCTACAACGTGACCGAATTAATCAACGTATCTAGCAACTCGTCACTGTCTAACCCTCTCTTCGTTAACTTCGTGCGAGGAACCGCGTATCGAGGGAGGTGCTCCACCCTAGGCGCCTACGCTCCCACGTGAAGCCTGCATCTGCTAGCTGAGCACCGAGGAGACGAAGAGGAAATTTTGAAGACCGAGCTCTACTTTAGTTGTAGAATTTATTTACTTGTATTTATTTTTGTAATTTATAGTGAGAGAGAGACCACTATTTTTGTAATAATACAGGTGCATCGAACACTTGGACATTCGGGCCTAATTTGCATATGATTGTTCACTTCGGGTCTCACCACGATTTTGTCGGTTTTCTTCGCATTTTTCATTTTGTTTTCTCGGTTTTGTGTTCTTATTTTGTGTGATTGAGCCCCTAGTTTTAGGAGTTGCTTGACGATAGAGTAGGTCCAAACACCTTAATAATTATTGCATGTACCTATAGTCAACGCTTTGGACTTAGTTTAAAATTTTAAACAGTCGTCTCATCATCTTTGAGCCTTCGTGTCGCGAGCCCACCCTGCCAAACGCTGCTCCTGAACTCGATGTGTCGAGAGGAGAAGGGGTGAGCCTAGACCGGACTCCTGGATTGAAGATCAGTGACCGACTTGTGGTTCTTCATGCTAATAGCAGCTTCTCACACATAGGGCGATTTCATCGGCTTTGCATTTGTATATAGATAGGTTTCAATTCTGCTGAGCATCTTTGCTTGTAGAGTGCTGGAGGCAAGGTGAGCATTTACGCTTTAGCATACATCATCGTTTTGCCGCTTGCATTGCTTTTCCGTCTCTCTACCTCTGATTTTGACAACCTAGGTGCTAAGTAAAATTGACTCCTCGTTAGGTTCATGCATTTTTACTAAAAAACCAAAAAAGTGATAATCAATAAAATTGGGACTGCTAATATTTCTTGACCCTAAAATCGAACAAAAAGAAAAATTCTCTTGGGGCGAGTAATCCCCTCATTATCTTCGTTTTACATTTCTCGCGCACACACTAAGGATAGTGCCCAAATCCCATTCAGCCCCTATGTGTGTGTGAAACTTTTGGACTTCTCACCTAACTCTAAAACAGACAAGATAAAAAGACCGACTTTTCGGTCTCTACCGAGTTGAGTAGGTGAATTGAAGGTTTGTATTATTTTCATTTTTGTTTGTGATTATTTGTGTGTGTTCTAGATCATCCATGCGTATTTGCGTCTTCTTCTTCGCTTTCTTGATTTGACCTTCGTGCTCTCCTGACTATCATTTCCTTTTGTTTCCGAGATGGACCCTTGGAGCGTATTTTATCCGGACATTGCGGATCCCTCGTTCACTCCAACCGGTCTGCCTCCTTTTTTCCAGAAGGACCTTGCTCCTGACATTTGTACATATCCGCCTCAGCCACAGTATCAGACCTCAGATTTCTACCCACTTCCACCTCCACCTGTATATTATCCACCTCCACCTTCACATCCACCCGAGACTGATCTGTTGGAGTCACCTTTCATGGAGTCCACTCTTGAGCACTTGACCCACATGATGGATCATATGAGATAGAGGATTGACAACCTCACCAAGAGCGACCATGATAATTCACCATTTGATTATATGGATTCACTCGAGGATTTACATGAGAGCTTGCAATCGCCCAAAATACAAAAAAATGAGAAAAAATTAAAAATCCAAAAAGAGTTCGGGAGACACATGATCGAGTCAGACTGTGAGGAGAGGTACCACTTGCCACAACATTTGACCACACAGCCTTTCACACCCTGTCTCACCTTTGACCCCGAGGATGCTGCTGTACAGACTGCTCATGGCATGCCTCGTGTAGATGCTGATTTCGACTTCCTCCCTTGTATGGAGGAGATCCAAAAATTAAAAAAATTGCTGACTGAGCCTGAAGTGATGGCCACCATACATTAGATCATTCGTGCCCCACTTCACCAGTCCATGACCGATTTATCTGTTCTGCTTCCCAAGAATAGAAAGCGGAGGAGTAGATATGAGCGTCACATTCTGACCATGGCCACTGCCCACGCCATCACACACCGTCCCATTCCTAGGAAAAAGAACACTGCCACACCTTTCATTAGCTGCACCATCTCTGACTTCACATGTGATCACACTCTCCTAGACGGCGGTGGGTCTATTAGCATATTACCCTTCTCACTGGTAGAGTCTCTTCACTTAGGGCCTCTCAAGAAGACCAGGATGATCGTTCAGTTTGCTGATGGATCAATAAAGAGGCCGAAGGGTATCCTTGAAAACGCCATCATTTCGATTCAGGGCATGAGCTACCATGTTGACTTTATCATGTTGCACATGGAGACCTCCACAGAGGAGCACTCTCCAATCATCATGGGATGGTCATTACTCGCCTCTGTAAGGGTCGTTATTAATTACGGATCAGGAGAGATTCACTTCCGTCCTGTTGACGAGAGTGAAGCGTTGATCACCGCACCCACCGTTGACCAAAGACCTGCACCTGATGCGACCACACCTGTTTTGGCTGACCCTGAGGCCTATGACCTTTATGATGATATTAGAGAGACTTTCTTAATGATCGATGATGAGACCCGAGAATTCCTCTCCAAGGAGGAAGGCTCGGAAATCATAGACCTTGGTGTTTCCGCTTCCTGTGATTGGCGATGTGTTGATGACATCCGCGGGTTGTACACGATTGATACCATTGAGCGGAGGGCAGACTTAGAGACTCTACAGGACAGACATGTTTCGACTACTTTCACCTATGGGTCTGTGCATGTTCACTCAGATTCAGACAAGACTGAAAAGGCTGAATTTGATTTAATTGTTTTTATTAGGGAATTCGGGCCTTTTGATGAGAAAGATGATCCGGTTGAGATTATAGAGGACGAACAGAGTTCGACTACTTCCACTGATGAGTTTGTTCCTTTTGGTTTTGACCTGAATGACACCTTGCAAGACGACACTGAGTACACTACTTCCGATACTGATGAGTTCGTCCCATTCCACTTCGATATCAGCGAGACCCCAAAGGCCGGACCTATTCGTACTTCTTCCACTACCTCATCTGTGCCTTTATACCATAGGGCCCCTGAGGATCTCCACTCTGTCGACCATGATCGGCTTCCATCCACTATGGACCCCGATGTCGACCTGCACCATACCAGATCCATTCCTCAGCAGTCCCGCAAGAAGGTTCGCTTTCTACCTTCTTGACTCTTTGTACATCCATCTTTGTTGTACATCCACCTCTGTTTATCTCTGTCCCTCTCCCGTATTGCTCATCCACCCATTCTCGTGTCTTCCTTGCTTAGGACGTACCTTGTCCTAAGTATAGGGGGGTGGACAAGCTGAGTGTTCATTCATTGTTCCATGTCATCACTCCTGTTGTTGCCTATACTTAGGGCTTCTTTTACCCTAAGTTTAGGAGGAGTGGTGTGTACATCCTCACGATCTCTTCTCTTCCATTTTCTGATTTCTTTTCTTCTTTTCTTCTATTCTTCTTTTCCTTTTCTATCTTCTTTATCTATCAAAAAGGTGTCGCCCCTTGTAGACAGTCTTCTATACTTAGGGCGTACTTTGTCCTAAGTATATGGGGGTGTGCACCCCGAGTTTTCATTTATTTTGATCCTCTCCATTGTCTCCTCTTCTTGTCTATACTTAGGGATATCTTACCCTAAGTGTAGCGGGAGACAATCAGAGTACGATATGTTCATTCCCACCCTTGACCCTCCCTACTTTGTGTACAGTCTACTATACTTAGGATTATTTGATCCTAAGTATAGGGGGGACGGTCAACTTCTCATTGATTCATTCATTTCTTCGATTCGTTTATTCTTTATATTTTCTCATACTTCGTACGAGTTATGTCTTCTCTTTTCTCTCCGATCTATGAGGACATAGCTCAAGCTAAGTATAGGGGGGGTCGTATATACTACGTATATACTTTAGCCATAACTCGTGCTTTCGTATTTTCTTAATTATATGGATAATTTTTCTTTAAAGGTCGTTAAAAACCCTAATAAAAAGATGTGCTTATTACTCAAATTCTTTTTGTATATACTGATAAATAAATCAGGTGAAAATGTTTTTTGCAAAATATTTGAAAAATAGTTTGAAAATCTTTGTGAAAAATCTTTTGAAAACTATTTTGAAAATATTTTGTTACATGTTTTCAACCTTTCTAAAATATTTTGGTTTATAAAATTTATTTTCTTTGTGTGAAAAAAAATGTTTGAAAAAATTTTTGCAAATGGTTTGAAAAATGGTTGCAAAAATATTTTGGAAAAATCTATTTATACTGTTTGAAAACCTTTGCAAAATGATTTTCAAATGTGGGTACATGTTTGTAAAAATGTGTGTAAAAATTATTTTGGACTATAGTTTTCAAAATTATTTGAAAAACATGTGTCAAATAAGTTTGAGGAATATATACATCACACCAAAAATTCATTGTATATACCTATAAAATTGACCACTTACCCTGTAAATTCTTAAAATCCACTTCTTTTAAATATAAGAAGCACTCCCGTGTAAATATTTTAACCTGGCTTTTAGCCAAAAACTTTTTGTTTTCAAAAATCCCAAAAACATTTGCAAAATTAAAATCCAAAAACATTTGAAAAATCTTTTTGAAAAAAAATACAAAAATGCATATGCATCATCTTTTCAAAAATCCATAAAAAGTTCAAAATTTTGAAAATTGCATCATAAAAATATCTTCTGCATTCTGCATAGCATTTGCATAACATTTGCATTTTTCGGATTGAGTTTGATAGTTGAACGAGTCTAAGTAAAATTCGGAGATTGGAACTTGGTTGGACCATAAAATCTACCTAATAACAGGAACCTGATAGGAACTGAGTTTGAGGTACTTCAGGTCTAGTTGACTTAATTCTTTGAGGATCACGAGACTTGGTTCAATGGATTCTTGACTGCCTAAATAGAGTATTTCGGATCACACGCACGACTCTTGTTGATAATGACCTAACTTGGACACCTACACCTTTCACATGGTTCAACTCAGTTGGAGTGTTGAGGGGATTGGATTTGCCGGTATGAGACGTACACAAGTGGAAACACTTGTCCTCCTCTAAGGAGGGAAGTGCACCACAACCCGTCCAGTGATGAGGAATTTTAAAGACAGGAGAGTGCGGGTTGGGATAAAGCTTCAAAAGAGGGATAGTCTACTAGCTCAAGAAGAAAAACTCCTTACATAAATGCTATTGTATATAGTATTTCAAAAAAATGGTCAGGCCTGTACAAAAATAAATGCCTGCAAAGTATGTACATATGTTGTAAAGTCAATAAGCAAGCTTGAGTTCCAAAGTCAAATCATGTGAGCCTGCAGCTGGATGACTTGGCTACACTGGTCTTGCATCCTACGGTAGGTAGCTACACTGGCTACCGTCCATTCTTCACTTCACCTCCTCTTCTTGAGCCGGTTGCCACTTGATCTTAGAAGGGAATACCCTGCTCCTCGAGGAAGGAGTTATTGGATTGGGGAATCATTGGGTTGTCATACTGGAGAAGTCTGTCTCTTTGTCATTCTAGTTGGGGAGAGCCATTATCACTTACACTGTATGAGTCAGATTCATAGTCGTAAGGGTTTGCATATGAGTTGAAATATTTCTGACCTGGCTATTGAGGAGACTTGAGCAGAGTTTTGGGATTCTCGAGGGCTGTTGGATTTCAATTCTGGTTCTCACTAAGGTTCTGCATACACTAAAATTCCAAAGGTCCGACTTAAGCTCTAAACTTTGATTTTGTGAAGGCAAGTTTGATAATTAAATTTAATCCAATTTTCTTCTTTTTCTTTTCTTTGTTTTTCTTTTCTGCACTTATCGCATAAGTGTTTGCTAGGGATTAGCAAAGGCAAGTATAGGGGGATGATGAATCTGCATTTTACCATCTTTATTCTATCATTTTGGCCTTAAAAACCCTAGTAAATGCGTGTAAATAGCGTTAATTTAGGCATTTTAGCATTCATGCATATTTGTGTAAATAGTGTATAAAATTAGGTTTTTAAAGCCAAAATTATATAATAAAGAAAAGAAAAGGAAAAGAATAAAATATTGCTAATATTTTATGACCCTAAACCCCGAGACCTAGGCATCTTGATGACTAGGTCGACAAGGAATAAAGTACGGGGAGATAAGGGCCAAAATACAATAAAAACCCCTTTTATTTTATCCATTCTTTATTCATTATGGGACCTATTTTTGGTTCCACTTTTTATACCTCAAATAAAGAAACTTTGTACATAAAAGTTGTAGATAATTAAATAAATAAAAATACAAAATTGATTTCACTCAAAAATATTGTACAGATAAAATGTTATGATCTGAATAAAATTCCAGAATCCCAACTTCCCAGACCTGTATCTCCCTAATAAAAACTTGAAATGTGTCAAACTCACCTTTAATTGTATATAATTTAAAATAAGCTATTTAATGGTGGTGGTTTCGCATTTAGCGGAGCTACGGTTTGAAAGTTGAGTTTTGGACCCCCTATTGTATACTTGTACACATTAAATTATTCATTTTATTATTTATTCATTATTTTTATAATTTTATATTTTTATAATTTTATAAATACTGCTTATAATATATTTGTACATTAAAATCAGAATAAAAACCTAAATAAAATACAAAATAAAATACTTGTATATAATATACATAGGTACCATACCTGTATATATACCTATATTATTAACACTTCTATTTTATTAAGTGTATAAAATACATCAGAACAATAAAATAAAAATATATTTAAGTGTATAAAAATACTTTATAAATTTATAAAATAATAAACCAAAATAAATAAATTTAATTCACAAAATAAAATAAAATATCAAAATATATAGATATGTATACCAATACGGCTATAAAAAGTAATTTGTATTTTTATACCTCTAAAAAATAAATAAAAATCATAATAAAATAAGTTATAAAATAAAAAACATTTTGTATTTTATAACCATAATTTAATAAATTCATTTACCATTTTAAAATGACTTTAGCAATGTTTTTTCCAGGGATTTTCCTGGTTGGTCCACGTGGACCAACCAGGTGGCTTGGAAAGTTGACCCGCTGGTCAACTCCCTAGTCTGCTCTTACAGCCCGTCAGAGCTGCATTTTTAGCCATTTTCTCCCATTTTTCGCGACCGCATTTTTCATTATTTGGCCTTATGTCCTTCTCGACTTTTTCCCTCCATATATCCACCATACACGCCCAGCCATCATCTTAAGGAGTGGATCACAGATGTTCCTATTTTCTTCATTCTTTGGGCCATGTTGACCAGCTCTCTGACCAAGGTCTGATATGTGTCAGACATTGGTTTTTGGCCGTTTTTGACGATTTTTCTAGGCCGCGCCTTTCATCGTTTGGACTCGATTCCTTCTTGACTTCTGCTCACCGCATATCAAGGATACACGCCCTATGATTTTTTCGGGCTTCGGATCACTACTCCGCCCGTTGTCCGTTGGTCCTCGAGCCGCCAGAGCCACCCTGTACAAAATACCCCATCCGACCATTTTTCGATTTTGAACCCTTTTTGCCCCTTCTTCTGCCGTTCTTGCATGTGCTGAGGTTAGAGGGAGGTGACAGCAACCTCACCTCGCCATTAGGAGGAGCGCAGGAGCGGTGGAGGCACTTCCACCACCTCCGGCCACGTTTGGCCGTCGAGGTCTATCTCAGGTGCACTACCTTTGAGGTTCTATTTTATCTGATTTTTTTGTGCTTTTTCATTTTGTGGTAATCACAGGAACCATTTCCCATAGTCATTTCATCCCTCACTCGCTTAAGCGACATCCATCAAACCACCTCAACCGCTGCTCGCCAGCGTTCGCTCCGGCAAGCCTCAACCCCGTTCATTGTCCCACGTTCACCCCCCAGGAGCTCTCTGGATCTCTGTGCTTTTTGCCTAACCGCTCCCCTGCAGGAAACACACGGAAGATGCATCTTTGTAGGAGTTTTTGAAGGTCGTGAAGGTAGCCTAGGCGCCGCGCATTGCCGGACGTCCTCCAGCGGTGTTTGGCCTTTTTGTGGGGCTTCCTATCTACAGGAGCACAGCTGGAGCGTGGATCAGCCGTCGACGAGCTTCTAGGTGCTGGGAGGGGAGAGGTGCATTAGAATCAAACTCGCCCAAGGGCAAGTTCATCGTGTTCTTCCAAGCACCTTGTGAGCCGTTGATATTGGCCGAGTTCATAATGGAGCACAGATGGCGTCGGATCAAGCACACCAGCACCATCCGATCATCGTCTGCGTTTTAATCTAGGCCACACGCATCGAAGGGGTATCGCGGGCCCAGGCGTCGACACGTGTGTTAAGTGAGATCCCACAGCCGTCCGATCGTGCCTCTGGGTATTTTGCATGATACGCCCAACCACTTTTTGTATTTAACAACTTTTAAGCTTTCATTTGCAGTTCATTTTATTTTGTAATAATTGTTGAACCACCCCCAAACTTCTCGTAATTGCAGATTAAACCCTGGCCTCGTCACCTCACGTGTCTCGTGCACGTGAGGGCGGACATTTTGCACCAGGGGCCCGTTGACTTTTTGTATTTCGAAAAAAATCCATAAAGGTTTTATTGTTGTATTACGTTTTTACATTATTTGCATTCTAGACCTCAGAATTTTTTGCTAATTGCATTTTAATCATCCTCAGGCGTGTGCGTCGCACATGCGTGGGAGGGCTTTTTGCAGTAACACTCTTGGGTTTCTGAGCATTTATATTTAGTCTATAAACTGTGCTGATTAGTTATAATATCTGGAAGCTTTTCATTCAGGCCCCTGGACTGTGCTTCGTTTACATTTATGCCCCTTGCCTGTGTGTAGTTTCTTGTTGTGATCTCTATTTATTGCATTCATTCATAAAATCACAAAAATTCCTCAAAAATCAAGTTAAGCTTCTGTGACAATGTAGTTTCACGCCATTTTTTTGCATATTTATTGCATTTTAATATTTATAAAAATTCAAAAACATGCATTTTCAGCACTGTTTGCATTAGAAAATCCATAACAATTATAAAATCAACTCAGAAAATTCCCAAAAATATATATTTTGCTTATCTTAGTATGTTTTAATTGTAGACCAAAAATCACTAAAAAATACAAAACAAAACCCCTAAAAATTAGAAAAGCCCAAAAACCTTCCTAAAAATATTAAAAATTAAAGAAAAATCCTAAAAATAGAATTTAAGCTTTTGTAGTTTCCCTATTTTATTATCTTTCATTTAAATTTAATTTGAGGAATTTCAGACTCTGATTTATATTTTTCATCCTCATTTTAATTTCGGCCAGCAACTATTATTCACAGTTTTCAGTATTTTTGACTTTAAAAATACCAAAAAATCGAAAAAATCTAGAAAAATCACAAAAACATTAGAAAAATACAAAAGACCAAAAAAACAATATTTTCTTATTTTTCCTTATTTTTACCTATTTTCATAAATACTCTATTCCTCTCTCTCATGTTGTATATATATTCTATTATTGAAAAAGAAAATATAAAAATATAAAATACAAAAAGAAAATATAAAAACAGTAAATTAAAAATCAAAATACAAAAACATAAAATTAAAAATAAAATTAAAAAATATATAAAATTAAAAACCCATAAAAATAGCTTAAATAGACAAATTGATCACATTCATATTTTGAGCATTTTGCCCCGTTCTACCTGTCTGCTCCATGTGTTCGACCTCTACACATACTTGCACCTATACACATCTTTGTTGTAGAGTTATAATAAATTTTAACTCCGCGTCGTTTTCATTGCTTGATTTCTGTTGTGGGTTAATTGTTGATTAATTGAGGTTTCGTGAGCGGTTGCTCAGCGACATTGTGGTCCCTCCTTGTGTGGACTACTTTAGACCCTCGCCTATCCTCGATTAACACCTAGATGATAGGTTCTACATGTAGAATCATACCACCCCATATGAATCCAGATGTGACGTGAATATTATCCCTCCTCGCACAGGCTATGCAGAGCATTCAACAATACCAAGAAGAGATCGAACAGAGGTTCCAACAGTAGGAACATGCCTCGTATCATCCCTCTCATGAAAAAAATGGATGGATCCTTGAGGCTATGCATAGACTACATACAACTAAATAAGAGAACGTTCAAGAACTGTTATCCATTACCACGGATTTAAGATCTCTTTGATCAGTTACTGATAGTAGGGATGTTCTATAAGATAGACCTATGATCAGGATAGCATCAGTTGAGGACCAAGGATGCAGACATGATGAAGATTGTGTTTCATACTAGATATGGCAACTAGGAGTTCCTGATGATGCCTTCTAAACTTACGAATGCATTGATCGCATTCATGGATTCGATGAACTAAGTCTTCTATCCATACTTGGACAGGCTTGTGATCGTATTCATCAACGATGTTATAGTTTACTCTCATGATGAGTACAAGCATGGGTCCCATCTTCACATTGTGCTAGAGACACTCTGATAGCACTAGTTGTATGCCAAATATAGCAAGTGCGAGTTCTGGCTTTCTAAGGTGGAATTTCTAAGACACGTGGTTTTAGGAATGGGGGTGTTAGTTGACCCCACTAAGATTGAGGCAGTGGTGTCTTTGGAACAACCTAAGACAGTTACAGAGATACGCAGTTTCCTTGTCCTCATCAAGTACTACAAGAGATTTGTCAAAGGGTTCTTCCAGTTGGCCCTACCCCTCACCCAGCTGATGCAGAAGGACATGCCATTTTTCTAGAGTGACAAATGTGAGTTGAGCTTCCATACACTCAAGGAGCCATTGACTTACATGCCTATCCTCACCCTTCCTTCTGGTCCTTAGACCACAATTTACACAGATGCTTCCAAGGAAGGTTTGGGCGCTATGTTGATGCAGCAAGAACAGGTTGTGGCTTACGCATTACGATAGTTGAACCATGAGCGTAACTACCCACTCACGACTTAGAGTTGGTGGTCTAATCTTTGCACTGATGGTATGGCATTGATATTTGTATGGGGTGACATTTGAGATCTTCACCGACCACAAGAACCTCAAATACATCTTCAATCAGAAGGAGTTATATACGAGGCAAAAGCAATGGATAGAGCTACTGAAGGGCTATGATTGTACCATCTCCTACAACCCTGCTAAGGGGAATATGGTGTCAGATACCTCGAGCAAGCAGTCACACATTAAGGGTTCAACAACTTTGTTGCAGACTAGGGATGTGCTCACTAAACTTAGTGAATGTCATCCATTTGAGACTACATCCTATGCAGTGATCATGCCAGTGAAGTACAGTATCTTGTGGGACAGGATCGTCTAAGGGAAATAGACAGATAAAAGGATATAGGATTTATACCACAAATGGAAGGATGAGTTCGACACTCTGAGTCTATGAATCCATCCTATGGAAGGGGGACCGTGTGTGTATCCTAGATGATGAGGAGATAAAGAGATATATCCTGGATGAGGCACATAGTTCAAGACTTTCTATTCATCCAGGTAGCACCAAGATGTACCGAGACCTCCATTAGAACTTTTGGTCGGATGGCATGAAGAAGGACATAGCCGAACACATCAGCCAATGCCTTACCTGTCAGATGGTGAAGGCAGAGCAATAGCGACCCCTTGGTTTGTTACAAGTTCTTCCGATCTCGGTGTGGAAATGGAAGAGCATATCAATAAATTTTGTCGCGTCATTGTTGCGTACCCAAGGAGGGCATGATGTGATATGGGTGATCGTTGACCAGTTGACCAAGTCAGGGCACTGTTGGACATGCCATCCCACAGCGAGCCATTATGTAATAAATGTTATTGCAAATATCATTCCCTGATCTGAAATTACAAATAACTAATTTTCATAATAGGTCCCTTAGAATAATTAGGGTTTTGTACCATAGCCATCTTAATGACCATACAGCTATTGATTCAATTATTGAATCGTAGAGGTTGGTGCTAGGATGAATATCTAAGGAGTTAGAATGAGGATTCATCAAGCACTGTCAAATGATTGTTAAGAGATGATCTCCAGTCTAAGTAGGAGATGGCAATCCATCCTCATTAGATTGATATCTGACGGACCTCTTGATGTAGGTCCTCTTCATAGGAGTAGATATTCGGAGGTGTTAGATAAGATAGGTCAAAGAGTTGACTTGATGAGATCGAGATAACCAAAGTCCAATATCGTATGTTATCACGATATAGGCACGCATCCTCTGACCGGAGACAGATGTGTTACTATATGTCTGAGTATGTACATTTGGCACACCAATAGGTTGATGACCTAATCAAGGTATATACATCGACGCGCTAGTGCGCATACAAGGGCATATGAGTAATATGATATCTAAAAGGATCATACGGGTTCATTTACTGAACCAGAAGACATGAGCTCATTCATAAGATATTGAGAAGATCAAATTCCATGCAAGGTCGTCTTGCTTTGGAAGCTCAACTGAATTTGTAGATTTGATATATGCTTTTGGAAAGTATATTATCAACACATGGGTATGATATATGCTTTTGGAAAGTATATGATCGATACCAACTTGCAATAGTCAAATGAGAAACTTAATGATAAACCTCTGAAGTAGATAGTGTAAAATTGATCTAATACTTTGGGTTTATTCTGGGTCTTCCAGTATGTAGGATGTACATGTATTAGGAATACCTGAGGGTGGTGTGATCATAAATGATTGTATAACCATGATGCTTCCATTCCTAGGGAGTGATGAAATGGGTCTGGATTTTAGCAGCTCCTCTCAGTAGATAAGTGATCTAATCTTGGTCCAGACATTTGACATTTATCTAAATATGATTTAGATGCAATGAGAAGATTAGATTTGCAGTCTTGATTTAATCAAGCATCTATGGGAGGTCCATAAGATCTTGATTTGAGATGTGATCTCAATATCCAAGTATATGTGGAACAATACAATCGTCATGTCCTTATCTCCATGTATTCGCGGAGAAAGCACATTATCCTTGAAAGAGTTCTAGGATAATTTCACTATTGATATATGTATCTGAGTATTGAGAAAATGGATAATTAAATGTGATTTAATTATCGTGAATAATATGAATTTGATTCATATTATAAGTAGAGTTATCATAGATAATTAAATGTGATTTAATTATCAAAGATGTGAATAATGTGAATGTGATTCATATTATTTCGGCACCTAAGAATAGAGATCCAAAATGATTAAATGTGATTTAATTATCGTAGATATGAATAATGTGGATAGCACTATCCAAGTTATTCATATATATTATAAATGTGATTTATAATGTATTAGAGAGAGCATTTTGTGATTTATATTTGTGGATTAGTTATTGATGTGAATTGGATTCGCATTGGATAACAAATTGAAAATATAAATCACATTTTATTTTGGGTTGTGAATGTGATTCACAATTTTCCAATGGCATGATTGCAATGTTCACAAAATGATTATGAATTATTTTTGTTGAATAATTTACAACAAGTGTTGTTGTAAATCTTGGAGATTTCCATAGAATAATGTAATCTCATGAGATTTCCACCAACTCCCATGTTATGGAAGGAGGCAATCTTCATTCCATAACCTTGATGCTTGATTGATTTAATTTGGGATTGAAATATATTGATTTTTCAATATATATTTAATCTTAATTAAATCAATTAATGTTCATTTTTTACAAAAAAATCTTGACCATTGAAAGAAACACAAATCAACGTGAGCCATTGGATTTGTGTTGTCCATGGATTGAGATCCATGGATCCCAAAATATTATAAATAGAAGGGCACCCCTTTCTCTTCAAGGTTACACAATAACACAACAAGATATCTCTCCTCTCTCTCGATCTCTACATGTCCTCTCCATCTCTCTCACGGTGGTCGTCCACCATGGAGCCCTAGAGAGAGTCTCCATCGCCACAGCATTGCCATTATGATGCCGGATTGTTTGCTTGTGGATATCTGTCTCCTTCAGTGCACCTCGCTCATGAAGAAGACGTCAGATCTCGTGAGACGATATTAGGAGATTCGCCACTTGGATCATCAACGTGGATTGCGAGGAGTATGTGTTTCATCAACACGCTCGTAAGGGTCTCCTCCGTCAGATCGGACTTGAGACAGGAGGTCTCTTCGTTTAGAGACTCGATCACAAACCATGATTCAAGAGGTAACCCTAATACTTATTTGTGGTTTAGATGAAACGATCCGAGAAGCATTCTTGGATCATGTGGTTTCATCGCATAAAAAGTATAAATTCTGCTACCTCAAGCGACTAGTGTGACTAGTCGCTCCGATCGCATACGATGCAATCCTCACGCTTCCGTGATGCGCTTAAGGATCACACCATATCCTTCAGGCACTTCATCCTGGTCAACATTACTTGTACACCAGTTGAGCTTGCCAGATTATACATCCATCATGTCATTTGGTTGCATGGGATATCCAAGGAGGTAGTGTCAGAGAGAGATTCTTGCTTCACTTCACATTATTGGGGAGAATTCATGAGAGCCTTGAGGACCGAGCTATGTTTGAGTCCAGCTTACCATCTACAGACAGATGTGTAGTCCGAGAGGACCATTCAAACTTTGGATGACTTGTTACGGAGTTGTGTTGTTGAATGGATGGGATCCAGGAAGGATCGCCTTCCATTAGTTGAGTTTACATGCAACAACAACTACCACACCAACATAGGCATGCCACCTTTTAAGGCCTTGTATGGGAGGTGATGCACCACTCCCTAGTGTGGGAAGCAGGTAGGGGACAATACCATTTTCACCCCGTAGATCATAGAGCAGACCTCTAGGATTATGGAGACTGCTAGGAAGAGAGTGATGGCCGTGCAAGGCTGACAAAAGAGCTACGCAGACAATGACGTCGCAACCTTGAGTTTTAGGTATACTATCCTATATTCATACCTTAAATGATATGATTCTTAAACAACCTTGTATGTCTAAAGTGTTCCCCATAACAAAAGGTTGGGAAATTCTTGTTCCTATGACTATCTTCAATGAGAGGCATTCAATGTTTCGGTGTTAGGGGCAAGTTTCCACCGTGCTTTATGGGATCGTTTGAGGTTTTAGACCGAGTTGGGAGGGTGGCTTGTAGATTGGCCCTTCCCCCATACTTTGAGGGCATTCACGATGTGTTCCATATGTGGAATCTTCAGAAATACATCTGAGATCCCAAGCACATGATCAGCTACGAGGACTTGGTGGTGGAGCTGAACCTCTCCTTCCTTGAGGAACCAGTATAGAAATAGGACCATGCGGTCAAGAGGCTGAGGTGGATGGAGATCCCATTAGTCAAAGTATTGTGGTAGAGTCAAGACATCGTGGAGGTGACGTGGGAGCCTAAGGCGGTCAACAAGGAGAAGCATCTTCTTTTATTTGCAGGTATGGAATCGAAACCATAGACAAGTTCAAGTTGAGATTTTTATGGGTTTCGCTCTTTTTAATATTTTTATGGGATCATTAATCTTTGAAATTTGTTGGATAAATTGGGATTGAAGATCGATTAGTGATGACCGTGCCCAGCGACTCGGGTTAAGAATGAAAATAATCAAGGGTCGTTGTGACCCAAATCACCAAGCGTGATCGATCGAGAAAATAAAAACCACTCAGAAAAATCAAGCAATCAAGAAATGTAAGTGGTTCGCTATTTTATTTACCTGGTATAGCCACCAAGGTCGAACACAAGGAGCACAAAAGAAACATGAAGTTGTCAAATTTCTCGAAAAAACAATATTTAATGGTTTCTAATTTTTGGATTTTTAGTTTTTTGAATAAAGAACACCAGTACAAAAATAAAAGAAGGCAATCGCAACATTTTTTGTCTTTTTATAAATAAGTAAAAATAGTCAAAGAGTTATAGTAAAAACATTTTTGGGTTTTCTGATTTATACAATGTTTTTGGTAATTTTCCTTGATTTTTCAAATGTTCTATAATTTTATAAAAATCAAATAAGACCCAAAATTCAAAACATTGCACAATCAGGACAAAATTGAAAATTAAAAATAATTAAAATGCTCTAAAGTCCTAATTAGCAATCTTATGATAAAATAGACATAAAAAGCTGCAAATAGGAACTGGAGATGGATTTTTTGGAATTTCCTTTGATTTAATATGATTTTTATAAGATTTTGAATGTTTTATAATTTTTAGGGTTTTTATAAAGAATTTTCAAACAAAAATAATATAAAAATAAAAAGATAATAAACGGCACACACAATAATTTTTATGGGATTTTTAAAGCATCTTTCAATTTTTTGTAATTTTTATAAGGCAAACAGAGACCTTTTTAAGGGTTTTTGAATTTTTAATTATAGAAAATGCAAATAAACCAATCCAACAAAATTATAGGAAATATTACACACTAATAGGATTCAATGGTAATTTTTATGTAATATTTCGAATTAATTTAATATTTATTAAATCCAAAACAAAGCATACAATTACGCAAAGTTCACAAAGACCTCTTTGTAAATACTTTAAGTCTACTGACAAAATAGATAACATGGTTTGAAAGTTTAGTGTTTAATCTGCAAATTTCCACTCAATTCACGTACATGCTCAATACACAGCGCACAGGGATATATATGCAATTTCCAAAACTAACATTCATTAACAAAAAGCATCAGAGTTCAGGATAGGACATGCAAATAACCCAAAACTCATGTGAGCCTACACGTGTTACAGATTCAGAGGGACTAAAATGCAAATAACATAAATTATGAGGTCCAAACTGTAAATGTACTTAACTGCAAATTTTATTCACTGGACTAAAGCCAAATACAGAAACATGCAAGGAGAATAGTGAAATATACCCTAGAGTAACGTACGTGGTGCAAGGGAGCTCTGACGGCTCAGACGTGGTCGGGGACATGCATGTCAGATGCAGTCTGCAAAGCTGATCTAACGGTCTGCAGAGGCTGCATGTCGAGCATCTCAGATGAGGGTCCCAGGTTTGATCCAAGTGTCAGGATGAGACACTAAAGGAGGGCTCAGATCACAACTGGGGCGCTACTCCGGATCGAAAAGTGGAAGAACATGGTCTTGGTGAACTTCAACTTAGCATGGAAGGTGATCCATGCCCTCGACGAAGTCTTGAGAGGTCCAGCGTGATCGTAGAAGTACTCCACGTCGAAGGGGTGGCTCAGATGGGAGAGTGAACGGTCAGATGAGCGGGTCAGAGATCCTCCACCTGGAGCTGCTCTGCCTGGGCTGAAAGGGTGCCAACTGAGCTCATGCACTTACATGGGTACCTGTAAAAGGTAGAAGGACTCGGGGGCAACTCTCAGGTCTAGTTTATTGCATAAAGAGCTAAAAAAGCGATAGGGGGGATGCTCGACCTCCAACGAAGGCAAGAGAAGGAGGTCTAATCCTTAATATTGACTTGATGGTCGATCCTAAGGTGGTAAGGTTGCGTGAGAAGGTGCGGGTGATCTGACGAGTCAATCTGTGAGGATGGGTGTCGGTAGCGGGGCTCTGATCACTTTGTCGGAGCTGAGGTGGGGGCGATGGAACAAAAGGGAAAGGTGGAATCAGATAGGGAAAATCGAGGGATAAAGAAGCTACCTGAGGACTCTGATGAGTTAAGCTGCTTCAGGCGAAGCGGAGGAGGGTTATGGCCTCAACCCGGGTGTGAATGGCCGAGGAGGCTTCTCGCGACGGCTCTCCTGCATCGCGACGAGCTTCTCTCATGCAGACCACCAAACAACGCTCCAAGGGTACCTTTGGGAAAATATCACCTTCCTGAAGGAGATCAGAGGTCTGTAGTGGCGCGACGAATGAGCTACCCCACACAGGAGGCGGAAGAGGCGTTTTATAGGCATGGCCAAGGGTCTGGAAAGATCGATGAAGAACCTGAAACCCTAAAAAGATCCAACCCGCCCTAGGAATCTGTGAGAATAAAGGATCCTAGGAGAAGAATCAGGTGGTGGAACCTAGGAAAAAGATGGTCGGGTCAGACCGGAAGAAATCCGAGGAGCATCAACGATGCTCGTTCGACCCGACCCGGTCTGGAAGAGAGCGTTGACCAGGGTCAACGGTCTGATGTGGACCAATGGGAGTCCAAGGTTAAATTTTTAATAAAAAATGAATAATATGAAAGTTGTTTATTATTATTCAGGCTATTTTCTGTGATTTTTATTTATTTTTATGAGAAATAAAATAAGGTATATATCGTATATAGAATTATATACAGGTATAATATGCCTAGGTATTATGTACAAGTATTTTTATTTTATAATTTTTACATAAATACCTTTATTTTATATTTTATGTATTTACATTTTAATCTTAGGAGTATAAAATAATTTTCATTTTATTTTTATAGATTATTTAAGGGTATAAAATAAATAGTGGATGTGATTTGTACATGTGTATTTTATACAGAGGTCTGATGATTTTATTTTTATTTTTCTTTTATTTTTCTGATTTTTATTTAATTTTTATAAAATTATTAAACTATATGTAAGGATGTAAAAGAATAAAATAATTTGGTTTTACAAATAATGTGTACCAGTATATGTGATATGTACAATACATAGTAGACCCTATCTCTCTCTACTTATTTTATTTTGCGATCAGGTCAAGTCTTGACCTTCTCTTTGGCTTTGGGTTAATCTGTATTTATTCTTAATACATCATTCTTATTTTTCTTTTTCTTTTATTCTTTTATTTTTGCAAATACATGCTAATTATGCATATTTAACAAGGTCATGCAACATGCTACGTTATTGAATTTACAGGTATTTACAATAGGTTTCATCAAAAAGAAGAGCAAAAATCAAAGAATAAAGAGTGAGAATCATGGTTTATCACCTCCTATACTTTAACTTTGCTAGTCCCTTAGCAAACACTTATTTGAAAGAAAGAAGTGGAAAAGGGAAAAAAAGAAAAAGGAATCAAGATTTATTATTAAACTTATCTTCATTAAATTATAGTATGGAGCTCAGTCGGACCTTTGGATTATTAGTTTGTTGGAACCTTATTTGGAAATAGGTTTAAAACTCAACAACCTCTAAGTTCCACAATTCTATGGTAAAGACTCGTTAATAAACCAGGTCAGACCAAGTCTACATACACAAACTCTAATGACTTTGCATCTTTCCTTATTATGTGTAAGTAATATGTAACTCCCCACCTCAGAAATGACAAAGAAACATCCTCCCTCAACAAGGTAACTCTAAATCCCTATTCTAGCAGCTCTTTCCTCGAGGAGCGGGGTATTCCCTTCTAAATTCATGTTCAACCAACTCAAGAAGAGGGGAAAGAAAACAATGAACCATGACTAGTGTAGCCACGTATCCCTTGGAGTAAAACCAGTGTAGCTAAGTCTCCAGTTGCAAGCTTCCATGAGTTGAGAAGGTGGAATACATAAGCTTTGTTTATTCACTATATACACTCTGGCAGACATTTTATTTTCAATCAGGCATGTCCCCTTATTGGGAGTTTGTCATATTTTTGCACATTTTTTGATGTGATTATATATAACATATTTACGTGGTGTAGCATGTACATAAGAAGTTTTTCCTCTTGATCCAGTAGACTATCCCTCTTTTGAAGCATTATTGCAACCCACAGACTCACGTCTTTAGACCTCAATGCTACTAGAACAAGTTGAGATGCACATCCCTCCCTAGAGGAAGACGAGAAGTTCTGCCTAGAAGTACTACCCTTGCATGCTACCCCAAGTCAAAGAATTCTTCCTCCTTACCACATCATCCGTGTTGAGCTATGTGTAAGGTACGCGTCCAAGTCAGACTGTTGTCTCCGAGAGTCATGTGTGTGTTGTAAAGTATTCTACTTAGGCTCATCAAGATGACATGTGAACATAGCCTAGTGGACTCAAAGAATTAAGTCACTAATAGACCTGAAAAGTCTTAACCACAAATCCTATAAGGTTCCAATGAAGTTTAGTGGATTAAGGTCTTAACCAAGCTCCATTTTTCAATTTAATTCCAGACTAGTTTAAATCTCACTATGATTTAGAAGAATATACAAGCAAATATGTACAAAAACTCTTTTTGTGCAATTTTTTAAAATATGCAAATTTTTGAATACAAGGAAGGATGGAAAGTTTTGCAAACTATTTACAAACATTTACAACCAAATTCTTGCAAACTTTTATTTTCCAAAATTTTTTTCAAAAAAATTACTATATACATACTTTTGATTCAAAAATATTTACAAACGCTTTACAATCAAAACATTTTTACCAATCATTTCTAGAAAAATAGTTTTTACAAAAGTTGTTTCCAAACATTTATGTAAAAAATTTTAAAAATTTAAGATTTTTAGTTTTGTGAATTTTAGCCATTTTATTTTATTAACACACTCACACAAAGTATGAGTTATGACTAAAGTATATATACAATATATACGACACCCCCCAATACTTAGCTCGAACGATGTCCTCAGAGTGATCAAAGAGTGATGAAAGGAAGACATAACTCATGTTGAGTATTGGGAAGTGAAAGGAATGCTATACTGCAACAACAAAAAGAATGTAATGAATAGAGGTCGATAATCCTCCTTATACTTAGGGTCAAATAATCCTAAGTAGAGAAGTATGTACATAAGGGGAAAATCGAGGGTTAGGATGTACAAGGTTTACCTCCCTTATACATAGGGTAAAATATCCCTAAGTATAGGATGCAAAATAGAGGTAATGAACTCAAAATAATTAATTACAAGTCTGATACCTCCTTATACTTAGGGTAAAGCACACCCTCAGTATAGCATAATCATAAGATGAATATGGGGTATTAGACAAAAAGAATGAATGATATGGACAACTAGATCTATACAACTGCGAAAGAGAAGTGAAAATCAGGCATGAGATGCAAATGATATGAGTCAAAGACCACATCTCATGCAAAATGGATAGGGGCAATGTCAAAGATCAATGGATCATGATCAAGATATGGCTTCAGGCACTGATAGTTAACTCGAAAGGTGAATTAAGATGACAACTCAGATATATCAATGCTTCCATTGTTGTGCACCTTTCGGACCAAGTACGGTCCCTTCAATTTGCTTTGTAGTTTCCCTGGAAACAATCTTAACCTAGCATCAAATAGCCATAATCGCTGGCTTGGTTCAAATTGTATATGGCTGATATGAGAATCATGTCATATCTTCACTCTCTCCTTGTACTGTAGGCTACTCGAAAAGGTTGTATCTCTCAACTCCTCCAGGGATGCCAAATCTGCTTTCCTCTGATCTCCTATACTCTTGGGATCCAATAATAACTCAATGACTGCCCATAGTGACTTGTGCTTGATCTCTACAGGTAAATGGCATGACTTGCCATAAACGAGATGAAAGGGATATGTTCCCAAAGGTGTCTTGAAGGAAGTCCTATAGGCCCAAAAGACTGAGTCCAAAAGCCATGACCAATCCTTTCGGTCCAGACGGACAACCTTCTGCAATATAGTCTTGATCTTCCTGTTCGAAACTTCAGCAAGACCATTAGACCGAACTCATTAACAAGGGCCTTTACCTTGTCATTGATAAAGTGAGTCCCCCCCATTAGATATCAAAACTCTAGGTACCCCGAATCGTGAAATAATATTTTTCCTCAAAAAATCTGCATACGGTTTTAGCATCTACGGCTCGGGCGGGGATGGCCTCAACCCAACGACTTACATAATCTACAGTAAGCAATATGTACTCAAATCCTTAACTCTTAGGGAATGGACCCATGAAATAGATGCCCCATACGTCAGAAACCTCACAGAAGTAAATGGGTTGCATCAACATCATATCACCCTGTCAACAGGTGCCCATCCTCTAACAGTCAGTACACCTCTTCACAAGTTCATCACAATCCTTGAAGAGAGTAGGACACCATAGGCTGGATTGGAGCACTTTCTGTGATGTCCTCCTCCCAGAATGATGCCCTCCTGCCTCAAGTTTGTGGCAGTATATGAGGACGGTTTGGTGCTCCTCTTGAGGAATGCACCGATGCCAGACACTATCCCCTCCTTCATGATAAAGGATGGGATCCTCCCAATGGTACGACTTGGTTTTTGCAAGGAAAGTCCCAAGCCACTACCTTGGCCAACCTTATGGAACTTTCTTGGTGATAAGATAGTTCACAATATCGGCGTACCATGGGAGCAAGGTGATAGCAAGAATCACCTCATCTGGGAAGGTCTTTGTAGTAGGTGCAATATGATCAGAATAATCAAGGTTCTTTAAACGGGAGAGGTGATCCGCCACCACATTCTTGACTCCAAGCTTATCTTTAATCTCTATGTCAAACACATGGAGTAGAACTATCCATCCGGTCAATCTAGCTTTGGCTTCCTTTTTTGCCATAAGGTATCGGATGGCAGTGTGATATGTAAATATCGTCATTCGGGATCCAAGAATATAAGATCTGAACTTGTCCAAAGCAAAGACTATGGCTAGCATCTCCTTCTCAATCGTAATGTAATTTCATTGAGCAGCATCCAAAGTTTGGCTAGCGTAGTGTATGACATAAGGCAATCCATCCCTCCTATGTCCTAGAACAACCCCTATGGAAAAATCAGAAGCATCTGTCATGATCTCGAATGGGAGAGACTAATCGGGTGGCTGAAGGACATAAGCCTCAACAACTAATCCCTTGAGAGTCTCAAATGACGCTAGACACTTATGATCTACAATGAACTCGATGTCTTTCGTCAGCAGATCAGTAAGAGGTCGGGCAATACGACTGAAATCCTGAATGAATCATCGGTAGAAACCGACATGCCCTAGAAAAGACTGCAACTACCACAAATTGGACGGTGGATTGAGTTTCTAGATGATCCACCTTGGTCGTATCGACTCCATGCCCTTGTTGGAGATGATATGGCCAAGCACCGTCCCCTGAGTTACCAAGAAGTGACTCTTCTCTCAAGATAATACTAGATGGACCTCTTTACAACGCTGAAGTACACGGTCTAGATAGTCAAGACAAGCAACGAGCTCATCGCCATAGATCGAAAGTCATCCATGAAGACCTCCAAACAGACACCCACTAATGAATCTCGGATTCACCACTCTAAGTCTCATTAATTAAGCTCAAGTCCCTCAAAATCATCAATATTTCTGCATTTATTCTACATAATTAGCATTCATGCATGATTTCATAAGAATTGCATTTTAGCATTAATTTCTGCATAAAATAAGAAGCCAAAAATCCAAGCCAAAAATGACCTGTAAATAGCCTAACTTCCCCTATTTTTAACTCATTCATGCTAACACCGCATGCCACAAACCCACCTCCACTGTTTACATATAACTAACAAGAATAAATAAAAAATACAAAAAAAATCACTAACCCTGTTAAGTGGACCAAAGACCCAAACCCTAGTTTCAGGATTTTCGGACTAAAAGCCCCATATCTTCCCCATCCAGTGTCTGATTTGATCCTACTCACTTTTGAACTAATGCACATTCAATTACCTTCAAAACAAGACCAAGTTCAAGTGAATCGGAGCTCGTATGTGAAAGTTGGGTTTTGGGCCTCTTTTGTACATTGTATTTTTTCGCGGTTTTCTGACCTATATTTTATGTACTTATTTTCTTCATTGATAAAAATCCAAAAAAAATTAGAATAAGGTGTCTTTTATTTATCTTTGAGTTTTCCGTACTTTTTCGGATTTTTATCTTGTTTAAAAATGACAAAAAAATAGAAAACCAAAAATCAAGGTATTCTTTGCACATGGGATACCCCAAAAATTCACTTTTTACATTTGATCGAATTTGGCTTTGATGTCTTCATAAAAGTTGTAGATCTCGTCGAGACGAGCATTTTTCGTGAAGGAACTTTTTCGATCAGAGTTTATTTGCTATTTTTTATTGATTTTACAAAAGATTTTTGTTTTGATTTTTCTGGTGCTAACACGTGGCAGCCCCAGAGGCCGCCACGTGTCAGTGATTTTTGGACATTTTATTATATCGTTTTTATAAAAAAAATTAAAAAAATAAAAAAAATAAAAAAAACCAACGCACGTGCGAGGCACGTGCCACCAGGCACGTGCGCCGCACGTGCCGCGTCCCTCTTTCCTTCACCTCCTGGCCATGTGGCAGCGCCACAGCCGTTCGATCAGCGACCGATCGAACGGCTGCTGGCCTTCGTCTCCTCCCCAATAGACCCGCCTCCGGAAACTCTTTTGCTGCCTCCGCTACCTTCGCAACGGCCGTGCCACCACGCTCTCCCCTTATCTCCGTTATCCCCGCGCCAACGAAACCCCCGACTTCGCCGCCCCGATATCCCTGCAACCACCAACCGCAGACCCCGCGCCAGCCGCCAACCCAATCGCCTCCCTCGCCTATAAAAGAGCCTCGCCGACCCTCGACCATCATTATCCGCCGCTGGCACGAAGAAGCAAGGGCCCGGGATGACAGACCGGCCCTCCTCCATCGCGGCGAGATCCGAGGATCTCGCGACCCTCGTTGCAGACTCGGAGCGCCTTCCCCGATGACCTGCTGCAGCTCCGCCATTGGCGTCGAGCCAACACTTCGACCACCTACCGCCAGTAGCTCTGCTCCTCCATCGACTCTTCATCGACTTCGACGACTGCCCCCGTCGAGCCAATATCGACAACAACGCCTCCGCCAGGAGTTCCTTGGACCGACCAACATCGACAACACCCGATTTCACGCCACTGGCCAGCCACTGCTTCGACCTCGCCGATGCCACTTGCTCCGGTCATCGTCAACCTCCTGCCACCGCCGTCATCACCGTCATCGCATCACCAGAGGCCCTCCACCGCCAGCTATTCCTCTGAACGCCGCGCCATTGGCCGCCTCCGCCTACTCCGCTCACCGGGCTGACACCTAGCCACGCCCGGAGAACGACCGGAGCCACTCCTCCGCCTTCGACTTCATCGCCAGCAGTTGGGACCAGACCGAGGTCCTCCAACGTGCTCTGCACGTGCGGAGGAAACTTCCGCAGCACGCCATCCAGGGGTCACGTGATCTGCACGTGACCCGTTGGGTTATTTACAGAAGACCCCCTGGAGGTTCCATTATTTGCGCACAAGTCCCGCCATCCAAGGGGCACGTGCGACGCACGTGCTCCCTTGGAAAAATTGCAGAAAAACCCTGTTTTTCATGGTAATCACATTTAGGCCCCCCTGCATTTACTTTCGTTCATTTTATTTATTTATTTAAATTGCATTTGTACCCATGTGTTCACCCATAACTTTGATTTCTTCTGAACATCATTTTATTTATACGAAAATAGCACTTTGTTCATTGCTTAATGCTCTACATTCTGAGATACTGTGGGTATTTTTATGATCATCGTTTAATTACTAATTAATTATTTTGTGGAAAATTGCGCATTTTGCCCATCTTATGCTCTGAAATTCATAGTTAATTAACTGTTGCTTTAAAAATCCCCGAAAAATCACATATTGTAGAGATTATTTTGATTAACATTGTGCCCAAAAATCTTTGCATTTGCTTGCTCTGTAAAAATCATTTTGCATATTTCACTATTTTAATTTTAATAGGTATTAAATCCCACATTTTTGAGGTCTAGGATTTTTCTAAGATCCATTACCTAGTGATAGATCTTAGATAATTTTAGTTCTCGAAAATAAGTAGGTTTAATATTTATTAAAAATAAATATTGAAAATTAATTTGTTTGCATTTAAAAATTCATAAAAAATTCATATTGCATTTAAAAATTCCAAAAAAAGGACCGCCTTGAAAACCAAACTCAAAATTGGATAGACACAACTCTAGGTTGTTCCTTTGCCTCCTTGTGATCGACCTTGGGACTTGCCCAAGTAAAATAAACATAAAAACCACTTGATTAAATTTGATTAAAAATTGTGGTTATTTCTTGACTGTTTCCGATCGCCGCCTACAACGAAAGACACATATTTATTTTATTACACAACGATAAAAACACATCCTTAACCCGGCGTTTCTGGACTCGTCAGATGGCGCCGTTGCTGGGGAGGCAAACGGCTTAGTTTTTTGTTTTGAAAAATTTTGTTCGGTTTTCCGAATTCGGGTAGTCTGACCCCCGAATCTTTCATTGTAAATCCCATTTTATTTCTTGTATTTATTTTTCAGCATTTATTTCATTTATTTTATTTTTGATTATTTTCTGAGTCACTCTCTTATATTCTCTCTCTTATTTTTCTTGCGAGGTACCCAGTGCACGTGGAGCAGTTTTTCAAGGAGCCGACACATCTTCACCGACACCCGAAGAAATCGCAATTAAATTAAGATCGAGTCGAGTCGTAAGAGAGAGTAGAGCCTAGGTTTTTAATTTCTGCACTTTTAATTTCTGCTCATTTATAGCGGTGTCCGTTTGGACCCTCGCGTGTGTAAAAAGACCTTGAACTTTATTTGTTGTGTGTCGTGGCATGTTTCACTCTCCGGAGAGGGTGGGGCCTGACTTGAGTGGCGATTAGGATAGACCTGCACATACGCCTCTTAGAGTATTTTTATTTTTTGTGCTCGTAGGATCTTAAGCGACACTGCACTTTAACTGAGACACACATTAGATCGTTCAACTTAACCAAATTCAACTCAATTCTTCCCGCTAATAGAACTTTCTGCTTAGGTGCGGTTTTCATCGGCTTGCACGCATTTAGTATAAATTTTTCAATTCTGTATTGCATCCCACATGGAGATTGCGAGTAGGCACTGTAAGTCTTCTGACTGAGCATTCATCATAGTTTTCTGCGTGCATCGGCTTTTCCCGACTTTCTCCCTCTTGTTTTATCACATAAATCTAAAGGAAATTGGGACTGGATGGTAGATGTGTATTTGTGCTCATCTAAATTCTTCAGTGATCATTGCGGGAGAGCAACCCCGACATTGTTTGATTTTATCTTGCAGCGAGGAGAGAGACGCACACTAGGATAGAGCCCAGCTCCAAACCTAACATCTCGTTTAAACGGCTTGCAAGATTGAATTTATTACCAACTAAAATTGGAAAGATAATAGCCGAACTCTTACGGCTTCATTGTGTGAGTTGGTGAACTCGGGGTTTGATTTGTGTTTGCATTGGTGTGCGTGAACCGATTTCAAGATCAATAGCCGCACATTTGATTTCTCTTGACTATCCTGTGCAATCATCTCTTCCCTATCTTGATTCGAATCTCATCATGGAACCCTTTTACAAAAACAGACCCAACCCCTCATTCCTCTTAACTCTGTCAGAAATGATCGAGAATCCATCAGAACTATACTATGAAAATGAATTTGTATCGGTTAGACCTAGAACACCTCCTCCAACTTCAACAAGAGACTCTCAAACACCAACACTCTCCACAAGTCTGACTTGCTTCATGAATGATAATCCTTTATTTTTGGACCAGACAGACCAACAACCGACTAAGGTCTCCACTTCTTCATATATCAATCCTCTCTACACCGATCATGCAATAGATCCTTCTTATTCGGTGAATGTCAATCCATCATTCATGGGAGATGATAACCACATGATTGAACTCAACACTTTTTCATATCTCCCATCATCCCTGCCAGTAAACACTAATGAACAATCATCAGTTTGGATTGACCATGACAACCCCCTCTTCAGACATGACGATCATACAGAGGATTGGACTGATTACATGCTGACTCCACAACATCAAGGTCCGACCACTCAAAGAATTGAACATCCTTTGGACCAACTCCACATGTCTGGATCATATGAGCAGCCGCCTTCCATGATTATTGAGGAGATATTTTCCGAAATTAATAATCATATATTGGATATTCCAAGAAATTCTCCTCTCAGCACAGACGAGAAAATGGAAGATGAAATTATCGAACACACACCGACTGCGCCTATGATTGATCATGAATTGAATTTTGAGGATGATATTTTGAGGATAAAAACAAGATTCGAATTGATGGAGGATAGATTTCAAAAATTCACCGACCGATTCATCGCATTCTATGGTAGCTCGGACATTAAAATAAATGAGGAAATGATTGGATCTGAGATTGAAAATTCTGAGGATATTCAGGGACCTAGGGACGATTCTGACAATTTCACTTCTACATATTACTCCCCTAGAAATGACTATGCCGCAGACTATCGCTCTGAATATCAAGGCCCCTTTTCATCTGAAGAACACACCATACCCCCACACCACCCAGAAAATACCAAAAAAATGGAAATATTTGAATATCACAAAAAAATTGAAAATTCAGAAAATTTCATAAAAATTGAAACTGAAGACGATCTGAGGAATTTGGATCCGACTGTACGGGAAGCACTGGAAAAACGCTTGATGTTCGAACTTCCCTTTATACAGTCCATTGAACACTTCCCCGACCCTAAAAGATTTATAACAGATAAATTAATGAACAAAAAGTCGGGTAGGATACGAACAAAGACTGAAAGACATATCTTGTCAATGGCCTCCTCCTTGGTGTTGAGGAGAAAAACCAAGAGCCGCATAGTAAAGCAGTTGCCCAGATTTGACTGCGAAATCAAAGACATAATCTTCACCCATGCTCGGATTGATGACGATTCACTGATTAATATCCTCCCGACCTCTGTATTCCATGAACTCAAACTCGGACCGATTCGGAAGATACGAGAGATTGTACAATTAGCGGACCGATCAATCAAGCAGCCGAGAGGAATTATTTCTATCATCATGAAATTCCAAGGTGCTCCGCTCAAAGTAGAATTCATGATCATTGATATTGAGCATCAAGGAGAATTCACCCAGTCTCCAATCATTCTCGGAAAGCCATTCTTGGCATTGGCCAAGGCGAGTATCGATTGTGAGACTCGAGAAATCAATTTCACAGCATTGGAAGCACTTAAATCTGACCCTATCTTTGAGGAACCACGATCTTCTGAGGCAACCCACGAAGTCTCCGACAACCGTAACCATGAAGCGGTAGAAGAGCCATACCATGCAGCCACACTGAAGATAGCGATTGTTGATGAGACTATTGGTTTAGAGAAACTCCCCCCTGCTCCATTCCCAGCCGCTCTCACCATGGAGAATCATGTATATGAATCATATGATCCGGAGACTTATGCATGGGCACACCCTGGGTCAACCTACTCTGACTACATGGATTACTTCAACTCGACACAGGAATGCGCCAACATCGAATCAATTGAGAAAGAACATGCAGAGACTCTCCCCAGTATTTCAATTCCAGCGGATCTCAAAATAGACAAATCTTTCTACTACGATCTAGAGACATATGCATGGTCACACCCTGGAGCAACATTCTCTGAATATCTTGAACACATCATCCCAAATCGAGAGTGCTCAAACATTCGAGAGACTAAGAACGAGCACGCAGACCGAGCACCGACTAAGGAGAATTTAAATGGCTATTCATCTG
The DNA here is from genome assembly GCA_037367405.1 of Ottelia alismoides. Classification (NCBI taxonomy): domain Eukaryota; kingdom Viridiplantae; phylum Streptophyta; class Magnoliopsida; order Alismatales; family Hydrocharitaceae; genus Ottelia; species Ottelia alismoides. Next base: position 259,065 of record JAZKJV010005230.1, read on the forward strand.
GATACTCAAGTGAACCGACACCTTCACGATGAAATAAAAAGAGAGTCACATTTGACCTTTCGGAAGAGGAATCAGCTGATGATCTCTCATCAGGTCCGGAAAAGATGGTCTACATGAGTGAAGTCTGTTCGGCAGCCCTAAAGCCATATCTTCGTAAGGATCCAAAATTCAATCCTCCTTGGACAACTCCTGTTCCTAACTACTACTCATCCAAAGCTGATGCTCCTGCATTCTACAAGTACGCTGGAATTCTTTCGTATGAGCTGACTGAGACCGGTGCTTCTGAGTATTCATCTGAGGACAAGCCGATTGACCCCAAGAAGGAACGAATTCTGAGGAAACAACTGAAGAAACAAAAAGACCAGAATACTTGGAGTATGTCCACTTTCAATTACTACTCCTCCGAAGATAACTCTGATGATGGATATCTTTCTTCTGATTCAAACACTTCATCTATTATCCATCATGATTTTGCTGAGGAGGACACTGATCATAGTTGGGAATCATATGCCTCATCTCCGACTCATCATTACGATCTCCCACCGCAGGCTCACAAAAAGATCAGCCGAAAACCGCCTTAATCATCGGCTACCCACCCTCCCTCCCGACCACATCGGTCTCCTTGTAGCTTCTTCCTCTAATTAGGCCAAAGCCTAAGTATAGGGGGGGACCGATGCCATCTGTATATATCATTCCTCTCCTAACTCTCGATCGCTCCATTTCCACCATTCTTCCATACTTAGGCTGATCAGAGCCTAAGTATAGGGGGAACCGACATCCACCTGTATATACTCTCTTCATTCACATTCCCCGACCGCTTCATTTTTCTTTTCATTTTTTTTCACTCCCTTACGCTTAGCCCGAGCTATGTCTTCTTTACGCTTCTTGTGCTCTGAGGACACATCAATCGCTAAGTATAGGGGGGTCTGTATATATACTTTGTATATATTTTACCTATATCTCGTACTTTCGCGTAAGTCTATATGTATTTACGGGGTGGGTACTAACTTGAAAAAAAAAACAACAACAACAAAAAAAGAGTTTTCCTACTAACACTGAATTGCCCAAAATTTTTGAAAAAGAAAGAGGCTTCTTATTCCATTTTCTGCATAAAAAATTCCCTTGCATAAAAAAAAGAAGAAAAAAAAAGAAGAAAAAGAAAAACATCAAAAAAAATTTCTAAAAAAAAAATGTGTGTCAGCATTTCACACCTGCACTTCATCCAACATGCATTTGCATCCGTGAAAAGTCACTGGGTTCTGAACCGAGTTGTGAGCCGAAACCAATAGTGGTCCGGACTTGACCTTAATCCACCTAATTTTCAGAGGAACTTCACCGAGAAATAGGATTTTAAGAGCTTCAGGTCTTTTTGACTTAATTCCTTAAGTTCCACATGACAATGTACAGCGTTTGACTCTTAGTGTCTAACCTGGTCTCTTCATTCTGGGTACAACACTGGAATAGGGAATTAATTCGCACTCTCGCACTATGCACTCAGCTCAACCCAGACGAGATGTTGGAAGACTGTGTGAGTCTCTTTTCTGGTAGCGTGGAAATCTAAAGACCGGAGTACGGGTTGAAATAAAGCTTCGGAAAAGGGATGGACGGCTGGGCACAATTTTTTTTCTAAGACCCCAAAAAATGTACGGAACAAAAAGATTCTATATCCGTACGGGCACAACAAGATCCAAGCAGAACCACCAAAAATTCCAAATACAAAGAAGCATGCCACCAAATAAAAATCCGACCAAAAAGGTCCAAGCTTCAAGAAACCTGCAGATCTTGGTGAAGACTCGGCTACACTGGCCATCTTCACAAGGAGAGGTGACTACACTGGCCACCCTCCAGTTCTTTTCTTTTTCTTCTATCTTCTCCCTCATTCGATTGTGAACACAGCACGACATACCTTAGAAGGAAATACCTGACTCCCCGAGGACGAGTTACTGGAGAGGAGAGGAGCATGGTAGTCCGACATTCTGGATGGGAAGAGCTAAAACCCTTCACACACATGAGGCGGTTGTTCAATGTTCATAGGGTATACTTTGGGAAGAGGATTGATCTAAGATGACTTCTGAGCCGAAACCGTGACAATGATGTGTAGAACTTGAGGGATGTTGATTTTAAAATTCTAAGTCTCACAGAAGTTCCGCCACACTATTAATCCAAAGGTCGAGTTTAGTTTCACTTTCACCTTCAGCTCATGGTCTTGGTATGGAACCCAGTCTCATTTCACTTCATGGCATTTCTTTTTGATGCTCAAGGACGAGCATGGTTTAAGTATAGGGGGATGATGAATCTCGGATTCACCACTCTAATTCTCATTAATTAAGCTCAAGTCCCTCAAAATCATAAATATTTCTGCATTTATTCTGCATAATTAGCATTCAGGCATGATTTCATAAGAATTGCATTTTAGCATTAATTTCTGCATAAAATAAGAAGCAAAAAATCCAAGCCAAAAATGACCTGTAAATAGCCTAACTTCCCGTATTTTTAACTCATTCATGCTAACACCGCATGCCACAAACCCACCTCCACTGTGTACATATCACTAACAAGAATGAATAAAAATACAAAAAAATCACTAACCCTGTTAAGTGGACCAAAGACCCAAACCCTAGTTTCAGGATTTTCGGACTAAAAGCCCCATATCTTCCCCATCTAGTGTCCGATTTGATCCTACTCACTTTTGAACTAATGCACATTCAATTACCTTCAAAACAAGACCAAGTTCAAGTGAATCAGAGCTCGTATGTGAAAGTTGGGTTTTGGGCCTCTTTTGTACATTGTATTTTTTCACGGTTTTCTGACCTATATTTTATGTACTTATTTTTTTCATTGATAAAAATCCAAAAAAAATTAGAATTAAGTGTCTTTTATTTATCTTTGAGTTTTCCGTACTTTTTCGGATTTTTATCTTGTTTAAAAATGACAAAAAAATAGAAAACCAAAAATCAAGGTATTCTATGCACATGGGATACCCCAAAAATTCACTTTTTACATTTGACCGAATTTGGCTTTGATGTCTTCATGAAAGTTGTAGATCTCGTCGAGACGGGAATTTTTCGTGAAGGAACTTTTTCGATCAGAGGTCATTTGCTATTTTTTTTTTGATTTTACAAAAGATTTTTGTTTTGATTTTTCTGGTGCTGACACGTGGCAGCCCCAGAGGCCGCCACGTGTCAGTGATTTTTGGACGTTTTATTATATTGTTTTTATAAAAAAAATAAAAAAAATTAGAAAAAAAACCAACGCACGTGCGAGGCACGTGCCGCGTCCCTCTCTCCTTCACCTCCTGGCCATGTGGCAGCGCCACGGCCGTTCGATCAGCGACCGATCGAACGGCCGCTGGCCTTCGTCTCCTCCCCAACAGACCCGCCTCCGGAAACTCCGTTGCCGCCTCCGCTACCTTCGCAATGGCCGCGCCACCACGCTCTCCCCTTATCTCCGTTATCCCCGCGCCAACGAAACCCCCGACTTCGCCTCCCCGATATCCCCGCAACCACCAACCGCAGACCCCACGCCAGCCACCAACCCAATCGCCTCCCTCGCCTACAAAAGAGCCTCGCCGACCCCCGACCAACATTATCCGCCGCTGGCACGAAGAAGCAAGGGCCCGGGGTGACAGACCGGCCCTCCTCCATCGTGGCGAGATCCGAGGATCTCGTGACCCTCGTTGCAGACTCGGAGCGCCTTCCCCGACGACCTGCTGCAGCTCCGCCATTAGCGTCGAGCCAACACTTCGACCACCTACCGCCAGGAGCTATGCTCCTCCATCGACTCTTCATCGACTTCGACGACTTCCCCCGTCGAGCCAAAATCGACAACAACGTGTCCGCCTGGAGTTCCTTGGACCGGCCAACATCGACAACACCCGATTTCACGCCACCGGCCAGCCACTGCTTTGACCTCGCCAACGCCACCTGCTCCGGTCATCGTCAAACTCCTGCCACCGCCGTCATCGCATCACCGGAGGCCCTCCACCGCCAGCTATTCCTCTGAACGTCGCGCCATCGGCCGCCTCCGCCTACTCCGCTCGCCAGGCTGACACCTAGCCACGCCCGGAGAACGACCGGAGCCACTCCTCCGCCTTCGACTTCATCGCCAGCAGCCGGGACCAGCCCGAGGTCCTCCCACGTGCTCTGCACGTGCGGAGGATACTTCCGCAGCACGCCATCCAGGGGTCACGTGATCTGCACGTGACCCGCTGGGTTATTACAGAAGACCCCCTGGAGGTTCCATTATTTGCGCACAAGTCCCGCCATCCAAGGGGCACGTGCGACGCACGTGCTCCCTTGGAAAAATTGCAGAAAAACCCTGTTTTTCATGGTAATCACATTTAGGCCCCCCTGCATTTACTTTCCTTCATTTTATTTATTTATTTAAATTGCATTTGTACCCCTGTGTTCACCCGTAACTTTGATTTCTTCTGAACATCATTTTATTTATACAAAAATAGCACTTTGTTCATTGCTTAATGCTCTACATTCTGAGATACTGTGGGTATTTTATGATCATCGGTTAATTATTAATTAATTATTTTGTTGAAAATTGCGCATTTTGCCCATCTTATGCTCTGAAATTCATAGTTAATTAACCGTTGCTTTAAAAATCCCCGAAAAATCACATATTGTAGAGATTATTTTGATTAACATTGTGCCCAAAAATCTTTGCATTTGCATGCATACTTTGCTCTGTAAAAATCATTTTGCATACTCCACTATTTTATTTTTAATAGGTATTAAATCCCACATTTTTGAGGTCTAGGATTTTTCTAAGATCCATTACCTAATGATAGATCTTAGATAATTTTAGTTCTCGAAAATAAGTAGGTTTAATATTTATTAAAATTAAATATTGAAAATTAATTTGTTTGCATTTAAAAATTCATAAAAAAATCATATTGCATCTAAAAATTCCAAAAAAAATATAGTGCACTCATTTCATCGTCATTTACATTGTGGCCAAGTTTCGTATTTTTCAGACTTCGTTTGATTGAAATTTACATTTTAGTCCCTAAAATAGGCCGAACTTGCATTTTGCACCCTCTATTGCATTGAAAAATTCCAAAAAAAGGACCGCCTTGAAAACCGAACTCAAAATTGGATAGACACAACTCTAGGTTGTTCCTTTGCCTCCTTGTGATCGACCTTGGGACTTGCCCAAGTAAAATAAACATAAAAACCACTTGATTAAATTTGATTAAAAATTGTGGTTATTTCTTGACTGTTTCCGATCGCCGCCTACACCGAACGACACATATTTATTTTATTACACGACGATAAAAACACATCCTTAACCCGGCATTTCCGGACTCGTCACCCACCATATCCAAAACGATGGAAAGCATGCACCTTTGGAATGTAGCTAGGGCATTACATAAACCAAAGGGCATCCGTCTAAAAGTATATGTCCCAAACAGACAGGTGAATGTCATTTTCTCCTGGTCTTCGAGCGCTTTGGACACACGGTTGTATCCGGAGTACCTGTAAAGGAAACAGTAACGACTCTTCCCAGGTAGTCTCTTGATAATCTAATCAATAAATGGCAGCGGGAAATAACCCTTCTTAGTGGCCTGATTCAATCATTTGTAGTCCACCATTACCCTCCAAGAAGTGGGTACTCGGGTAGCTATCTCCTCTCCATACTCACTCATAACTGTAGTAATACCCGTCTTCTTAGGTGCCACATGTAATGGAGTAACCCACTTAGAGTCGGAGATGGGGTAGATAAAATCAGTGCTCCACCATTTTGATATTTCCTTCATGATCACATCTGGAAGATTCGGGTTCAGTCGTCGCTGGAACTCATGTGATGTCTTGGCGTCCTCTTCGAGATAGATATGGTGGGAGCATAGGGCTGGACTTATCCCCTAGAGATCAGCTATGCTCCATCCAATCTCCTTGCGATTTCTTTCAAGAACATTCATCAATCGAGATTCTTGATCTCCAGTCAAATCCACTGAGATAATGATTGGGAACATCTCTGTCTCACCCGCAAGGAATCTGTACTTCATTGATTACGGCAAGGACTTCAGTTCTGGACAACTGAGAGCTCGTAAATCTACCTTCTGAAATGTCTGAGTGAAGTCTACTAGATCTGCATAGGAGAACTCTCGCTGTATCTGAAAATCTGACGAAGGTGGCCTCGCTGGTGTCTCTATAACCTGTGTTGGGTCACTCTCCGCCCTAGTTGTCGACTCTGTGGGAATCATATAGGGTAAATAATCATCAAAGTCATCCCAATCAATGCATGAATCTGAGGAATTTGAATCATAAGAACATAAAATATACTCTGCTTCATTATCCTGACCATGATCATCAGCCTCAAATGCATCTGGTGTCAAGAGTGTGCTCTCTGAACTCTCATCTGCTAAAATCTGTAAATCTGCAGTGTTTGAAGGTGCAACAAGAGCTCATGATATGGTATCAGACCAAATAGCCTCATCGTCTATAATCACAAAGTCTCACTCCTAGTAGACGTATCGCTCTGCATCTGTCATCTGCTCTAAATCACTCGACTGCTCGGAGCAGGCTGAATCTCTCACTCTAGTCTCCTCAATCGTCTTTGTTTGTACACTTTCTCCCTCGATGTAAAAGTATACATTCCCACTACCATGATCGGACACCGCCTTGTCTATGGTAAAAAATGGGCATCCTAGTATGATGGGGGTTTCTATCACATACTCAGGGGTCTCCATGTCCAATATAACAAAGCCCACGGAGAATTTCAGGTCCTGAATTATGACGACCACGTCCTTCAGTAACCCCTTTAGCCTCTTGATAGATCTATCAGCAAACTGAAGGACTGTCCTGCTCTATCAAAGAGGTTCGAACTCCAATCGGTCGAGTAAGCTGCCGGATGACGGTTAATAGAAGACTGGCTGTCTAATAGAGTACGATGGAACTGCTGCTCATGGATATGGCATCTGACATATGGAGCTCTTGATCAGGTTTCTTAGCTGGCAATCGGTTCTGAATGGCAAAGCAAGTGGCACGAGTAAGCACGTGGATCTCTGCATTGTGGTTCCTTCTCTTACTGCGGATGGTGGTCTTCTCTGTCAAGTTCTTCTGTAAGAGAGGGATGTGCTCTAATGCCTCCTGTAGAGTCAGCTATATCTGGAATCGATCAATCATTTGCTGGTTGAACTCTAGCTGGTGTTTCTTTTTAAGATTTTATATTTTATTCCCCTTCCCTAAGCAGAGTACTTGAGGGAAGGGAATATTTGGACCCTCTCCAAGAAGATGAGGGTCAAGAATAGGCTCATGTGCATGTTGAGGGATAGAATCCATACCAAGATCACCATGCAAAATAGATGGACTCATAAGGGATATAGAAACCTTTCCTTTATTCATATTTTTATTCTTTTCTATTTTTCCATTTTTTAATAATTTTCTAAAATTGTCGTGAGATATAGAAGGAGGTAACACAACTGAAGGAAAATTGGTGGAATCAACACCACCCACACCATCTGGACTTACAGCATCAGCACCGCACTCTGGTCAAGCATCTGGAATGCTAGTGGCATCAGCACCACCATCTGCATCTAGAATCGCAACGGCCTCAGTACCGTCAACTGGATCAACATCCTTGGTGGCTTCAGTGCTAACGTCATCATCATCATGAGTGGCATCAGCATTGCTTCCATCATCGTCTGGCGCTCTAGAATCTCCAAGTGGTCATGACTCAGATGAGGCATCGCGGGCTGGTATCCTATCGCTCCTAAGTGTCACAAAATCAGCATCAACTACATAGGATGAAATATCACCCAAAGTATCACTAGGAGCGGTAGTCTTTGTAAACTGTACCTGATCAGATTTCCTCTTCAGATTGTTCAGGTTAGGTTCAATCTGAGAGGGTATGGCAGCCTTACCCTTGATAATCTCCCTCATCTACTTCTAGAACATGTCCATCTCTCGTCGGAAGGATTCCTGCTGATCAGATAGTAAGCGGGCAAGGTCGTCAAGGGATGGGGTCTCATAGACAGGTCCATGAGAACCAGACGAATTGCCTCGCTAGAAATGAGGATGCGACTGTTACTAGTTGTGAGGGGGAGACTGGGAATACTGAGGATGAGGTTGTTGTGGCTTCCTCTGCTATTGTCCTTGGCATGAGGGACGAGGACCTTGTTGGTGTTGTTGCTGGTACTGCTGGGAGTGATGGGGATGCTACTGTTGGTACTGCTGGGAGTGATGGGGCTACTACTTTTGGCTGCTTTGCCCTTCTTGAGTTGAAAGTTGCTGCTGGGATGAGGTGCCCTCGGTAGACCATCAGAAACCTGGGTGATCATGATGGATCCCGGACTGCTATTTGTATCGATCGTACCAAATCCTGTTGACTTCCATCAACGGCTCTTGTTGCTCGAAGTGTGGCGGGGGAAGAGCTGCAAGGGCTAATCCGGCTGGTAGACCACCATCTTAGTGTCTGGAGATGGTGGTTGTTGGTAGTTTTGTAACGTCTGGATTGGCTCTGCCTAAATGTGGTGGACTTGTCAGTACGTGGCAGATGGCTGGGTAGAGATGCTGCTGTTGGGATCAGCCCATGACCTGAGACGGGGCTGTGGAGCCGTCTGTGCCTCCTAGAGATACATGATCTGAGTATTCATGTCACTCAGTGTATGTGCCAACTAATCAATCTGGGACAGGCCCAAGCATTGCTTCTTCTCAATGATCTCGATGCAGTCCAGCTTCTTGCTGATGATGCACATGTCCTCGACTAAGGATTCAGCCCGTGCTATTGCTGATGAAGTATAAGGACTGGCATCGACCCATGCAATCCTCTGATAAGACACGACCTGTGGGAGGGGCTTCTCCTGAGTGTAGACCATAGTCTGGACATCACCGTGTAGTTTTCTACCATCTCCTCGTAGATGGCCTAGACTTGGTCCTCATCCTTGGCAAAATTGGACCCTCCACACGAGTCATTTACTAGCCCCTGCAGCTCCAGTGTCAGCCAACAAAAGAAGCTCTAAACAACGTTGGGCTTGGATATCTCATGATGTGGACACTGGTCAATGATCTCTCAGAATCGGTCCCAAGCCTCGTGAAACTGCTTGTTTGGGATCATGGTGAAGTTGTTGATCATGGCTCGTGATGTGTTGGTACTTCCGAGTGGATAGTACTTGTTCAAAGATTCAGTTCGAAGTTGCTCCCAGGTAGTGACATACATCCCCAAATGCTTCAGCCAGTAGGCTTCTCTGTCAACAAAGGAGAATGGAAGGTGATCATCTTGATTGTGTCCTCATTCACAAATCTGTTGCGGATCGTGCTTCACATATTCTCGAACAATTGCAGATGGAGGTGCGGATCCTCAGTGGCTAGCCCATGGAACTTGGGTAGTAATTGGATAGTCGGGGGTGAAGTTCGATGTCACCCAAGATCTCTGGTAGCTAGAACAAGCGGTGGGTGAGGGTTGCACCAGGGTTGTGCAGCTACCTCATTGTCCATGCTGGTCTGACCAGCTCCTGCTGATCATCTGGATGTCCGTCTCTTCCTCCAGCTACTAGTATCTCTCCATCGGCTGGTCTCTGTGGCTCTGCTCTGCCTTCTCGCATCTACGTCAGCTCTCGTCGCACCTCAGCCATAAACGCTCCCTGGTCTCTGATATATCGTTGCATGGTCTCCAAAGAGCCTAATAGTGTGTTGTTGATGGCATCTTGAAGTACATACGTTGATCCTTGAGGTTGCTCATCAATGTGTCCCTCACTGCTAGCCATCTCTTGGGTCTCTACAAAGGCAAAAGACCCCAACTCAGGTGTTGTCAAGTGAACAAGAAACTATGTTGGCCTTTGCTCTAGCACCTCATGACTGGTAAAAGGGTGGTCAAGGGGGAACCTGGTGGTAGCGAACTAAGGTTCAAAGAGCATGTTTGGGCTCTCTGAATCTGCCCTAGATGAATGGAGAGGAGTGCTCGAAAGTGATGATGTCAAAGGCAGCCTAAGGGACCTACTTCCCATCATCATGATGTGGGGATTTATGAAGATTGGATCAGGAATGCAAACAATATGTGAAGTCAAACCCCTTTTTCACCTACTCAACACTCGAGATGATGACCGTGAAAGATTGGTCTTTAATCTTGTCCAATTTTATTAAGGTGACAAATCAATCTATCATAGCGATTAAGTGATTTTTTTGGAGCCTAATGCTCTCAGGAGACTGGCATGAATCTCGCAACTAGTTTTTCCTAGCTAGTATGGGTGCGGACTGTTTACCGGCTACCGATCTGCCCAATCTGCTAAGGAAGTCCCAGACCGATTAGCGGCTACCCAGTGAAATCCCCACTAGAGAATAACTAGCTACAAGATCAGTAGTTTGAAAGGAGTTCAGGTATGGCTCTAGCCTAGAGTGCGGGTCACTCTCTCGCTATAGATAAATCAATCAATGAGGGGGTGACTTTCCCCAAAACAAGAATTTTAAGTGAAGTTTGTTTTAGGGTCAAGTTTGCATTAGCCATCTCAATTTTATTTGGTTATCTCCTTTTTATGTATTTTTCTGAAATAAGACAACAACCAACGAATATTTTGATTTCCTTGGTTATTTTGAGTCCAATAAAACAGGGGGAGGAAGTCGAAAATTCTGAAGCATGATCAAATACAAAGATGTATGCAGAGATAGAAATGTGTACCTGACTCCAGCACTGTACATGCAGGGTGATCCGCACATAAAACTAAAGACAGAAAATAAACTACCTATATGATGCACGAGGAAATCAACCTTAGAAAAGCAATTTCTATTAATCGCTAAACACAAGTAGCTAACTATCAAGAAGAGAGACCGGAGTTCGGTCTTCGATGCTGATATGTACCCACCACATTGGGTCTTGCCGGCACTGTATATGGCCTCTCTCGACACGTGGTTTCTAATCCTAATAAGTTGACTTTTTAATTTTAATTTATCTGGGTCCAATTATGATCTATAGGAACTAATAGGCAATTAGGTGTGGGTCCTTAGCTAATTACATCACAATCAACAAAAATTCTTAAGTTTAGGGGCTAAAACCTCGAGAATAAAAAATAAATAAATGCGATAAAAATAAAACCACGAAAAATTGCGTTGAGGTCCCCTGAGTACACCGGTACTCAGTGAAACAGACCCAGAAGTCTAAGTGTCCAAGAAAGTGTCCAAGAGTCTACAATTATTACAATAACAAAATGTTATGAAAATAAACTATCTATATGCTCTAACTACTCTCTCTCTCTCTCTCTGCACCTCCTCAAATGCGAGCTCCTCCAACAGAAAGCCGAAACGTCCCCTGGGTGGTTCCTCGCATAAAAAGTTAAACAAAGGGATGTCAGAGATGTTTATAACAAATAGATAAGAAAATAAGACAAAATTGAAAATTGACTACTAAGATGTCCTCCCCGACAACAGCGCCATTCTGATGACCACGCCCAGCGACTCGGGTTAATATGCAAAAAATTGCGGGTCATTGGGGCCCAAATCACCAAGCACAATTGATCAAGAAAATAAAAATCACTCAGAATAATCTAGCAATGATGAAATGTAAGCGGTTCGCTATTTTATTTACTTGGTATAGCCACCAGGGTTGAGCACAAGGAGTGTCAAAGAAATAAGAAGTAGACAAATTTACCAAAATAAACCAATTTTTAGTGGTATTTAATTTTTAGATTTTTTTTATTTTTGAATAAAGCACACAAGTACAAAAATAAAAGAAAACAATGACAACAATCTTTTTGGCTTTTTTCTAAATAACTAAAAAAAGTCGAAAAATTAAAATAAAAATAATTTTTGGTTTTCTTATTTTTAAAATATTTTTTATAATTTTGTTGGATTTTCGAATGTTTTTAAAATATTATAAAAATCTAATAAGGCTCGAAATTCAAAATAGTGCACAATCAAGATGAAATTGCAAATTAAAAATAACTAAAATGTCCAAAATTCCTGATTAGCAAGTTTTTTTATAAATAGCTATAAAAGGCTGCAAATAGGAACTGAAAATGTAATTTTTGGAATTTTATTTGATTTTATTTGATTTTTATAATATTTTACATGTTTTGTAATTTTTTGGGTTTTATAATGAATTTTCAAACAAAAATAATAAAGAAATAAAAGCACAATAAAAGGCATACACAATAATGTTTATGGGAATTATAAAGCATTTTTCTCATTTTTATAATTTTTATAAGGCAAACAAGGACCTTTTTTAAGGTTTTTTGAGTTTTTAGAAATAGAAAATGCAAATAAACCAATCCAAGAAAATTACAAGAAATATTACAAACTAACAGGTGTCAATGGTAATTTTTATATAATTTTTCGGTTTAACTTAATATTTATTAAGTCCAAAATAAAGCCTACATTTAAGCAAAGTTCACAGGACCTCTTTGTAGATACTTTATGTCTACAGACAAAACAGATAACACGGTTTGAAAGTTTAGGGTTTAATCTGCAAATTTCCTACCCAATTCACGCACATGCTCAATACACAGTGCACATGGGTATATCTACAATTTCCAAAACTTAACATTTATTAACTAAAAGCATTAGAGTTCGGGACAGAACATGCAAATAACCCAAGACTCATGTGAGCCTACACGTGTTATAGATTCAAAGGGACTAAAATGCAAATAACATTAACTGCGAGGACCAAACTGTAAATGTACTTAACTACAATTTGTATTCGCAGGACTAAATCCAAATACTGAAACATGCAAGGAGAATAGTGAAATATACCCAGTTGGAATGTGTGCAGCGCATGGGAGCTCTAACGGTTCTGATGATATCCTGGAAAGCATTTGGCGGCTCAAACTTGGTCGCGAACGTGCATGTCAGATGCAGTCTGCAAAGCTGATCTAACGGTCTGCAGGGGTTGTGTGTCGATCGACTCAGATGAGGGTCTCAGGTCTGATCCAAGCATCAGGATGAGACGCTAAAGGAGGGATTGGATCACAACTGGGGCTCTACTCCAGATCGAACGGTGGCGACTGAGGCTGGAAGAACATGGTCCGGGTGAACTTCAACTTAGCATGGAATGTGATCCAGGCCCCAGATGAAGCTTCTGAGAGGTCCAGCATGATCGTTGAAGTACTCAGCGTCGAAAGGGTGGCTCAGATGGGAGAATGAATGGTCAGATGAGCGGGTCGGAGATCCTCCACCTAGAGTTGCTTTGCCTAGGCTGAAGCGGGGCCAACTGAGATCTTGCATGTACACGGTACCTGCAAAAGGAAGAAGGACTCGGGGGAGACGCTCCAATCCGGTTTATTGCATAATGATCTAAAAGAAGTGGCGGGGGTGATGCTCGACCTCTAACGAAGGTGGGGGAAGGAGGTCTGATCCTTAATCTTGACCTGATGGTCGATCCTAAGGTGGTTAGGATGCGTGAGAAGGTGCAGGGTTATCTGGCGAGTTAATCCGTGCAGATGGGTGTCGGTAGCGGGGCTCTGACCGGTTGGTTGGAGCTGAGGTGGGGGCGATGGAGTGAAAAGGAAAGATGGAATCAAATAGGGAAAATCGAAGGATAAAGAAGCTACCTAAGGACACTTAAGAGTTTATCTGCTCCAGGCGAAGTGGAGGAGGAGTGTTATGGCCTCATCATGGGTGTGAATCGCTGAGGAGGCTTCTCGCAGCGGCTCTCCGGCATCGCGACGAGCTTTTCTCAAGAGGACCGCCAAACAACTCTCCAAGGGTACCTTTGGGAAGCAGCCACCTTCCTGAAGGAGATCAGAGGTCTATGGTTGTGCAAGGACTGAGCTGCCCAGCGCAGGAGGTGGAAGAGTCATTTTATAGGCATGGGCAAGGGTCTGGAAAGATCGACGAAGAGCCCAAAACCCTAAAAAGATCTGATCCTTCCTAGGGATCTGCGAGAATCATAGATCCTAGGATAACAATCGGGCGGTGGAACTGAGGCAAAAGATGGTCAGGACAGACCGAAAGAAATCCGAGAAGGAGCGCCAACGACGCTCGTTCGACCCGACCTGGTCTGGAAGAGACCGTTGATCGAGGTCAATGATCTGATGTAGAGCAATGGGAGTCCAGGGTTAAAGAATATTAAATAAATAATAATAAGTTATTTTTAAAAAATTAATAAAATAAAAGTTTTTTTTATTATTTTTCAAGATATTTTTCTTTGATTTTTATTTATTTTTATGAGAAATAAAATAAGGTATATATCTTATATAGAATTATATACAGGTATAATATATCAAAGTATTATGTACAAGTATTTTTTATTTTATTATATTTACATAAATACCTTAATTTTATATTTTATTTATTCACAACATAATTTTAGGAGTATAAAATAATTTTCATTTTATTTTTATAGATTATTTAAGGGTATAAAATAGATAGTGGATGTGATATGTACATGTGTATTTTATATAAAGGTTTGATGATTTTATTTTTGTTTTTCTTTTATTTTCTTATTTTTATTTTATTTTGATAATATTATTAAAACTATATGCAAGGGTGTAAATGTTTTATAATTAATATGTACCAGTACAGGTGATATGTACAATACATAGTAGACCCTACCTCTCTCTCTACTTATTTTATTTTGTGATCAGATCAAGTCTTGACCTTCTCTTGGGCTTTGGGTTACTCTGTATTTATTCTAAATACATATTTCTTTTTTTCCTCTTTCTTTTATTCTTTATTTTTTCAAAATACATGCTAATTATGCATATTTAGCAAGGACATGCAACATGATAAGTTATTGAATTTACAGGTATTTACAAGAGGTTTTGCCAAAAAGAAGAGATGAAATAAAAGAATAAAGAGTGAGAATCATGTAGTCTTCAGTTAGGATCACTCTAAGTCTCGAGGATGAGACTTTCTTTGAGATTTTTATGACGTGAGACCCCCCATAGTTTGGACCTAAACTTCTTCCTAAAAACTGCTCTTTCCCAATGTCTAAAAAATTTTATTGAGAACTCCATCACATAGAGCTCGTCGAGACCTTTCCGAAGAGTCTACGAACGCAAAAATCTGAGTTCAAGAACCCATGTTATGGCTATTTTAACGAGTCAGGGTCCGTGCCAAATACAGAACCGAATCAAGATCCGGATCCGAATTTCGACACAAATAAAAAACCTCCAAATCAACTCTCCTCTCTCAAAAACCCCCTACCCAAATTTCAGTCTCCTCCTCCTCATTCTCCCTCATCGGAGCACCACCAAAGCTCGCTGGAGCTTGACAGATCAACGATCTGAAGCAGGTCCCACGTAGAGGAGGTTGATGTCACATTCGTGTGTGGTTTCGCATCATCCTCAGATCGTCGAGCGCATCGTTCTAAACGGATGAAGAAAGCGAGGCGGTGATTTTTTATGGTACGATGTTTGCCCTTCCTCTTGCTGCATGATCCAAATATTTTTATTCAACTTATGTGATCTCACACCTTGTAGGATGTATTTTCTTACAAGCATATGGCCTTACACCTTTTGGATATAGCAGAACTGTTTCTTGTTTTGGTTGGACTTTGGGTTCCTGAACTAGGATGGAATTATACAAGGATGTTGTATCTTAGTCTTGACCTGTTAAAAGGAGCCTATTATAACCTTGCTAAAGGAGTTGGGTATATTGAATTCTATGGTGTCATGTCCGTGCAAGATGCAATTCTATTGCATGATCAATTATTTCTCGGTCAACCTGTTATGGTTGAACGCTCGGAAGCAGAAAAGATTTTAGTTCCATTGAGTCAGCTGGAGGAACAGAAAGCTTTATGTTGGAAATCTTTACTTCAACATGAATGAAGAGCACCTTCGATAAATCTTTGAAGCATTTGGACCTGTAGGGCTTGTGTAAATGCCTCTTGATATGGGGGCTGGCCACTGCAAACGTTTCATATTTGTTCAATTTGTTCAATTAGAGCATGCTAAAGTAGCCCAACAGAGTTTGAATGGGGCATTGGAGATTGCTGGATGAAATGTCCTCTTTGACAAAGCACGTTGGAGTCCAGGATGTTCGTACAATTGCCACTGATTTTGATGACGATGATGGTGGTAGATTGGTAAGTGTTCTGACCGTCACATAAGTATCATCAGTAAGCATGTTCTAGCAATCTGGAGTGAAAATAATACTTAGCTGGGTTGGCACTTGCGGTGCTAATATATACCTGTTTTGTTTGTAGATATCAGTTGCTTACTTGGAGTAATTATGTTCATTTGAAAACACTTTACAAATGTCTGACAGTTGACATTTTTTCATTCAATCTTTACAACAGACTCATCAACAAGAGGTGGTTATCATTTACTTCCTATTTTAGACTACATCCTTTCATCTGTCCCATTCGGTGGGTGCTCCAAGAACTGGCCTTATGATTATAGTTCCTGAGATAATTAACAATCAGATGGGTATAGATGTTACTTCCCCCAATCCATCTATCCATTGGTTGGACCATTTTGCAATTACAGCGAGAAAGTTTGGATTGAGTTTGGATTGTGATATAGATTTTAAGGACTATATGCTTACAAATTTGGCCAGTATTTTAGACTACGATCCAGTGCTTGCCCTCTTACTTAGTTCCATGCTTTGACGAGGTCTTTCTTTTATTAATACTTAAGAAAAAAGGGACACGTACCAAGTTGTTGAGTGTAGATCTATATGGATATAAGTTGAAGCTACAAACTGGTATTGACATGCTATTGACTTGTTTAAATATTTTGCTTCCTTGATGATGGTCCTCCAGAATTAATTTTCAGTTAATTTTTTGTAGTTCGGTACACCTCCCTGCAGATTGGTAATCGTGTGTTAAAATTTTATTTACACATTAAAGAGTATGATCTACAGTTTCTACACTAATCAATTTCGATGGTCTGTAGCCAAAGGTATGGCATCTTGGGTTCATGGAGTTTGTTGTTCTAGCATAAACCACTAGCGGAACTTGCACCATGTGTGGTTTGTTATGATCCATTAAGTTTTATATTTCATAGATCATAAATCTTAACTTACACTGATTTTTATCATGGATTATATATCTAGGCAAATGGTGTTTCACAACCATCAGAACCTCTTGCTTTTCAGCTCTCTCCAGTTGGACAGAATCTTGCTGGGTCTCAATAGGAGTCCAAGCATATTTGGATGCCTTTGTACTTCTCCTCCCCCTGCCCATGTTACAATCACCAAAAATATGTCTTATCAAAAAAACTCTATGAAGAAAATTTTGGAAGCCTCTCATGAATGATCTTTCATTTAAATACTTGTCTTCACAACCAGGGAATAAGTCACTACATGAAAAAACAATAATTGCAACATTCAAAATTTTGTTGCAATAGATCATTCGCAATATTTTTTCATTAAATGTAACATTTTCTTTGTGTCGCTTTAAATGTCCCAAAAAATGGTGTCGCAATCGCTATTTACGACATTTATAGACAAACGTTACAAGTAAGTTATATTTGCAATATTTCATATTAGTTACAATTAAATAGTAACAAAAGTAAAATTGTTGTTATTGTTGCATTTAGTTACATTTGTAAAAAGATACAAATATTAGCTGACATTTAAACAAATATTGCATTTACAGGTTATTGTAACATTTATGTTTCATTGGTAATAAAATAGCAACACTATGAGAATGTTGGAATCGTGGTTATTGCCAACGTTTGATCAATGTTACAAATATTTTTTATTCACACAATTATCATAATTATAAGCTATTGGTAATGCCTTTAGTATCATATAAAATATGCATGTAACAACAATAAAGCAAATACCAAATGTATCTTTTGAAAGGTGCATAAAGATAATATATATTTAAAATAATCAACCACAATCATCACTACTCATAATAAACCTTAATGACATAAAAGTACAAATGTTTATATTATACAAAAGTCACTACTGAGATTTAAAGCAAAAGATCACATATATAATAAAAAACTATTTCTAAGCATTTTCTGAATAGTACTCGTCATCATCGCTAAACTCATCATTATCACGAGCACTATCACTTGCTTGAGAAGACATGTCCTTTTCCTTTGAAATCATTTGATACAAGATCCTTCATCTCTTGACGATGAGACTCCAGCATATCCATCGTTTGCTTTGTCATCTATTGTTGTTGATCTGCCATTTGTTTCACAAACATTTGTTGTTGCTCTGTCATTTGGTGCATAAGGGATTCATGTCCTTTATTCATTGAAGCAATTTGTTCCATCAAATTACATATATTAACACGAAGCTCAATAACTTTTTACTCGAAGAGTCACCTTGAACACCAAATTATCGAGAAAGAGTGGCACCACAACATCCACAATGAACACGATCAAAAGGCTCACGTCTTTTAACTTTCACAAAACTTCATTTGGGGATAGTGCTACCACATGTGTTCCATCCTCGTTCTCAGAAGATGGAGGAGAGATCATACTTACCATTTTCTCCTAAATATTCATATAAAAAATTATAATATTTACTAAACAATGAATTTATCTTCAAAATTTACTTACATGTTCTTTTTTGTGGATCTCAGATGTCCACATTCTCAAGCCTTTAATCTCACGACTCTCAGTCAAAAGAAACGTATCTACTCATGATGGCTCATAAAAATTCAATTTCATCTGCATGAAGAAAAATATAAGGTTATAGACAAAAGAAAAATATAGAATTAAAATAGCCCTGAATATCTGACTTAATACATACAAAGTCATATTATTTTTGGTGGGTATTTCTTCTACCCATTCGATGGGTTGGATTTACTTCCATAATTCGACTTTTCTGATTCTTACTTGCCTTTACCTCAAAATAGATATAAACATTGAATACTTAAATACAAATTGACTATTTGGACTAATATGTTCTTTCATTCAACATCATGGCTTAGTTCCAGAAATTGTTCAATTGAACTCCATAAATATCTTCATGTTTATCCAATTTGCTTCTATTATGTAACCATATAACAAGAAATTGGAAGTCCCCCTCCCATGATCTCCATTAATAGAAGATCTATCAACGCTATGTAGTTTGAAAAAGTAAAAAAATAAAATGAGTTCTTTCTAAACAAAAAGGAGGAAAACCAATAAGCAAATAAATTTACCTTATACTCCTTAGAAGGCCAATAATCAACGAGCTTTCTCCATGTCATTGCATCAATCTCCTTGGGAACTCTTTTACATAGCTCTAATATGGGTATCGTCTCATCAAAATACTGTGAAGAAAAATAACTAAGAGAGATCATTCACTATATTAGAAAACTATTGAAATATCAATTTACTAGAAACGTTTACCTTGGTGTTAACTAAGAAAAATAACCCTAGAGCATGGTGTTATCTGCAATTTTTTTTTAATATACTTTTTATTAGAACGTCAATGTGCATTATTCACTTGAAAATTTGAAACTATCAAATTACCATTGATATGGTTCCTCCTAGAGGTGTATTCGGTGTAGAGGGAACACGACGTTCAGATCGTGGTGTCATCTACATTATATTGTAGACAAATGATGCAATCCAACACCTCTTAAAATGGAAAATATTTAACTAAATATATAAATGTATATGCAATAAATAACTAGACTCGATAAATAAATGTTGTTAAAACTATTTGGAATGTTAATCCAAAAAAATTAAAACTATCAAATTGTCGTCGATTTGGTTCCTAGATGCATAATTGGCATGGAGCGAACACAATGTTCGGGTCGCGATCCCATCTCATTGTGATTGAAGATAATTTTAAGCCAAGTACACATATTATATTAAAAAAATATTAAATATCTTGAAATAATATAATATTGTACCATTACGCATTCACAATTATATCGGTTCCACTAATAAGAATGTTGACATCTACATCATTTTGCTTGCATGAGGTATTAACATCACATATGTGATCTTGGTAGACATCGGGGTCTAGAATGATTCCTTTGATTTGAACATCATAAAAATCCCTAGGGATCGCTTTTATGGGCATAATCCATCTCCGTGCTCCGTTGTCATCTACATAGAAAACTTATTCTACTTAACTTGCTAATGCAAAAGGTTCCTCAGTTGCCAAACGAGCACTCTTCTTTAAACTTATAAAGTCAGTTGTTTATCCTTACGATAACCTACACCTTCGTTGAATACATCAAACCAATTACATTTAAATAACACCACACGATGATCATGTGTAAAACTAACTTCAATAATAGCCACGATTTCACCGTAATAGCCTTCCAATCCAAAATCAAGAGCTGACCTAACAATCACACCACTCATTTGATTCATCTAATTGATGTCAATAGATTTCTTTCTAAATCTGAACCCATTTACAATATATCCTGAATGTGAGTGAACATGTAAATACGGAGGTCGTGATATTATATCCATATCTGTTTTCCATCTCGGATCATTATTTTGCTTAAATTGCTCAATTGTCACTTGAAACCGAAGCAAGAATGCTGATATATCATCTCTTTCGGTTGATATTTGTTTGTACTCTTCAGAAAATGTGTCTATCTCATTCATCTGCATTAATATATAGTAGTGTGCAAGACATCTTTCTTGTTGGAACCATTCTCATCTTATAGTAACTCATATCAACCTTCCATTTGAAGAAAAAATTAATGAACATTCTTTTCTGACTTCAAGCATACAACCATCAAAATTTCTCTCCATACGATTAAAACGGTTATTTGTACCATCCATATACATCGCACAAAAATTGATGCATTCTTCAAATAAATATCCTTTGACAATTGACCCTTCTGGAGAAGCCTTATTGATGACATAGCCTTTAAGTTTTTAAGATATCATTCTATGGGGTACATCCATCTACATTGCATTGGACCAACGATTCTCGTCTCACTTACTAAATGCATAGTCGAGTGTACCATTGCATCAAAACAATGATGGTGTAAATATTTGCTCCATCTTACATAGTGTCACTATGATGTCGTGTTCCCATCTACATAATGATAATGAATCGAGTACCTTCAAACATATAGCTTTGAAATATTGGCTCGGCTCTGTTAAGGGATGGACAAGATCTGAGGAAAGCACTCTGCGAATAGCTAAGGATAAGAATACTTGCAAGTAGACATGGTGATCATGGCTCTTAAGTCCTGAGATCTTTTTCTCTGTTATGTTTATACATCTAGAAAGATGGGAAAAGTAACCATCTAATACCTCAATATTAGCTAAGAAAGAAAGTATCTTCTGACGTGCATCTTAGATAATGTATACAAGACTCCAGATAATTTCACCTTCCCATCATTCAACTCTATAGGTTGTAGTTCCTTTCTTATATTTAATTGTTGAAAGTCCCTCCTAGATTTCAAAGTATCTTTTGCATTTCCATACAAACCCAAGATTCCAATTATGTTCTCCATCACATTTTTTTAATATGCATGACATCTAGATTATGAGGAATATGTAAATATTTCCAATATGATAACTCTCAAAAAAATATGTTATGTTTCCTCCAACCACCATTTATCTTTTTCTTGAGAAGTTGTCCCAAACGAATATGCCCAATTCCTTCCTGTTAATGCAACAAGTCACGACCAGAAACACACACGAAATCAAGTTTCGAACCTGATGATACTCCATCAAATTTATCATTATATTGATTTCTACGCCATCTATGTTTTATTGGAAGGAAGCGACGGTGATCCAAGTAGCAATGCTTGCCACTCTCATTCAACCAAATACTGTGTCTTGTCCATACACACTGGACATGTAAGTATCCCTTTTGTACTCCATCTCAATAAATTGGCTTAGGTTGTTAATCGTCCATAACAACATCGCATGCATTGTGAACTTCTTTTTTTTTGTGCGCATCATAACTCTACACTCCATCGTACCACAATAGCTTCAGTTCATCAACCAAAGGCTGAATATATATATTGCTTTTCCAGGCCCTTTTGGACCCGGTATTAACATGGAGAGCATCATAAAGGATGGCTTCATACACATCCATGGTGTCAAGTTATAAGTCACGATTACTACTGACCAAATTGTATAACTAAGGCTCATGTTTGCATATGGATTGAAGCCATCACTGAAGAGACCGAGCCTAACATTTCTAGCTTCTGATGCAAAATTTGGAAATTTCTCATCAAATTGTATCCAATCTTCAGCATCTGAAGGATGACACATTAATCTGTTAGGGTCAAGCACCTTATCTTCTTTATGCCACGACATCCATTTAGCAGTTTTAGATGACATGAAAAGACGTTGAAGTCTCAGGATTAATGGAAATATCGAAGTTTTTTTGTTGTTCTTTTCTTAGGGTTATCATAAGCACTTGTTATCTCTTTGTACCTCAAAACATTCCATTCAGTACAAGTAGTAAGTCTTGATTCTCTTTTCAATATAAAATACAATCATTACGACATGCATCTATTTTCTCAGACTTTAAACCCAATGAATGAAGATGTTTTTTTTACATTGTACTAATTAGTTGGATAGCCATCATGAGTATTCAAAACTTGACCAATAAACTCTAATAGTTCTTCAACCATTACCTTTGTGCAATGACGCATCACATTCAACTTAAAAATGGTTAACAAAAACTCCAATCGAGATACTTTAGATCTTGGAGCTATGGGCTTCTTTGCTTCTTTTAAATTTGTATAAAACTAATTATCATCAATCTCTGGGGATCTTCAAAGGGAAAATGTGCATGAGTAAATTGAGTCTTCCATAACATATCCACAATTGGATCATTTTGGACCACATGATGGGATGAATTTCTAGCCTATTCACCATGTGCACTCCAAACCTCATAATGTTACCAGAACCCTTCACAAATCAGATGATCGTGGACAACTTCTTGTTTGTAATAATGTACTCTTATACTTTATGCAAGGACAAAGAATTTTCTCTCCATCTATTCCACCTCTATAAGAGAACCTATCCTCATGAAAAGCCCATTCAAGAAACTTCTTCATCCGTCTATTGTATTCACAGATATCCGCAAATCTCAAGTGCATCCATGACTTACCCATTTTTGTATCCGGTAATAGTGTACAACCAATCATAAGTAATCTAAAGTAAATTTCATTAGATATGAATCAATTCGCAATCTTGGTTCAATAACACGGTATCTATTACCTATACCTAAGGCACTCATCACATATGTTCTCATTAGTCATATACCCATCCCTTCGTTAATGATAAGATCATATCTAAATGATATATATGTGTGTGAAATATATGATTCTTTCCGATAGTAAAAAATATATAATTGAATTAGAAGCCTAAAGATTTAAATCTTAAGTTTTGCCTTAACATTCTAAATTAGAAGCCTAAATTCAATGGAAAAATCTATATTCAATAACAGTCGGTAGCTTACAGAATACCATAGACTTTTTAAGCATAGAAAACCTACCTTCCCAAAACCATATGTCGTAATTCATTATCCCCCTGTTTTGGTTCCCGATGCAAGCCTCCACAAGTCAAGAAGTTGCCAATGCAAAATGTTTCACAAGAACCTAGAAATCTAACCCTTCCCAACAATTTCAAAACGACAGTTTTGCATCTTACACCTTAGCAAAATTCTCAAGTATCATCCCCTGAATATACCATGTGACAATCAACAGAACAAAAAACCTCCATGTATATCTGCAAGGAAGAATGGCATAAACTCTATATATGCAAAGAAGAATGGCATAAAAGTGTACCATAAACCCCCTTCAACAAGTGGATGCCTCTCTGACTGGCAGCAATCCATGGTCCCAAGCAATTGCTAACCATTAGAATCACTCACCCAAGCAATTTCTTACCATTAGAATAATTCACTCTTTTCCTGACACCCAAGTCAATGCTAAATACACGTACAATAAATAAGTCACATTCACGATTTGAGATGATGTAATCACCGAGAACAAGAACTACCACTATAAGCTATATGATGTAATCACCGAGAACAAGAACTACCACGTACTAGGATAAGATTATGGGACTCCTTTTATATAATCATAAACTTAACATCCAACTTTTGATCCGGTCCCTACATTTTAAAAAGTCACAAGATAAAGTCTCAAAGCATCCTTGTCAAATTGGAATGACGGGATTATGTTCTGATTCTCACACTTATGAGGATATAGGACAAGTAGTGGGAGACATGTGGTTGGTAGTGCATCATGAAGATATTTTTTATTGCGTTTAGATATTTCTCTTGATCGTTCAGACAAAGTACATAAAGGAGGATTGTACCTTTCAGCATCATGTCTCATGTCAAATGTTTGACATTGAATATTTTACCCATACCGACGATATCTGACCATGTTCTATGATTTAATATGCATAAACAAAAGTGTGGGTAATAACTTTCTTTGAATCTTAAACAAAAAACAAACTTCATTTTTTGTTGGATTTGGATACACTTGAATCACAATTCCCTAAGAAGACTTTTGGATAGTTGGTTATCTTGTAAAGAATAACCTCCTAAAAAAATGGTTATTTATCCGGTGGATAACGTGCTGATTTGAGTCGCAGGTTTCATGCCGTACTTAGGTCATTGAACTCTTCCAAACCTTTCTTTAACATAGGTGCCAAAGCAACTAAGTTAAGGACAAGCAGATGCTACCTCTTCGTGCAACCCCCCTTCTTGCACCCCTCGACCAATGTGGACATGTCAGACAAATCAGATAAAACAATATATGTTGTTCTCATCCCCTACTCCTAAAGGCAGGATGCCCCGCCGCTCCCCTGCTGAACTATGAGTCTTTCTTTGGTATATTCTCTTTTTTCTTGGAAGAGCAAAAAGCAGGGCGCTGTCGCAAAATTCAATGCATATGCATTTGTGTTTTGGTGTTTGAATGGAGGGTTTATTGTTGAGCTTGATTGTTGTGATATGATTTTATTGAAGTTAAAGTATACAATCTTATCATTCAAAAAATATAAAATATTCAACATGTAATAAATTTTTAAAATAGAAAAGAAAGCAGTTGGTGATTTGATATATTAAATGAGAGTAATGATTGCTTGATGGGTTACAAATGTGAGGGAATAAAATATAGCATGTGCCCACTGGAGTGGAAAAGAGGGTTTAATGGAAAACATGGAGGAAAACCCGAAATCCCTCGAGTTATCCTCAATTTGAACGCGACCCTACTCTTATGATGTATTTCTTACTTTGATATTATAAATCCAAGATGAACATAATGACTACCAAGAGCAGGTTAGGAAATGGAGGTCAAAATTTGCATGAGAAATTTGAGCATCAAGCGTGACATAGAAGACATTTTGCATCGAAATTGACGGATGCGACGAAGTATGCATTTAGGAAACAATTGTGCACAGGTCAACTATTAGGATTGTTGGAGATCGATCAGCTAAACATAGTCTATGCTGATCAATCGACTCGTGAGCTTGGTTAGATGATGTAATGGGTTGAGCTTGAGCCGGACTCCTAGCTAGTTTTGAACATATTTCGAGTCAAGATCTAATTCAGTTCACTGGTTGAGATGACCATAGAGAAAGTAAGTCACTATAGACTTATTTCGTTGATTCGGATCTCGATTTTATCCAATGTGGCTAAGAACAAAATATCTGCAAAAGATACAGAGCACCACTACAAGTTGCTTCTTGTCCTCACAAGAGCCCGGAATTATCCATCAACCATAAATGAAAATATCTTCCCAAGATCTTGGGGGAAAGGATAAAGACATTGGGAGCAGCACCGCGAAACAGCGGCAGCCACCCCGTCCACGTAAGCACAATCTCCCTCCATATCTCTTCCTCCCTCCCCATTGGCCTCTTCCTCCTATTTCCTCGCGCTCCACCGCCGCCGCCACACACCCCCAATTCCCGGAAACCGGATCCCCCCATGTCCTTCCCGCCCCATTGCGACTCATGCCTCCGGGCCGGCTCGGCCTGCCCGGACCACACCACCGACCTCAACCGCCCGGCCCACGCCTTCCTCCATGCTGGGCAATTCGCCAACGGGCTCCAGGAGTTCAAATTCCTTCCCAACGGGGACGAGTACGGGTGGTTCACGGACGGGCCGGTTCATGAGGAGGAGCGACCCCTTGGGTCCAACTTCGGGTACTCGGATCTGCTGAGGAGTGCGTGCGATCCGGCGAGGATCACCTTCGACGTGGACTGGACTGTCGGTGGTTCGTCAGAGCAAGTTTCTTCTCCGCTGCGGTTGGCAACCGCGGAGGCTCCAGTCAATGGGAACGTCCCGTCCAATTCTACGGTGAGGAGCTTGATTTTAGTTCCTTTAGAGTAAATCTAAATTTATTTTCCCCATTTCTGTTCCAATTTGCATATTTAATATCTCAATAAATTCGAAATTGAAATAATCTGGGAAAGTAAATGTTTACAGAGCCCATAAATTCTTCACTTCATGGTTTGATAACTGAAAACGACTTCCGATAAATTCTCTCTTTAGTTCACGAATTAAGGTGTGGAGTTGCATTAATAACGAGTTCTAGATTCAATGAGGTTGTTAATTGCAAGAGAGCTGTACTTGTGATTTTGTGAAAAAGGCAATAGTGGAGTAGATGATTTCATCTCTACTCCTTAGGATTAGATATAGTATGAAGTCTACAAAAACAAACCTTTTTTCTAATTCCAATCATGTCCCTGGCACATCCTTCTTGATGAACGCCTACTTGTGGTGGGGCTGGATCAAAATGCAATCCCTCACTCCTCTATCTATAATTGGTGCCCCTCCATATCCATTTTGTTATGCCACCTTCATATATAGCTAACCTACTGATTTTAAATACCATTAAACTATTATTTTTGTAAATTACCTTCTATTAGATGATTAAACATGTTATAAATAAGAAAGGTTTACATCGAAACAGAAGGCAAGCGGGCAACAAGTTGCGCCGCTAGCCTTTTTTTTATTGCAAAGTCAATCCTCCTAAATACTACATCCATAGATCTGGGGTCCAGCATATTACTGTCATCACTTTTTGGATCCTCTTTAAAAGCTCAATAGCTTCCGGTGTTAGGAAGCCAAAGGTGTCGAAACCAAAGGGGATGAAGGCATGTTGATTCTCCATGCAGGCTTTATCGTGTTTCACCACTTTTGCTAAAGATGCTTTAAGGGCAGCCTGCCCTGCTAACCTACCTTCAGTCACAGACGGAGCTAGAATATTTATGAAGAGAGAGCACAATATAAAATAAATATGCCCAGTGATTACGACACTGTCATATTAACTATATACTAACAGTGTTGTGAAGGATAGATTATATCATTTGTACTTTCCGCATAAATATTGGTCCATTTTGAATGTATCTTTAATCAATTATATATT
The DNA here is from genome assembly GCA_037367405.1 of Ottelia alismoides. Classification (NCBI taxonomy): domain Eukaryota; kingdom Viridiplantae; phylum Streptophyta; class Magnoliopsida; order Alismatales; family Hydrocharitaceae; genus Ottelia; species Ottelia alismoides. Next base: position 286,212 of record JAZKJV010005230.1, read on the forward strand.
TTTGATTCAATTTTATATAACTTGACAACATACATGTTCCATACTATCTGGATTTTTGTGAATGATATTTATAATATTTTCTTTAAATTAGCCATATTCTAATATTTTCAATTTATTTTTGAAATCCAATCTTTGGATTTTGATTAATTATAGCATAACCTACATGTGTTCCAAATTTGTAGCAAATTAAAAATATAAAACATATTTCTGTACCTCTTTACTATCAGCAACTATAAATATTAATGTTTATGAAAAAATACAACGATCAAGAATATCTATGTATTTGATCACGTTATTTGATAATAAAAATCAATGCATATATGTGACTTGAAAATTAATAAATTTATTTAGAAAATTTAAAATTTTGAGATTGGGAACTAAACCATACATCTATATAAGTGTTAATTAGATTGGACAGAAAATCGATCTATCCTACCATTTGATCTTAAAATGAACATCCAATAATATAATCGGGAAAGAAATCCATTATAAGTTGATTCATTAAAGAAATTATCCCATATAGGTTGATCCAAGGTAAAATATACTATTGTTGGGCATAAATTTATGTTAAAAGATAGGGTTTTTAATAGTTGCGCTCCTTCGAGATGTTCTCATACCAGTTATGCCCCACCCTTTTTGAGAATATAACTTGTGCTCCCAACTTTTTGTCGTTCAGTCGCTTGTGCCCCTCGGGTTACCTTTGAGGACACAAACGGAAATAAATTAGAAAAAATATTTTGCGAGGTATTTGTTGACCCTATCATCCTCCCCCTCCTCCCTCCCTCCATCCCTCTCTCTACACAAAATAGCATCTGACGATGTTGAGCGTGACGTCGATCATGATCCCAAGCATGAGCATCGGATGGAAGAGGAGCGCTAGATCGTAGTCATCCCAAGCTCGACCTCCTCCTTCCCCTTCTCTCCTCCTCCCTAACCAACCCCCCCGGTCCGAGCATGAGCATGACGCCAATCATGATTCCAGACTGACCTCCTCCTCTGTCCTCTCCTCCTACTCCCCAGGTCGACCTCCTGCTCCTCGAGATCCCCCCTTCTCCCCCAGGCCACCCTTCTCTGCCCCCTCCTCTCCTCCGCAGCCATCTTCCCCCCTCCTTCGCCATGCCTCTCCTCCTCCTAAGGTCGACCTCCCCCTCCTCCTCCCCGAGCCTCCCCCTCCTCCCTGAGCTTCCCCCCTCCTTTGCCCCTCCTCCTCAGGTCAACCTCCCCCTCCACCTCCTCCCCGAGCCTCCCCCTCCTCCTCGAGCTTCCCCCTCCTCTACCCCTCCTCTCCGCCTTGAGCTTCCCCCCTCATTTCCTCCACCCTTAGGCCACCCTCCTCCACCCCCTCCTCTCCATCACCATCATCTTCTCCCCTTCTTCACCCCTCCTCTCCTCCTTCATGAGATTCCCCTTCCTCCTTCACCTCTTCCTCCTCCCCCATATGATCATGCACCTAGGATTAGTGCAGCGGGGGGGGGGGGGGGTGCTGAAGGCACTGGTGGTGTGTTTGCAGGTGGTGGGAGCATATGTGACGTATTGGTGGCTTTGTTGGAAGAAGAGCAATTGTGCAAGGAGGGAGTTGTCGATGGTGGGAGAAGGCGGCTTCGTTCGTGGGGGGGCGAAAAGAAGCTACAAGGTGATACTAAGAAGTCAAACCGTCGTCTGTTACGGGCGGGCTTGTTGTCCAATCATGGAGATGATGTTGTCCCAAAAGGGAGGGGGCAAGATTTGGAATCGCCAATCGGAAAACCTAGTTATTTCAGTTTGCTAGACAGGAAATTTGCAGAAGGTTTGGGTATCGTGCCGTCCCGTGGGAGGTCAGGTGATGTTCATATATGAAGATTCTATCCTGGAATGTAAGAGGGTTGGGCCACCCTGAAAAATGACTGGGGGTGGAAAAGTTGATGATGGAGGCCCATGCTGATATTGTGCTCTTTCAAGAAACAAAATGTTCGACACCCAGGGGGGCTGGATGGCGGGACCTGGGCGGAGGAACAATGTATGACTTTGTGGAGGTGGAATCTCAAGGCGCGACAGGTGGCCTTCTTTATGGCCGGAAGAGTGAAGATTTCGAGATGTTGGATGAATGGAGATCTATTTTTTCTTTGGCAGTGACTCTAAACAGAAAGATAGATGGGGTCATCATCACTGTGACCAACGTTTACAGACCTGCTTCTCCATGTCTAGTTTCGCTGGCGGAGGATCTTGCAAGGATTTCTGCAGAGAGAGAGGTTGGCATTTGGCTTATCGGTGGTGATCTAAATCTGACAATGTTCCCGGAGGCAGGCCAAGAATGGGAGGAGGAAGAGATGTGGGCTCGGAGGACTTCAGGAATCAGATTCATACCCTTGGGCTGGAAGTGGTGGATGCTACTGGTTGTACTTACACTTGGAGGAATTCAATGTCGAGATCGAGGTTGGACAGGTTCCTCCTCTCCCATGGGGGGCTGGAGGTTTTTCCATTATCCCGAGCTTGGGCTTTGCCGCGGGCTCACTTCGATCACACTCCACTGCTTTGGTCATCTGAGGAGGGTGCTCGATCAAGATCATTATTTAGATTTGAAAAGGTGTGGTTGTTGGAGCCTGGATTCAGGGAGGAAGTGGAAGCTCAGTGGAGAAGCTGGAGGGTGGATGGTTCAACGGTGATATGACTGGCCAAGAAATTAGCTATGCTAAAGGAGTTCCTTATTGTGTATGACCGGGGGTTGAAGATGCAAAGAAGGGTGCGTCGACAGACAACTCAGCAAGAGGTGGTCAGATTGGATGGCTTGGACGACGAGAGGGGTCTCGACCTAGAGAAGGTTGAGGAGTGGTCGAGAATACTGGATATTATTCTACAGGAGGACATGAAGGAGGAGGTGGAGTGAAAACAGAGGTCCAGACAAAAGCGGTTACAGGAGGGGGATGCTAACACTAGGTTCTTCCACTCAATGGCGTTAGGTAGAAGAAGGAGGAACTTCATTCAGTGTCTCGAAGTGGGAGGTGAAAGAGTGACATGGAATGCATTGTTAGGGGGTTCTCTGAAGGATCACTTTGTTAGGATGTCGAGGAGGGGGCAACGTTCTGGATGGGGCTGGAGGGGGGAAGGGGTTGAGTCCCTTTCGATGGCGCAAGCCCAGGACCTAGAGTTGGCTTTTGAGGAGGAGGAGGAGGTCCGAAGGGCTATATTAGGGCTGAACTCAGATGGGTCCCCCGGGCTGGATGGTTTTCCATTTTGCTTCTACAGGGAATTTTGGGGCATGTTAAAGGAAGATATATTGGGGGTGCTTAACGAATTTAAAGAATCCAACAGGGGCTTCGAGAAGATTAATCGGGCGTTGCTTTTCCTTCTTCCGAAGAAAAATACTCCCTTAAGAGTGGAAGACTTCAGGCCTATTACAATGTCCAATGCTATCTATCTTTTTATTGCTAAGGTTCTTGCTAACAGGTTAAAGCGGGTAATGGATACGATAATCCTACAGAATCAATCGGCATTTATCCCTGGTCGGCAAATGGCGGACGGTTTAGTTATGGCTTCAGAGATTTATCTGCAGTGGCGGTGAGAAAACAAGAAGGCTTTGCTATGGAAGATCGATTTTGAGAAAGCTTATGACTGTGTGGACTGGAAATTTCTATGGACTTCCCTTCGATATCGCGGCTTTCCTGAGCTTTGGATTTCCTGGATGAAGAGGTGTGTCACGACCGCTTCCTTCACGACACTGGTGAATGGGAAGCTTGAAGGTGGTTTCTTCCAGCCACAAAGGGGAGTAAGGCAGGGATGCTCGCTTGCATCGATGCTCTTTGTTTTGGTAGCGGATGCGTTGGCAGTCATGTTCAAGAGAGCTGTTGATGGTGGACGGTGCGAGGGATTTCGGACATGATCTTTTTAGGTGCCTTTGTTGCAATATGCAGATGACACTGTGATTTTCTTAGGGGGGGTCCAAGGAAATGGACAGAAGGGCCAGACAGATAGTTGATATCTTCAGTCTTATCTCTGGTCTCAACATAAATAAAAACAAGTCGATTGTCATACAATTCGGGATGGATGAGGCGGAGGGCAGCAATAGAGTGGCATGCTTGGCATGCCCCTTGGGGAACTTACCCATTACATACCTGGGACTCCCTTTGGTGGCAGGCAGACTCAGAAAATCAGATTGGGATGTGGTTCTCCAAAAGATTGAACAAAGATTGGCCAGTTGGAAGGCGGTGACGCTTTCAAAGGGCGGGAAATTGACATTGTTGAAGCATGTCCTGTCGGTGATACCCGTATTTTTCATATCAACAAGGTTAATGCCGACAGGTATAAGAAAAAAGATTGAGAAAATGCAAAGATTCTTCTGGTCGGATGGAAGACAATAGAGGTCTGGCATTCACCTTGTTCAATGGGAGGAGATCACGCAGAAGAAAAGCAAGGGAGGGCTGGGTGTTAGAGATATTTGCAGTATGAATAAGGCCCTTCTGGCCAAGTGGGTGGTGCAGATCTGGGGCAACAGTAATAGCTTTGTCATCAGGCTACTTCGGAATATTTATGGTGTAGGTGGCTCCCTGGAGGTTAGGAGAATAAGGTTTAATGGTCGCTTTGGAGCGGTATTTGAGACATCATGCCGATGTTGCGGGAGAGATTGACGCCTAAGGTAGGGTCTGGGGAGGTTTTCATATTCTGGCTGGATGACTGGTCTGGCGAGGGGAACCTTAGCGTTAGGTTCCTCAGACTTTTTGCTTTGGCGGCAGACAAAGGCTGTTCTGTGGCGGATGATTGTGTCTCTGAGTCATGGGATCCTCGGTTCTTCTCGGTCATCCCTAAGCGGAGGTTGGAGGATCTAACAAGGTTGAGAGCGGAGATACCATCCTCGTCTTGTTTTACGCAAGGAAGGGATCATTTTACTTGGGAAGGGGGCAGATTCTCGGTGAAGAGGGCCTACGACATGTTCAGGGGGAGTTCGGATTTCATCGATTCAGACGTGGTTCAGGACATGAAGATTATATGGGCTAGCAAGATACATAGCAGAGTCAAAGTGTTCCTCTGGTATCTCAGGAGGGAGAGGATTTGTGACAAAGCAAGAAGGGGAAGATTGTTTGGGATTGCTGACACAAGCAGTGATAAATGTGGCGAGCATCTGGAGGACGCCGAGCATATTTTCTTTAAGTGTCCCTTTTCGCTTCAGGTATGGAAGGAGGTGGGGACACCGTGGGCCTTTATCGGTGGGGAGTGTGATTTCTGGAGGATGACAAGGGCGCTTGGGGGAAACTCGATGGATGATTGTGCTCTTCCTTTTGCAGCATTATGGTCTATTTGGGGAGGAAGGAATGATCTAGTATTTAACAACTAGAGGTTTTATTCTGAAAATGTAATTGCTTTATGCCGCTCCTTGTATAGGCTCTAGTCTTCTACTCTTGATCTATTTTTAATATAATTTTTGCGGTGGATCCCGCCTTGGGACTTCACCCTCTTGCTTCTAAAAAAACGTCGAAACCCACCATAAGATTCAATATTAGCACAAAGATGATGCCACCTCGAAGGCCGACCTGAGGAACCTGGAGGCTGACCTGAGGAAGAAGATGAATGTTTCCTGTTTTACCCCTCCTAACCAAACCATGGTTTGAAAAAATCATGATTAAGTTCAACTTATTGAAGATTAAAGTGATGGAGTGACACAAGTGATAGAATGACAAAAAAGTCAGGGGCACAACGGATATTCCCAAAAAAGGAGGGGCATAACTAATATTGAAATATCTCGGAGGGACACAACTAATAAAAATCCTAAAAGATGTATTATCTGTCGGTAGAAATTTTTTATTAAAAGATATGTTGGGTAGAAATTTTATATACATTTCATTTTGATCCTTATGATGTAATTAGGTGCGTGATCAACTACAAATAGAAGCACATAAAAGACACATGAGATAATGCTAGTTAACCACTCACGATCACTATTTACTTATCTCTCTCATACATAATGTGGATAGTCATGTACTTTAACCTCTTGTCTATAGGCCCAATACAAGAAAACAAATTAATTCCTATGAAGTACACTTAATATAAAGTACAACTCCAAACTCAATTATGAATGAGATTCTCAAATACCTAATGCCACTTTCGGATGAGAGATTAATGATAAGAGATGATAAGTGATAAGGAGGAGCGGGTCTACCCTCTTTTTTGCTCTATTGGAATGAACAACTTTTGAGGTTTATCATGTGATAAGTTGTAGTTATTTGCATCTGTTCCTTTGGTTGTAAAACAAAGAACAACCAAAGGACAAGGCTAAGAGGCAGATGGCATGTATATTAAGTATGGTTATTTGAATTTACTAATGTACGATTTTGTTTTTTTATGTGATGTGACGCCTCCTCTTAGATATAGGCTCTATGGCGAAAATCAATGTCTTGACACCTTGGTTGATACCTATACTTTTTGCAATATCGGTCTTAAAAGCTTGATATGTAGAGCTATCCCTTGAAAGAATGTGGTGAAATAGCTTGGTATTGATCGTTGGGTGGATAGGAAAAGTCCCTCTTGCCATTGACTCTCTTATGACGCTATATACTCGGTCAAAGTCAGAAAATGCATCCTTCTCAGATAGACTTATAAGACTTAAGAAGCTTCAATGTATTTGATAACACCATCTTGCATGCCTTGTTTCCTATAAGACGAGGCTTGAAACATGATTAAGCAATGCACTTCTACTTATTCTCTCAGAAATATTGGAGTTGGAATCAATGAGAAACTTTTTCCCTACATTTAGAATGATGTCTTAGTTAGCCAAAAAAAGGTTACTATTTAAAATAAATACCCTTGACAAAATTAGCAGGCCATCTCGATAGTAATATTGGTCAACTTATCATAATAACCGATCGGTCGTAAGTTGTCCAAAGGTTGACATTGGTTAATCGACCCGTGGTTTGATCATTCTACAAGATTAGTTGACTGATCAATGCCATTAGCCATCTAAAAATTAATCAAATAGAAGTCAGGTTGAAAATCCAGTTATCTTCTAATTACAATAATATTGACTCTTGATCTTCGTTTCCTCTTTTGCTTATCTTATCTTCGTCCTCATAGAGTAGCTTCTTAATATTCTTCATCAACAGCTTTGTAACTTGAACTTGTATGCTCCATTAATCTCATGAATATTAAGCTTCTTCATCACATCATTTTCATCTTTCATCATCAAATTATTAGCTTGCTTTACATCAGCAATAGAAGCTAACATAATTAAGTTTCTGTCATCATTAATTATGCATACATGAGTGTATGATCATATGATCTCCCATGTTTATGATGACAAAAAATTTTGAAATTTTTTAGAAAAAATAAAGTGCAGCATGTTCTAAAAATGTGTAGAGAAGTTCTCTTGTTAAAAAAACTAATTTTTTGAAAAGATATCCTTAGAAATTTCTTGAAAAATACTTCTTTGTAGATTAGAAAATCATAAAATCGTGAGTTTTAATCAAGAGAAATTAAGATTCATATAGGTTAAACTCATGATTACAAGAATTAAAACAGGAATTTATAATTTTATACTACTAAAACGATGCACATTGACAAGTCGAATGTCGAAATCGAGCACATGAACTTATTTTTAGAATTAGATTATGTCAAAAATTTATGTATCCATTTAATGTGAGAATTATTCTATGAAGTGTGATGCATATGTAATTATATATATACATGATTTTTTATCTTTTATAATGATTAAAATGCATAATTTTGACAAACTAAAAATGTGAAAATGATGTAGAGATTAGTACGCACCCTAAGTTATTTTTTGTGATTTTTAGAATTAATTTGAATTAATAAGAAGTTTTGAAACCATGCAATTTTACTAATTTATTATTACTCCGAAAAGATATTACAATGTATACCAAATACAAATCAATCAAATTCTTTTCAAAATGATTAATTCCGAGCATCTAGGTTAATGTATTTCAATCAAAAGTAGATTCACATTTCCTTAATCAATATGCTTCACACTGTCTATTTTTCTATGATTTTTAAATCTACAAATGAATTGACGTTCAATCTAATAGCACCGAAATAGGGATCTTATTCAAATATGAACAAATAATCCAAGTGATGTTTGAGAAATATACGCAATGTATTAAATGAAAGAGGATTTAACATGCTTTAGAATGTGAAGTTCATAATTTTTTGGACTTCTGGATCACAAGTTATTCATGAAATAATGCATGAGGATACATAAAATAAAAACAATCAAATTTATTCTCAGATTGGTCCTAATAATGGTTATCTATCAATAAATACAAGTCGAAGGGGTTCCCTATAATTAGCCCATGAGTCCGTCTGATCAGAAAATATGAAGCGTTTGGTTGGCGGGTTAAGGCGGGTTAAACCGGTAGAGGGTAACCCGTTTTTGTGTTTTGGTGTTTGGATATAGGATTAAACTGGGGGTGGGTTAGAAGTGGGTTTGGGGTGATATGATTGTATTGATGTTTGAAAAAGTGATTGTTATTGTGATGTGATTGTATTGAAGTTTGGAAAAGTGAGTAGAAGTGGAGCAGTTTATAGTTTCTATATGATATGATAGTATAATATATTATATTTTTATAGGATTGATGATGTAAAATTGATTTATTTATTTTTTTTTAAAAAAGAATAAAGTAGGGCCCATGGGAAGAGAGGGGGATGTGAGTTAAGGGAGGTAAACCCCCCTAACTCGCAAGTAAGGGTTGCCAGTAAATAACTTGTCATGTGCTCCAAGCATGTGGCCAAGGTTTCTGATCGAATGGTGGTAGGGTGCTATGTTTAATCCATATCATATGGCAGTTCCTTGACGATGTAACTTTTTGGTATGCAAATTTTCATTCTCTATAAATATGTAATCAAATTTTGTTTGCCATGGGAATTGATGCTTCATCAACACCATTACATGCAATAAAAAATAAAATTCATGAGATTAAGAAAGGAAATTGGGAGAGAAAAATCCAGATACAACCTTAATTCACGAAAGCACGAATATCAGCTGATGGAAGAGGCCACCTTCTCAACGGAAGAGGAACAACCTTCATCCCACCTTCGGTTCCTTTCTCGTCAAATCGTCCAGATCACAACAACAATATTAGTACATTTATCAGTACATGAGCAATGGTGAGAGTCACACACCACTGCATGCTAAATCCACTCCAAAATATTCAGTTATGGTAGTAGAGGTGGTTGGGGCAATGTCGGGGCATTGAACATGAACAGCAGGACCCCATACAAGAAGGTGCACTCGAAAAAGACATGGTCTTGGCATTCCAAAGAGGTTGAGTAAAGGTAAAAAGGGGTCAGCTCACATATCCAATGATTTGCGAGATGATCAGTGATAGGCAACCTATTCAGCGACGTACGGTAAAGTACACACAAGTACTTGGGGCTTCCTGTTTGCACCAAACCTTAGCAGCCCACGGAATCTGGATACCATGAGGTTGTGTGAGGTTACAAACTTCCCCAGAGGAGAATCCCTTGGTAGAATCGATCCATGCGGAGCAAGGTGTGGAGCTGGAGATTATGTTGCGTAAGGTGTCGTAGCTAACCAACATATGCTTCTAAATAAAAGGGTCAAAATTAGCCTAAGACACCTCCCAGAAGGAGACACCCTTCAAGTATTTCTCACCCATGTAGAGGGCCCAGATAGAAGAGCCCGAGGTGAGGAATCATGGAGACTAAGCCACAATCATTGCACCACATATGGTATCTAGTGACAACAATCCAAGTCCACCCTTCACCTTAGTGAGGTAGACCGTAGCCCGAGCAATATCATGACAATCGTAGCCCTATAGGAAGTTAGTGCAAAGCATGTCGATCCGCCTGACAAAAGCACGAGGGATCAAAGCATCGACAGCCCAATAATAGGTTGTTGGACAAGCGAGCCCATGACGAGCCATTATGCAATAAATGTTATTGCAAATATCATTTCCTTATCTGAAATGAAGAATAATAAATTTGTATAATAGGCCCCTTAGTACAATGAGGGCTATGTACCATGGCCATCTTAATGATCATACAACTGTTGATTCGATTGTTAAATCATAGAGGTTGGTGCTTGGATGAATATCTAAAGAATTAGATTGAGAACTCATCAAGCACCGTTAAATGATTATTAAGAGATGATCTCCAGCCTGAGTAGGAGATGAAAATCTTTTCTTTAATGGGATGATATCTAACTGTCCACTTGATGTAGGTCCTCTCTATAGGAATTGAGATTTGGAGATGTTAAATAATATAGGTCAAAGAGTTGACTTAATGATATCGAGATAACCAAAGACCTATGCCGTATGCTATCAGGATATAGGCCCACATCCTCTGACCGGAGACAGATGTGTTACTATATGTTTGAGTATGTACATTTGACGGACCAATAGATTGATGGGCTAGTCAAGGTCTATACATCGGTGCACTGGTGTGCATACAAGGACATGTGAGTAATACGATCTCTCAAAGGAATCATACAGGTTCATTTACTGAACTGGAAGACATGAGCTCACTCATGAGACATTATTATCAAATCCCGTGCATGGTCATCTCACTTTGGATGCTTGACTGAATTTGTAGGTTTGATATAAACTTTTGAAAAGGATATGATCAATGCCTAGGTATGATATATGCTTTTGGAAAGTATATGATCGATACTAATTCTTAATGATCAAATGAGAAACTTAATGATAAAACCCGGAAGGAGACAGTCTAAATAGATTTAAAACTTCAGCTTTATTATAGGTCTTCGAGTATGCAGGATGTACTAGTATTAGGAATACCTAAGGATGATGCGATCATAAACGATTGTATAACCATGATGCTTCTATTCCGAGGGAGTGATGAAACATGTCTAGATTTTAGTGCCTCCTCTCATAGAGAAATGATCTGATCTTAGTCCAAATGTTGGGCATTGATCTGAATGTAATTCAGATACAATGAGAAGATAAAATCTATGGCTTTGATTAATCAAATATCTATGGAAGCTCCTCAAGATCTGGATTTGAGATGTGATCTCAATATCCAAGTCACTATACATGGAACGTACAATTGCCTTGTCCTTATCTCCAAGTTTTCGTGGAGAAATATTATTCTTGAAAGAGTTAAAGAATAATTTTATTACTGATAATTTATCTTAGAATTGAACAAAAAATGGATAACTAAATGTGATTTAATTATTATAAATAATGTGAATGTACTTCATATTATTTGGACTCGTGGGAATGAACATTCGAGATGATTAAATGTGATTTAATAATCAAGGATGTGAATAATATGGATAACACTATCGATATTATTCATGGATATTATAAATGTGATTTATTATATGTTAGAGAGAGATAATTGTAATTTTTATTTATGCATTAACAGTTGATGTGAATTAGATTCACATTGAACAATTAATTGTAAATGCAATTACATTTTATTTTGGATGTATGAATACGATTCATAAATATTAATGGCATGATTGCAATTATCACAAAATAATTTGGAATTATTTTGGTGAATAATTGTACAACAAATATTGTTGTATTTGTAGGATTTTGGAGAGATTTGGTATCTCGCCAAAATAAGAAAATGAGAGACGCATTCCATATATAGGGAGTGGACATTCATGGAGTCCCACTCCATGTATGGTCATCCATTTATATGAGGAAGGATGTCTCTCTCTTTCCTTTATTCCCGCATGAAACTGATTTGGATTTAAATGTGTTGTAAATATATTTGCAACATATTTAATTTATTTCAATTTGATAATTAATTAAAACTCAACAAGATCATGGCTATTAACTGAAAGCACAAGTCAATCTCAAATAATTGATTTTTGAGCACATGGATTGTGTTCCATGGTCATCCAAAATAGTAAAATAACAGAGTATCCATAGCCTTTTATTTACAACAACACATACAATGTGAAACACAACATCTCTCTCTAATTCTCATGGTTGTCCTCTCTCTTCCTCAACAATGTGACCGTCCGCTTGTTGACCTAGAGCTCATTGTATATGTCACATCGTCGTTATGTTGACGGATCGATTGCTCATGGATCTCCGTCTCCTTCGGTGCACCTCGCTCGTGAAGAAGATGTCGGATCTCGTGAGATAAGATCAGGAGATTAGCTGCTTTGATCATCAACATGGATTGCGAGGAGCACGTGTTTCTTCAACACGCTCACAAGTGTCTCCTCCGTCGGATCAGACTTGAGACAGGAGGTCTCTTCTTTTAGAGACTCGATCACAATCACGCTACAAGAGGTAACCCTAATATCTTGTTTGTGGTTTAGATGAAACGATTTGAGAAATGTTCTTGGATCATGTGATTTCATCATTTTAAAATTTTTAAATTCTGATGCCCTGAGCAACTAGTGCAACTAGTCGCTCTCGATCGTATAAGATGCAATCTCCATGCTTCTATGATGCGCTTAAAGATTTTTCCATATCCCTCAAGTGGTATCAGAGCCATAGGTTGGAGGTTTAGGATATGATCCATAAACCTAAGATGACATGGGCATTTTAAGTTGTGTGAAGCTTCATCGCATTTTGTTAATGTAACCCAATTATGTGTGATTTTTCACCCTGTTTAAATGTGTTAAGCTTGAACTTATAATTTGGAGTTTCCCATTAAATAAGTAAAATTTGGGACTTGAGTTTACGTGATTTGGATTGTGTTTGCTCAAGTTATGATCTTTTTAGTGAACATGTTATTTCGGGGATGGTGAATCTGACGTAATTAAAGAGTTAATTATGATTTTAGTTAACTTAGAAATTCATGAACATTTCTTCTTTTCTGTTATAAATCAAATTAACAAATCAAAGAAACTTAGTTTGCTTGATTTGGATTTCATTTGATCGAGTTTTGCTAATTTTAGTAAGTATGGGTCACTGTTGGGAAATGCATACTGAATCATGAACCTTGTAATTGTCATTCAATTAAATTTATGGAAATTAATGGTTAATTTCCTGAAATAATTATTGATGAATATTTGTGAAATATTTATTGATGATAATTATTTTTTGAATGACCAGAACCAACTTGATAAGATAATGTATCTTGATTGATTTGGTTATAAGAACTTTCCAGTAAACATTGATGCTTTAATAGGATTGGAGATTTATTTAGCAAATCTCCTTATAATATTGATCAAAATGATTTTGATAAATATTACATGGTATATCTACAGTTGAAAGACCGATTATCATCTCAAATACAAAATGATTAAATCATATTATCCTGACCTGAGGTGGATATGGTGTATAGTCGGCGATCGTTGGGGTAGCAGGTTGCTCCGTGAGCGGTCTGTCTCACTCTCGTCGGTACTGTACATGATAGTGGATAAGGAAAGGATAATTCTTGAAGCGATCATGATGTATTTTTCTAATTATTACAATTTGAATAATACGTATTTTGAGATTATGCCATCCTTCAAGTAACAATTAAAATTATTTGTTTGTTGATTGATTGGATTGATAATTGATTTAATATGATTAAATTAATTAGATTTAATTAAAATTAAACTATCTATTATGAATTGAGTAGTATTTTCTTGGAAGAATTAATTATGTATATGGAGGATCACATAAGTGACATTCATGGTCTCCTGTCAAGATGAAGGGTTCCGTCATCAGGGATTGTATGTAGGAGATGTTTGTATGAAGTGACAACTCCTGCATACAAGCGCATCCGAATCGCACTCTTCGCTTCTCGAAAGAGTAAGGCCATATGTGTAGTGACCCCAATATTGGTTCCTCATATTATTGGGGCGATATTGGTTTGCGCATAGCGAGTTCTATTCTTGTTGACGGTTCGTTCAATTAACGACGGGTCAACATCATCTTATGGGTGGTGGGTCCGAGTGTTAAAGATCGAATTGGAAAATACAAGTTGGACTTGCAAGGCAAAATGAGTTCCTACTTCTTTTTATCCGTGTTGCAGTTTCTCATACTATTGTAATGCAATAAAGATAAGAAAGGAGATCCCAGATCTTGCTGAAGATATAATGGTAAGTACTTCTCTTACATTGAAAGTGAATAAGGGAATGAACTTTCAGTGTTGACAAGGCAAGAAAACTTTGATATAAAAATTCCTAAATTAAAGTAATTTATTTATTTATTTATGCAAATATCTTATTTCAGATAATTCTCATTAAATCCACTCAATACTATACTCAATAATAACCTGTAAAATATCATGGATTGGATCCATGATTAAGATATTGTACTTGCATCTGGATACATAATGTATGTGGTTGCAATGTGCAAGTTTTCTCATAATAATGAGGAATGACAATTAAATAAACAATAGGATAACAACCCATGGTTTGTATGTATCTATAGTCTTGATCTCTCATCGAGTGTGCTTTGGAAGTATCATGTCGATGATGATCGTAATTATCTAAAATCCTTATAAAATCTAAAAAGATGTTTTGGCATACATACATGCTCTCAACATTTAAACATGATGACATGGTTCACTGCATTATGCAGAATGATGGCTCGATAAGAGTTGATATACTCAAAATGTTTGAGTACCTACATGAACCAAAGTCTATGAGTTTAGATGGATGTAGATATGCTGAGTGTTATCATTCTACTAGCTATACCCCAGTTATTCGAGAAGCTTCATAATATTCATATTGTATAAATTGAATAAAGCATGTATAAATGTTTAAATATTCTTATATTGAAATCTTTTGAATTCAACTAAAGAGATTCTTTGTCTCAAGAAATGATTGCTTATAGATGAAGGGGGCGTAGTGGAAACATGGGTATGACTAAAGTAAGATGGAAAGTCAAAGATTTGACTGTATTTCTATGATTTCCACACATATGACATCCAAAGAGTTGGATGAATGCTAATACTACAACAAGCCGATGTATAGATAACATGACTATCTAGGCTATCTAAGATCCTTAGGGAAGGGATTAGATAGTGCATCAAAATAATCTACATATCATCATTGAAATTGACTTGCTTATTGGATAAGATCAAAGTCTAAAATTCTATCTCATTCTTTTAATAACACTTGCAACTGGTTGCATATGTTTTAGAAGACTAGAAATTTGATCTTATGGTTTAATAGTCATCTATGGATATTGATGCAATTATTTCAACAATATCTATTGGATAGATAGACATCATATTTTTAGTGGGAGAGCCCTTAGTTTTAGAGAATGTCTCTATGACCTAGATATTAGAATACACTCATTGTTTATTTATAAATGTTGGAAATAAACATGAATTCTGAAATAGATCTATTCTAAAGAGTTATGATGGATATATTTCAGATAGTAATAAACATCTAGAGGACTCTGTCAAATTAGAAAATTAATGAATGGTTCATTAACATTTCTAATACTGAAAATTAAATCTTAAAAGATCAAAAAGAGAATGGAGATCATTTAACAATGATTTAACATCAAGCTTTGGACATATGTCTATTGATGTAATTAATAGACTAGTAAGAGATGAAACTTTAGATCATCTGAAATTTCAAATCTTACATACTTATGAATAACGTATTCAAAAGTAAAAAGTCCAGTACAACCTTCTCTAGGAATGGTGTAAGATGCCAAGGTATTCAAGATCTCATACACATTGATGTATGTGGATCATCTATATCATAATAAACATTGATGATATGTGATATCCATTGATGATTATTTGTGATATAAGACTTCTACTCTTCACCTTAGAAACCTTTGACATGTTCGAAGATTTCATAAGTTTGGTTTGGAATCAAGGTCTAAAGGAAGATAAAATGAATTTTATCTAACCTAGGTAGCTTGTACCTATTAAATAAATTCAAGGGATACCTTATGGAGAAAGAAATATCATTTCTATCTCACTTCTCCTAATACACCTAAACTCAATAGAGTTGTAGGGAGATACAATTTGATCATGTGACATGATTTGATAAATGATGAATCTTAGCATAATTACCTTTTAGCTTCCATGTATATAAGTAGTAGAGACTACAATATATATCCTTAATAAGTTTCCATGCAAATCTAAATCTGAACATCCTCATAAGCTATCATTTGAAAACTAGTCTAGTGTTGGACACTTAAGGATTTGGGGTTGCTTGGTCCATAACTTTGTCATGGAAGCAAGTAAGCTAGAATCTAGCACCAGAAAATGCAACTTCATTTGGAAAATAAGATGTGGTATTGGATACCTACTTTATGATCTTGAGATTCTTAAAATGTTTTCATCTCTAAGAATATGATTCAAAGAGGATGACTTTTTTTTAGAATCAAGACATAAATGAAGTAAATGAACTCATAGAATTTTGAGAAGATAATGAGGATCCTGAAAGAGGAAACTAAAAGAATAATTAAGTATGAAACATTCATACCTCTTCAAATGAATTTGAGGATGGATTACATGTCTCAGTCTGACAATGATCTGACATCATATGATGAAGGTTTTGACGATCATGACATGGAAAGATGGATTTTAGCAATAAAGTCTAAAGTAGACTTCATATACAAGGGTTGTATATGGACCCTCGAGGATCCACCTATAAGGGTAAAACCTGTTAGGTGTAAATGGATCTTTAAGAGAAAGAGGAAACCTGATGAGAAGGTAGAGACCTTCAAAGCACAGCTCGTATGCACAAGATACACATTAAGAGAAGACATTGCTTATGATGAGACTTGCTCTTCTGTGACCATGCTTAAACCCATCATAATATTGCTAATTGTAGCTACACAACTTGACTTTGACAATAACAAGATGGAAGTCGATATTGCATTCCTCTATGAATACCTCTCTAAGGATATTCATGTGATGTAGCCCTAGGGCTTCATAGTTGAGGAAAGCAAGGTGTGAAAGCTAAGTAACTCCATCTATGGACATAAATGAGCTTATTGAAGTTGGAACATCAAATTTGATGAATTTATAAAGGTTATGATTTTAAATAGAATCTTGATGAACCATGTGAAGCTTAGTGGGAGAGCCATTGTGTTCATCATCCTAAATGTAGATAATACTCTAATCATTTAGAGTGATATAGGTATAATAATTAGTGTTTTATAGTCTGGCTATTCCATACCTTGAGATATGATCTCAAGGATACCTCTTAGATCTCAGTTCTGAAGTTATTTAGATGCAAAGAGAAGAGGGTATCGAGACCATCACATTAGAAGTACACATTGGACATGTTCCGTTTTCTGGAAAAGTCCAAGAAAGACTTCTTTCCCCTAAGATATAGTACTGACCTATCTAAAGGGATAACACCTCAAAGAATTGAGGATGTAAATGCCAAAGCTACATGCCCTAGTGCATTAGCTATGGGAAGCTCTGTGTATTCTAGATGTATACAAAATCCAGATGTCTGCCATGTAGTGGGAGTAGTAATCTGTTACTAATTCTAGTATGGATATAAAACACTTGATTGTAATAATAACACTATCTTCAAAGAAGGAAATATTTTTGAGATAGTGATATCAAAGTATTATCTTCAAAAACATAAGACTTTATAGATAGTGATCTCAAAGGTCTTAATAGCATATGCCTTATAAGACATAAGACTGGATCTTAGTCTTAGAAGATAGAGATCTCTAGGGCATTCTGATAAGGATGATAGAAATTACATAATAGTTATAACAATTGTTGAGTTGTAGTGTCGGATACATTTAAATACCTTAAAATTGAGTATTGATTGCATAAGATGCAACATTTGCATTGGATCCGAGCACTAATAATAGGAGATATGCAAGTACCGTAAAAGGACTTGGTGCAGCCTTCCGGGAATAGAGTGATTGATCGGCTTACCTAGCTATATTAAATAGCGTATGATTGTCACATGAGTTTGGGTTAAAGATTAGTCCATTAATGGCTCTTTGGGCTAGTGGGAGATTGTTGGACATGCAAGCCCATGTCGAGCCATTATGCAATGAATGCCATTGCAATTATCATTCCTTGATCTGAAATGAAGAATAACTAATTAGCATAATAGGTACTTAGTACAATTAAAGTTATGTACCATGGTCATCTTAATGATCACACAATTGTTGATTCAATTATTGAATCAAAGAGGTTTGTTCTTGGATGAATATCTTAAGAATTAGATTGAGGACTCATCAAGCACTGTCAAGTGAGTCTTAAGAAATGATCTCCAGCCTGAGTAGGAGATGGAAATCCTTTCTTTAACGGCATGATATCTAATTGATCACTTTGTTGGACATGCAAACCCATGGTGAGCCATTATGCAATAAATGTTATTGCGAATATCATTCCCTAATCTGAAATGAAGAATAAAAAAATGCATAATAGGTCCCTTAGTACAATTAGGGTTATGTACCATGTCCATCTTTATGATGATACATCTGTTGATTCAATTATTGAATCATAGAGGCCGGTGCTTGGATGGATATCTAAAGAGTTAGACAGAGGACTCATCGAGCACCGTCAAATGATTATTAAGAGATGATCTCTAGCCTGAGTAGGAGATGGCAATCCTTTCTCACATAGGCTGATATCTGACCAACCTCTTGCTGCAGGTCCTCTACACAGGAATAGAGATTCGGAGGTGTCTGATTAGTTAGGTCAAAGAGTTGACTTAACGACATCAAGATAACCAAAGTCCTATGACGTATGTTGTCACGATATAGGCACGCATCCTCTGACCAGAGACAGATGTGTTATTATATGTCTGAGTATGTATATTTGGCAGACCGATCGTTTGATGACCTAATCAAGGTCTATACACCGGCACGTTAGTGCTCATACAAGGGCATATGAGTAAAACGATCTCTCAAAGGGATCATACAGGTTCATTTACTGAACTGGAAGACATGAGCTCACTCATGAGATGTTAGGAAGAATCAAATTCCGTGCACAGTCGTCTCGCTTTGGAAGCTTGACTGAATTTGTAGGTTTGATATATACTTTTGGAAAGTATATGATCAACACTTGGGTATGATATATGCTTTTGGAAAGTATATGATCGATACCAACTCCCAATGATCGAATGAGAAACATAATGATAAAACCTTGAAGTAGACAGTGTAAAATTTATATTATACTTCTGGTTTCTTCTGGGTCTTCTATTATGCAGGATGTTTAGGTATTGGGAATACCTGAGGGTGATGTGATCATAAACGGTTGTATAACCATGACGCTTCCATTCCTAGGGAGTGATGAAACGGGTCTGGATTTTAGTGACTCCTCTCAAAAGAGAAGTAATATGATCTTAGTCCAAATGTTGGATATTGATCTGAATGTGATTCAGATTCAGTGAGAAGATTAGATTTGTGATCTTGATTAATCAAGCATCTATGGGAGGCCCGAGATCTGGATTTGAGATGTAATCTCAATATCCAAGTCACTATACATGGAACAATATAATCGCACTGTCCTTATCTCCAAGTTTTTGCGGAGAAAGCGCTTTATCCTTGAAAGAGTTAAGGATAATTTCATTGTTAATATATATATATATATATCCAAGCATTATGTAAATTGGTAATTAAATGTGATTTAATTATCATGATTAATATGAATCTGATTCATATTATAAAGAGAGTTATCTTATATAATTAAATGTGATTTGATTATCAAAGATGTGAATAATGTAAATATGATTCATATTATTTGGGCACATGAGAATAGAGATCCGAGATGATTAAATGTGATTTAATGATCATGGATATTTAATAATGTTGATAGCACTATCCATATTAATCATATATATTATAAATGTGATTTATAATATATAAGAGAGAGCTATTTGTAATTTACATTTATTAGTTAAATGTTATTGTGAATTGGATTCACATTGAACATTAAATTAAAAATGTAATTCACATTTTATTTTGGGTTGTGAATGTGCTTCACAATTTTCCAATGGTAAGATTACAATATTTACAAAATAATTCTGAGTTATTCAAATGAATAATTTACAACAAGTGTTGCTGTAAATCTTGGAGATTTCCATGGAATAATGTAATCTCATGAGATTACATGAGATTGCCACCAAATCCCATATTATGGAAGGAGGCAAACTTCATTCCAATAATCTCCATGATTGCTTGATTTAATTTGGGATTGATTTATTTATCAATATAGATTTAATCTAAATTAAATTAATTATTGTTGGTTTTTACCAACACAAATCTTAGCCATTAAAAGAAACACAAGTCAATGTGAGCCATTGGATTTGCGTTGTCCATGGATTGTGATCCATGGATCCCAAAATATTATAAAAGGAGAGGCAACCCCTTTGCTCTTCTTTACACAAAGAGAACATAAGTCTCTATCTCTCTCTCTCTCTCTCTCTCTACACACCCTCTCTTCTTCTCTCATGTGGTCGTCCACCATGGATGCCCTAGAGAGGTTATCCATCACCGCAGCATCGTCGTTATGCTGCCCCATCGTTTACTCGTGGATCTCCGACTCCTTCGGTGTACCTCGCTCGTGAAGAAGATGTCGGATATCGTGTGTCGAGATCAGGAGATTCTCCGTTTGGATCATCAACATGGATTGCGAGAAGTACAATTTTCATCAATACGCTCGCAAGCGTCTCCTCCGTCGGATCGAACTTGAGATCAGAGGTCTCTTCGTTTAGAGACTCGATCGCAACCACACTTCAAGAGGTAATCCTATTACTTGTTTTTGGTTTAGACGAAATGATCTGAGAAGTGTTATTGGATCATGTGGTTTCGTCACATGAAAAAAAATCTCAATTTCCGTTGCATAGAACAACTAGTGCGACTAGTCGTTCCTCGTCGTATTCGATACGACGCTCACGCTTCCGTGATGCGCTTGAGGATTTTCCCATAACCTTCAAGTGGTATTAGAGCATTAGGTCAGAGGTTTCAGATACGATCCATAAACCTAGGACGCCTTGGGTTCGTTAGGATTTGCAAAAGTTTTATCGCATTTCATTTTCGCATCTCTATTTTGTGATTATTTTCGGCCCTGTTTAAATTGTTTAAACACAAAAATAATAATTAGATTTTGTTCTCCATTAAATAAGGAAACAATAGGATCTGAGTTTATGTAATTTGGAATCCCTTTGCTCGAGATATGGTCGTTTTAATGAACATGTATTCACTGTTGCGGGAACTGTGAATCTTAACATGATTAATGAGTTAATTACTGTTTTGATCTGCCTAGAAATGCATGGTTAATTTCATGAAATAATTACGGAAAATATTTAATGATAATTATTTCCTTAATTGACTTGGCCTCAACCAATAAATTGATTACATTTGATATAGATCATAATTGAAAACCCAATCAACAAACAACTTGCTTGAATAGGATTGGGAATTTGTCTAGCAAATTTCCTTATAGTCAAAATTATTTTGAATATTACTATATGCTATAATTTCGGTTGAAGAACATATGATCATATCAAGTATACATTGATCTATTTGGCATTATCCTTTCCTGAGGTGGATATGGTGTCTAGTCGGGGAGCGTTGGGGTAGCGGGTCGCACCGTTGCGGTCCATCCTACTCCCGTCGGTACTGGCCATGAAAATAGGTAGGGACTCGATAATGCCGGAGAAATCATGGTGTATTTTTCTAATTATTAAAATTTGAATTAATACGTACTTTGAGATAATACCATATATATAAATATTCAAGTAAAACCAATCAAGTTTGTTGATTGAATTAGATTGATAATTGATTTAATATGATTAAGTTAATTATATCCAATTAAAAACACTCTATTATGAATAGATGTGTATCTTCCTTAGATGAATTAGTTATGTGAATATGATTAATAATAATTAATTAAAATTTGAATATTAGGTGGAGGATTACATAAGTGACATCCATGGTCTCCCGTTAAGGCGAAGAGTTCTGTCGCTAGGGATCGTATGTAGGAGACACCTGTCCGATGTGATAGCGCCTGTATGCAAGCACATCTAGATCAGGCTCTTTGCTTCTCGAAAGAGTAAGGCTATAAGTGTAGTGACCCCAATATCAGATCCTCATATTATTGGGGCGATATTAGATTGTGCAAAGCGAGTACTATTCATGTTGACAGTTGGTTCAATTAACGACGGGTCAACATCACCTTAGGGGTGGTGGGCCCAAGTGTTAAAGACCGAATTGGGAATGCAAGTTGGACTTGCAAGCAGAATATGTTCCTGCTTTTTTTTATCGAAGTTGCAGATTCTCATATTATTGGGATGTAACAAAGATAAGGAAGGAGATCCCAGATCTTGCTTGAGATATAATGGTAAGTATATCTCTTGCACTGAAAGTGATTAAGGGAATGAACTTTCAGTGTTGACAATGCAAGATAACTTTGATATAAAATTCCTAAATCAAAGTAAAATGTGTATATATATATTTATATATATTTATGCAAATTTCTTATTTCAGATAAACCTTCATTAAACCCACTCAATGTTATACTCAATAATAACCGGTATAATATCATGGATTGGATCCATGTTCAAGATATTGTACTTACAGTTGGACACATAATGTATGTTGTTGCAATATGCAAGTGTTCTTCATAATAATGAGGAATGACAATTAAATAGACAATAGGACTACAACCCTAGGACTTGTATGTCTCTATAATCTTGATATCTGAAATGAAGAATAAATAATTTGCATAATAGGTCCCTTAATACAATGAGGGTTATGTACCATGGTCATGTTAATGATCATGCAGCTGTTGATTCAATTATTGAATCATAGAGGCTGGTGCTTGGATGAATATCTAAAGAGTTAGATAAAGGACTCATCGAGCACCGTCAAATGATTATTAAGAGATGATCTCCAGCCTGAGTAGGAGATGGCAATCCTTTCTCACATAGGGTGATATCTGACCAACCTCTTGCTGCAGGTCCTCTACATAGGAATAGAGATTCAGAGGTGTCTGATTAGTTAGGTCAAAGAGTTGACTTAACGAGATTGAGATAATCAAAGTCCTATGATGTATGCTGTCACGATATAGGCACGCATCCTATTACCGGAGACAGACGTGTTACTATATGTCTGAGTATGTATATTTGGCATACTAATAGGTTGATGACCTAATCAAGGTCTATACACCGGCACGCTGGTGTGCATACAAGGGCATATGAGTAATACGATCTCTCAAAGGGATCATACAGGTTCATTTACTGAACCGGAAGATATGAGCTCACTCATGAGATATTGAGAAGAATCAATTCTGTGCACGATCGTCTCGCTTTGGAAGCTTGACTGAATTTGTAGGTTTGATATATACTTTTGGAAAGTATATGATCAACACCTGGGTATGATATATGCTTTTGGAAAGTATATGATCGATACCAACTCCCAATGATTGAATGAGAAACTTAATGATAAAACCCTAAAGTAGACAATGTAAAATTGATCTTATACTTCTGGTTTATTCTGGGTCTTCCAGTATGAAGGATGTACATGTATTGGGAATACATGAGGGTGATGTGATCATAAACGGTTATATAACCATGACGCTTCCATTCCTAGGGAGTGGTGAAACGGGTCTAGATTTTAGTGACTCCTCTCAGTAGAGAAGCAATCTGATCTTAGTCCAAATTTTGGAAATTGATCTGAATGTGATTTAGATTAAATGAGAAGATTAGATTTGTGGCCTTGATTTAATCAAGCATCTATGGGAGGCCCGAGATCTGGATTTGAGATGTAATCTCAATATCCAAGTCACTATACATGGAACAATAGAATCGTCCTGTCCTTATCTCCAAGTATTCGCGGAGAAAGCGCATTATCCTTGAAAGAGTTAAGGATAATTTCATTGTTGATATATGTATCCAAGCATTAAGTAAATTGATAATTAAATGTGATTTATTTATCATGATTAATATGATTCCGATTCATATTATAAAGAGAGTTATCTTAGATAATTAAATGTGATTTGATTATCAAATGTGCGAATAATGTGAATATGATTCATATTATTTGGGCACAAGAGAATAGAGATCCAAGATGATTAAATGTGATTTAATTATCATGGATATTGAATAATGTGGATAGCACTATCCATATTCATCATATATATTATACATGTGATTTATAATATATAAAAGAGAGCTATTTGTAATTTACATTCGTTAATTAAATGTTAATGTGAATTGGATTCACATTGAACATTAAATTGAAAATGTAATTCACATTTTATTTTGGGTTGTGAATGTGATTTACAATTTTCCAATGGTAAGATTACAATATTCACAAAATAATTATGAATTATTTCTGTTGAATAATTTACAACAAGTATTGTTGTAAATCGTGGAGATTTCCATGGAATAATGTAATCTCATGAGATATCATGAGATTACATGAGATTGCCACCAAATCCCATATTATGAAAGGAGGCAATCTTCATTCCAACAATCTCTATGATTGCTTAATTTAATTTGGGATTGATTTATTTATCAATACAGGTTTAATCTAAATTAAATTAATTGTTGTTGGTTTTTACCAACACAATCTTAGCCATTAAAAGAAACACAAATCAATGTGAGCCATTGGATTTGTGTTGTCCATGGATTGAGATCCATGGATCCCAAAATATTATAAAAGGAGAGGCAACCCCTTTGCTCTTCTTTACACAAAGAGAACATAAGTCTCTCTCTTTCTCTCTCTACACGCCCTCTCTTCTTCTCTCATGTGGCCGTCCACCATGGATGCCCTAGAGAGGTTCTCCATCGCCACAACGTCGTCGTTATGCTGCCCGATCGTTTGCTCGTGGATCTCCATCTCCTTCGGTGCGCCTCGCTCGTTAAGAAGACGTTGGATCTCGTGTGTCGAGATCAGGAGAATCGGCGCTTGGATCATCAACATGGATTGCGAGAAGCACGTGTTTCATCAACATGCTCACAAGCGTCTCCTCCGTCGGATCGAACTTGAGACAGGAGGTCTCTTCGTTTAGAGACTCGATCGCAACCACACTTCAAGAGGTAATTTATTACTTGTTTGTGGTTTAAACGAAATGATCTGAGAAATGTTCTTGGATCATGTGGTTTCGTTACATGAAAACATTTTTAATTTCCGCTGCATAGAACAAGTAGTGTGACTAGTTGTTCCTCGTCGTATTCGATATGACGCTCACACTTCCATGATGCGCTTGAGGATTATCCCATATCCTTCACACTTGATGTAGGTCCTTTGCATAGGAATAGAGATTCGGAGGTGTTAGATAAGTTAGGTCCAAGATTTGACTTAACGAGATCGAGATAACCAAAGAACTATGTCGTATGCTGTCATGATATAGGCACACATCCTCAGATCGGAGACAGATATGTTACTATATGTTTGAGTATGTACATTTGACAGACCGATAGGTTGATGGCCTAATCAAGGATTATATACCGATGTGATAGTCTACATACAATAACATATGAGTAATACGATCTCTCAAAGGTATCATACAGGTTCATTTACTGGACTGGAAGACATGAGCTCATTCATGAGACATTGGGATAAACTTCCATGCACGATCGTCTCGCTTTGGAAGCTTGACTGAATTTGTAGGTTTGATATATACTTTTGGAAAGTATATGATCAATACCTAGATATGATATATGCTTTTGAAATTATATGATCGATACTGACTCCCAATAATCAAATGATAAACTTAATGATAAAACCCTGAAGGAATCAGTCTAAATAGATCTAAAACTTCAGGTTTATTCTACGTATTCTGGTATGTAGGATGTATATGTATTAGGAATATATGATGGTGATGTGATCTTAAATGATTGTATAACCATGATGCTTCTATTTCGATGGAGTGATGAAACATGTCTGGAATTTAGTGTCTCCTCTCATAGATAAGTAATATGATCTTCGTCCAATCGTTGAACATTGATCTGAATGTGATTCAGATATAATGAGAAGATTAGATCTACGACTTTGATTTAATTTAACATCTATGGGATGTCCCCGGGATATGGATTTGAGATGTGATCTCAATATCCAAGTCACTATACATGGAACGTACAATCGCCCTGTCCTTATCTCCAAGTATCCGCGGAGAAAGCACATTATTCTTGAAATAGTTCAAGAATAATTTCATTGCTGATAATGTATATGAGAATTGCGTAAAAAATGGAAAATTAAATGTGAGTTAATTATTATAAATAATGTGAATGTGATTTATATATTTGAGCTCATGTGAATGAACATCTGAGATGAGTAAATGTGATTTAATTATCAAGGATGAGTATAATGTGGATAACACTATCCATATTATTCACAGATATTATAAATATGACTTATAATATCTTAGAGAGAAATAATTGTAATTTGTATTTACGAACTAATAATTGTTGTGAATTGGATTCACATTGGACAATTGATTGTAAATGTAATTACATTTTATTTTAGATGTATGAATATTATTCATATATATAAATAATTTGAAATCATTTTAGTGAATAATTGTACAATAAATTTTGTCGCATTTGTGAGATTTTTGGAGAGGTTTGGAATCTTACCTAAATAAGAAAATGAGAGACACATTCCTTATATATGGAGTGGACGGCCATGGAGTCCCACTCCATGTATGACCATCCACTCTATATAAGGAAGGATGTCTCTCTCTTTCCTTTATTCCCACATGAACTTGATATGAATTTAAATGTATTGTAAATATATTTGCTACATATTTAATTTATTTCAAATTGATAATTGTTGTTGGTAATTAAAACACAACAAGATCATGACCATTGATTGAAAGCACAAATCAATCTCAAGAATTGATTTTGTGAGCACATAGATTGTGATCTATGGACATCCAAAATAGTATAAATAGAAGGCTAGTCCTAGTCTTTTATTTTAAAACAACACATACAATGTGAAACACAACATCTCTCTCTAATTTCTCGTGGTTGTCCTCTCTCTTCGTCAACAATGTGGCCGTCTACTTATTGACCTAGAGATCCTTGTATCTGTCACATCGCCATTATGTTGCCGCATCGATTGCTCATGGATCTCCATCTCCTACGGTGCACCTCGTTCGTGAAGAAGATATCGAATCTCATGAGACGAGATCAGCAGATTATCCGCTTGGATCATCAACATGGATTGCGAGGAGCACGTGTTTTATAAATGCGCTCACAAGCATCTCCTCCATCGTATCTGACTTGAGACATGAGGTCTCTTGTTTTAGAGACTCGATTGCAACCACGCTTCAAGAGGTAATCCTAATATCTTGTTTGTGATTTACATGAAATGATCCATGAAGTGTATTTGGATCATGTGGTTTCATCGTTTTAATTTTTTTAAATTCTGTTGCCCCGAGCAACTAGTGTGACTAGTCGCTCCTAATCACATATGATACAATCTCCACACTTCTGTGATGCGCTTAAGGTTTTTCTCACATCCTTCACAATAACACTAGCAATGACAGATTTAAGGAGTTGTATTCGATCGGTCATGGATAGGGCATTTGCTTTCCAACCACAAAGCAAAGCCCTTACCCTGTCATCCAGATGGTGAGCCACGTTATTCCTCTTGTATGATGAAGCAAGCAGGAGGCTCAAGTAGGTCGTTGGAAGTGGATTCCTCAACTAACCCAATTGAAGTGTCAGACTAAAGTCATCAAGTGCATATTTGGGCCTAAACAGCTTGCTCTTACGAGCATTCATCGATAGGTCTGAAATCCAAAAGAAGTTGTCTAGAATGTCCTTGATAGCCAACAATGAACTATAAGAGCCTATGCATAAGAAGAGTAGGTCTTCTGCATAGATAAGAGGAATATGAGTAGCCATCAGCCTCTCCCCATTAGCTTGAGACAACCCCTAACAACCAAGTCCTCAGCAAGGCCTGAGAGAGATTCCATGCCTATTGTAAAAAGCAAGGGACTAAGCGGGTCCGATGCTGAAGAAAATCCAATGGTCGAGGCTAAGGCACATTGTAGTGCTTGACTATGAGTCTAATGCTAAAGAGAATCCAACAGTTGAGGCTAAGGCACGATGCAATGGTCTTGATAAAGTGATTCCCTCCAGGTCGTGTGGTTGTAAGAGAGCCACATGGCTCTCTCATGGTATTTGATTAAAAGAGATCTGAAGGATGAAGATGGGGTGTGTTCGATGGCTCTAATTAGCTCTTGATGTGATCCGAGGCGAAAGATTGAAGTACGATCCAAATGTCAGGTTGATATGGCCATAAGATTAAATTCACATAATGTGGCTCTTATTTTTCCACGTGTCTTACTCTGGATGCTTCTATTGGTGATGATCTAATGGTGATAGTCGAAGCTACTCTAATGGCTCTAATGAGGTGGTGGTATGATAAATTCCAGATTTATCATCATTAATCATTATCATTATCTCTCTTGCTTAAGTAATTCAATAATATTCATTGACAATTAACATTAATTGACAATTGATGTGTTGTATATAAATGATACTAATTATATTATATAACCCTATTATTGTGCTATTATTTTATGTATTTTTTTCTCATTAAAAATCAATAAAATTAGAAAAATTGTACATAAATAAATTAATTTAAAACAAAATAAAAATCCAAAAAAAATATAAAAGAGAAAAATAAAAGAAATTGTTTTATATTATTTTAATTAGTATTTAATTTTTATCTATGTACACCGATATCTAAACTCTCTGACATCTACATGAAAATTGTAGATTTCATCGAGATCTACAACTTTCATGTTTTGAGTTTTTTAAAATTCTTTTTCGCTCTATTTATTTTCGATTTATTTCTTGTTTATTCATTTCTCTTAAATTCTATTGGACCACATGGGGCCTCTGTGGCCGCACACATGGCGTATCTCATCGCTCGATCCGTCCCACTCCTTGGCCATCTGATCTTGATTAGACGATCACCGCTTCACCTTCAACCTGTCGACTCCACCCCTCGAAGCGATGCGAGTCACAAACTGTCCAACTCCTCCAATTTTCTCCAACCTCCACCTACGTCATCTTCCTTCGAAACCACCACCTACTTGATCACCTTTCATACCTTTTCTTCACCTTCCTTCAAGTCCATAGCCTCCCTATCTCCTGACCTGTAGTGGTTATAAAAACCACCACTTTTGTCTCTAACTACAGAACCACCTCTACTCAAAACCAAGCCTCTACCAATCAGTTTCTGCTATACACCACTCCTGGTTAAACCTCTCAGCTTTGTCTAACTCTCAATGACTAAGGGATCTCATATTTGAGCGTGATAATAGAGTGTTTTTCACCAATGAAATCCACGTCTCCTCTGACGTGTTTCAGCCACAACCATAGTTAATTGAGATCTCTTCTCCAGCCTAGAAGATTGAGCGACGACCTGAGGTTCTTGAAAACCTCATCTTAGGGCCAAAAATCCTATTCAACTCTATTGATTCAGTCCTCCATTTCCTGGTAAACTTTTGTGACTTTGTTTGATCTCGTTTTCACTGTTTTATCTCATCTCAGTTCCATCCTTAATCTTAGACCTGAAGACTCAGAATTCATCCCCATACATCCATCATCCATGTATGCCATTCCAGTGAGCCTCATCGCTTCTTCATTTTCCTTCCCACGTCGATCCACAATTATGCTCTACTCGAGCAAAAGTTCCTTCAAGGCTCAATCCTCCATTGACCAAAGAGACTTCCATTCCACCTCAGATTAGTATTTGTGTATCGTTTGTGCCGTGAACTAACTTTGTAGGTCAATTATGCATCAATGATCGGAAGTTGTGAAGCAACTCCAATCTTCATTTTCTTCTACGGAGCGGCTCCATCGACAACTTGATTTAGGGTGCCTCATTTCTTCTTGATCTTTCCACACTCATTGCGACATCTCTAGGAAGGTCCCCAGACCTTAAACAGAGGCTGAGGAGCACAGAGGAGCACTAGCGGGATTATCGGGGCACTGTCCAAGCGTCTACACGTACGGAGGATGGGAAGAATAACAGATTAGTAGATGTCATTGATCTCCTCAATTTGGGTGAGAATCAACAGCTCTGATTGAGCCACAGTCTGCCCGAAGCAACGCTTCAACCCTAAGGCTCGGAATCTGAGCCTACGACCGAACCTCCTACGGAGCACCAGAATATTACACGTGGACCGAGCCTTCTGCACCGAGCCTCATCGTGTCACGTGTAGCGTACACGTGATTGGACATTTTGTAACGCCGACCCCCGAGTATTCCAAAAATGTAGATATGTCCTTATGCTTTTGTGAATTTTACATAATAACCCTGCAGGTTATTTTATTCACACTTTAGTTCAAATTTGTCCTGTTTTATAATAAAACTTGGAGTTTTTCTTGCAAAAATGCTCCTAAATTGATTGTTGAATATCTTTTTAACCATAAATCTAATTAAAGTGATTTTGGTCTTGTTTGAAAGCTATTTTGTTGCTCTATCATTTAGTGGTTTATTGATATTTCTACATTAAAATTTGCATGCAAATTATTCTTCTTCCAAGAGCTTAATTAGATTCTTAAATGAAGTTAAAAATGATATCTTAGTGAACAATTGAATTGTTATTTCTCCTTATTCTTAGTGAGTAATTATTAGTTATTTTTAATCATCATAATTAAGTTAATACGTGATTTAATTACTTGTTGAAATGATTTAAGCATCAAAGTGAAATTAGAATTCAAAATTATGCTTAGTTGCTTTTAAGACTATTTATTGCTTAAAGATATCATTGGATCAATTTTTATGACTTAATTGTTATTTAATTAATTCAAGAAATTCTTTCTATTAACCCTAGTTGTTCATTGTGATACTAATTGTATTGTGAGTGATTTCATCTCATCGTTTGTGCATTGTTGTTTTCATATAAATTAAGTGCATAAAACATTGTGTTGAAAATCATCTCTATTGTGGATCGTGCATTTGTTCAATATAATTACATATAAATTGCTAATTAAAATTTTGAAATTTATATTTCCTCATTTGATTTCTCACATCCTTATGTTCAACCCTGGACTTCTGAGGTTATAAATTAAAGACAAATCCTCCTCACGGAGATCATTTATTCGATTCTATATGACACACTAAATGTCCGTGCTACAACGGATCCAAATTAACTTATGCATTTAGTAATTCATCATGGTCGAGATCGAACAATGAAGATTTAGGGAATAAATCAATGGTCGCGATTGGTATTACAAATCCAATCTATGATTGGTACCCCTCTAATGAGGTTTCTCCCTATTCATCTTCTTCTGGTGAGCTCTTCTGAAATGATAAAGTATCTCCACTGAAGAGGAGCTCCTTCAGAAGGTGATTGACAGGTAGAACTAGTCGACACATGATCAGTACTTGAGTTGGTCGTGTTTGCTCCATGGACTATAATTGTATCGTGGGCCTTGATCAACCTGTAAGTGTAAATATCGCTCAACCAACAAGGGCTCGACGAGGCATTACACTAAGGGATAAATAAGGTGATATGGAGGTTCTTTCATAGGTGGTAGACTCGAGCCTAAAATTCTTGGATATCTCTACTAGAGATGGAATATATGGGATGGTAGAACGAGAATTGGAGGGAGAGACTGATGGATGTGGTAATGCAATGGATTTAGATGCTAATATATAAGAAGGGGTGATTGAAAGGTAGAGGAGAAATAGAGGATGAAGAAGAATATACTATGGAATGGTTGAAGGGAAAAGTGGTTACCTACGAACAGATTGAGAAAAAAAGGGACCTCGTCAGAGAGATAAGATTTTTGACTTAGTGGCCTCGACACTCCGATTGGGTAGCTATCACCTAATGGCGACAAAAGCTAGGCTCACTGCTACCTTAGGGTGGATCGACATCTCCTTGGTGGAGGAGAAGCCTACTAAATAGTTGCAAAGATCAATGAGGCATTTGTAAAGGTTTCATGGGTTTTGGGCCTCCAGAAATATGTCTTATGTTTGTTTTGATGGGGTTTTAGCTAATACAGTTTCAGGTGTTTTGAATTGGTATCATGTGATAGGTTCGGTTGTTGAGGTTTTCGGCGATAAGGTTAAGGTTTGGGGTATAATCGGTTCACCTGGTGATGATTAGAGTTAGATGATGGCGAAGATAGTTGTAGAAGACGGTTCGGGTATTGGTTAGGTAATGACCAATGTTGGGTACATAAATGAGTAATCGAATCCGGCTGACGAAGATAAGGAATGATTCTAAGGTTGGAGACAATCCGTGTTTGCATGTAGAGAAATAGGAAGCATAGAAAAGAGAGAGAAAGGAGTCAAGAGCAGCGAAAGAGGAGGAAGAGGCAAGAGAAACAGATGAGATGAGAGGACTAGTGGATAGAAAAGGGAGATGGACAGGAGAGTTGATTGAGTTGATTAACTCTCCAAGGGTTCTTTGCAAATGGGCTTGCACTACGAGGTCTAGTCAACATCGTTAGTCAAGCCGTATATGCAAATGTTTTACATAAAATACAATATTTATACATAAATTTCATTAATTTTCCTATTAGATAATAAATAAATAATTCATAATATTAAAGCTAGTATTATTAATAATAATTAAAATATAGAAAACTAATCATTTTTAGTTAAAATATAAATACTAATGAATTATAACAATCAGATCAACAATCTTACCATAGGTATATTATACCTGTAATATATATATATATATGATTTCTTTCAAGGGATATTTACACCTATAACCTTGAGTAATCTTGTAATTACCTCAGGAACCTTCGATACTTATGAATTACACAC